>CM053573.1:94505748-94641213 GCA_028646485.1 Cryptoprocta ferox
GGCATCTTTGAGGTTGTCTTCTTTCTGGCATCTGTTTCTTCTTTCCCCCACTTGCAAATCCAAGTTTTATCCCTTCGGTCCTTCTCAGTTCAGTCCATACGGGCGTGCGCGGATTACAGAGCTCCCTGCTCTTCCGCCATCTTGTGAACTTCCACGTGGATATCTTAAGGAAGAACTTTCTAGAAAAGCAAGTGCAAAGGTCTAAGCATGCCTTATATGTTTGATGAAGAGCAAGAAAGTTAGTGGAGCTGAGGTTGGGTAATTGAGAACAATGAAGCCAGATCTTGTGGGCTTAGTAAGACCATTTAAAGATTTTAGTTTCTATTCAGAATGGAAGGGAAGCCATGAGTATGTTAAGCAGAATAATAGCCTAATTTTGAGATACTTTGAAAGTTGCTAACTATCTCAGATATAGGATGTGAGAGAAAATGAATCAAGTATGATGTTTGGGTTTTTGATTGAGTACCAAAAGAATGGAGTTGTCACTGAGATATGGAAACTGATGGTGGATCTACTTGAAACAGATGTCATGAGATCAGGATTGAATACACTTTGATAAGATGCCCTTTAGATATTTAAGTGGAAGTACTGACTAGGCAGTTGTATATAGAATTCTATAGTTCAAAGGAAATGTCTAGTATGGAGATATACATTCTGATGCGATTAGCAGAGAGATCTGTGAAACTACATCTCTATGGAGTGAGTGCAGATATTAAAAAATATTCCAAGGCCTATGTCCTGAGTAATATAATATATCATAGATAGATAGATAGATCTTGATATCTATAGAAAATGAAAAGGAATCAGTGAATGAGACTGAAAAGGAGTTATTAGAGAAGTATGAGGGAAATAAGGAGAGAGAGATATCTTGGAAACCAAGTAAAGTTTTGATCAGTTCTGCAGGGTGAGTAGACAAGTTGCCAAGTAAAGCCAACATTTCAAAAAGAAAGTATGTAATTGTGTCAAATGATGCTGATGGGCAAAGTTAAATGAGAACTGAAAAATGAGCATTGATTTTAGAAATGAGGATGCCATTGGTGACCTTGAAAAAAAAGCATTTACACTGGTTTGTTGGAACAAAAGCCTGACTGGAGCGATTTCAAAAGAGAATTTTAGAGAAAACTGGAACATTGAGAAAAGATTACTCTTTTAAGAAGTGTTGCTTAACTGTTGGTGGGAATGCAAACTAGTGTAGCCACTCTGGAATATAGTACGAAGGTGACTCAAAAAGCTAAAAACAGAACTATTTATGATCTAGCAATTGCTCAAAAGATACAAAAATACAGATTTGGAGGGGCACATGCACCCTACTGTTTATAGCAGCATTATCAACAATAGGCAAACTATGGAGAGAGTCCAAATGTCCAACTATTGATGAGTGGATAAAGAAAATGTGTTAAGTATATACAATGGAATATTACTCAACCATCACAAAGGATGAAATCTTACCATTTGTAATGACATGGATGGAGCTAGACTATATTATGCTAAGCAAAATAAGTCAGTCGGAGAAGGACAAATAACATATGATTTCATTCATATATGGAGTTTAAGAAACAGAACAAATGAACATATGGGAAGGGGGGAAAAGAGGAGAGAGGAAACAAACCACAGGAGACTCTTAATGATAGAGAACAAACTTAGGGTTGCCGGAGGAAGGTGTGTGGGGGATGGGCTAAATGGATGATGGGCATTAAGGAGGGCACTTGTGATGAGCCCTTGGTGTTGTATGTAAATGATGAATCACTGAAGTCTAACTCCTGAAACCAATATTGTACTGAATGTCAATAAATAAAATTTTTTTAAAAAAAGTGTTGCTTAAAGAGATGGGAAAAACATTGTGGTGAGAGCTGGAGGAAAATGAGGAATAAGTGTAGGTTTTTTAACAGAAGAAATAGCAAAACATTTATATGCCAATAGAAATAGCCCAGTAGGTTAAGGTCTTCTTCCTGCTTCTCTACTCATGTCTTCTCAGTCTCCTTTTCTGTTTCCTACTCAACTCTATGACTTCTAAACATGCTTTGGATTCATGTTATCTATATGTTGATGGCTCTCAAACTGATATTTCCAATTCAGTCTCTTCCCTTAACCCTAGACTCATATACACAATTTTGTTTTCAAATTATTGTAATGTCTATTTATTTTTGAGGTGGGGGGAGAGAGAGAGAGTGGGGTGGGGCAGAGAGAGAGGGAGACACAGAATCTGAAGTGGGCTCCAGGCTCTGAGCTGTCAGCACAGAGCCTGGCATGGGGCTCAAACCCACAGACGTGAGATCATGACCTGAGCTGAAGTCGGATTCTTAACTGACTGAGCCACACAGCTGCCCCCACAATTTAGTTTTCAACACCACTACTTGGATATTTAAACAAACACCTCAAACATAGCATGTCTTACTGAACACCTAATGCATCCCATCCAGAACAACCCCTGACCAAGCTGCACCTTCCACAGTCTTCTTCCCCATTATTTAAGTAAATAATCACTCAATCCTTTCCATTGTTTAGGCCTACATACTTAGAATTATTCTTGAGGATTTTCCTTCATAACCTTTATTCAAGTCACCAGTGAATGCATTCAGTGTATAAAACAATTCCAATCACTTTTTACTACTTCCACACTACCCTGGGCCCAAACCACCATTTTTAAATTGAATTATTACAGTAACTTCCAGCTGGGCTCCCTTTATTCACTCTTACTCATTTATAATCTTTTCTCAACCAATAGCCAGAGTAATCTCATTACAACATAAGTCATATAATTTTATTTCTATTTCCAAACCTTCCCAATGGTAACCTATCTCCTTCAGAACAAAACTTAAATACCTTGCAAAGGCCTGCAAGACCTTATGTGTTTGAGAGCCCTACTGTCTCTCTATCCTGTCCTCCTACTGCTCTCCTTCTCTCCCATCCTGGTCTCTTTGTTGATGCTGAAACATTCTAGACATGCCCACAATATAGGGCCTTTACATTTGCTGTTTCTTTTTCCTGTGGTATTTTGATTTCAGATATCTATATGACTTGTTTTCACACTTCCTTTGGCTCATTGTTCAAATGTCGCCTTACTAGAGATGCTTCCCTAACTACGCTACATAAAATAGTACCCCTCCTTCCCTTGGCACTATATTTCTCCCTGCTTTATTATTTTCTATAACACTCCTCACCATCTAGGCTACTACATATTTATTGATTTTTTATAATATCCCACGTTAGGATGTAGATGTCCACATTAGGATGTAGATGTTCTCTGTTACAATCCCAGTGCTCAGAATAGTGTCTGACTCAGAGTAGGAACTCAATAAATAACTGTTCAATGAATGAATAAATTACTCTTTTCAAATACTATCTCCACTACTTTGCCTTAATTGAAAATTGGCTTTCTGAAGAGCTTGCTGATAAATGACATTTGATAGGTGAATATCATTCTTGACTGCTCTGCGTCATTCGGCACTGGTTTTGATTTTTTTTTACTCTTGAAAGTCTCTCCTTTTCATGTTTCTGATGTTCCACACACACCATTCACAGTTGCCATCGCAGAATCAACTTTTTCAGCTGGTCTGTTCAATCCCCTTCTTCAGGGTTCTATTCTTAACTCACCATTTCCTACTCTGTAGCTGAATTCATCTAATTCCCATAGCTTTGGCAAAGTTATATTTCTGTATGTTGATATCTGCTATAAAATTTGCATAAACATGACTCAAACTAGTCCATAAACTGCTTTTTAATCCTTGGACATGGGCCTCTAGAATCAATGATTTAGGGAATAGGTCTCTGAAAGCACCCTTTTAACAAGATCTATGGCTTTTATGCGCATGAGGGTTACAGAACGACTGATCTGTGTCTTCATATCTGACTTCTTTTCTGAGCTTCTCACTCAAATATTCAACTGATTATTCCTGACATTTGGATATATCTAAAGCAGATCAAATTCCACATGTCTAATGCTAAATTCATCATACCATTTACCTTTCCCCCACCACTCAGTTTTCTTCCTGCTACACTCTTATTTTGGTGAGTGGTACAATTATTTACCTACCAAACTGAGCCAGAAATCAGGATAATTATTATCTTCTTTCTCTCTTTTGCCACCACATTGAATCACTCACCAGTTCCTGTTGTGTCTCCACATTCTCATAGTATTGAAACTCCCACATCATTTCTAACTGAAAATATTACGATAATTTCCAATGGCCTCATTCTTGTCCACATTTATTTTCTTTTCTCCAAGCTGTTGCTAATTCGATCATGTCACATTTGTTTCTAAAACCATTTATAAAGAAAACACCTGTCCCATTGAGGATATAATCTATAATGAGCATTGTGATAGACAATTCAAGTGCATTATATCAGTTAACAACCCAGAATGCTTTGCATAACTTTGAAGATAATATCCAAAGGTCTTATTGTAATGACATTGTATATAATATGACTTCACCCGCTTCTTACTGACTTCCTCATCTCTTCCCATCTTACAGCCACAGTTAAGATAAGTTGCATTACTTGTTACTCTGAATGAGAGATGCTCTCTGTGGATCTTTGTATAAGCTGCTTCCTCTGCCTCTACCCCCTTTCCAACCTCTCCTAGCTAGCTCCTAGGTCTGTCCTTATGTCCATGGTCTGTGTTCAAAGACCATATGAAATACTCTAATATTATCATCTATCTACCTATCCTACTCTGAACTAGGAAATAAACTTAAGTGGTATATGGCTTTCTTGGTATGTCAACTTGGCAAGGCTATAGTCCCTAGTGATTCAATTAAACATTAATCTAGGTGTTGCAGTGAATCAATTCCTAATCAGTTGAATTTAAATAAGGGAGGTTATCCTAGATAACTGGGTGAGCTTGGCTGAATGAGTTGGAAGGCCTTTAAAGTAGGTCTGAGGTTTCCCTGAAAGAGAAGAAATTCCCCTGTAGACAAAAGCTTCAACTATGCCCATGGAGTTTAATCATACTTTTTATTTTTCCTATTGGTCCTGCTTCTCTGGTTGAACCATAACTGATATACATAGGTACTACACTTTTTGGTATGCATGTCCTGTGCGAAATCCAGTTCCTGACAAATAATATGCAGTTAGTAAATAAGTAAATAAGTAAATGAATTAAGTAAATGAAAAGTAAATAAGTAATTTAATAGGTAAATAAGTAAGTAAGTAAAAATTAAAAACAAAAGAAGAACAGTCAAGATTTCTGTCAACAACTTGACCACTGAGAAACCTTGGAGAAAATCATACAGCTCAGTATCATGGCAAACACACATACACACACACACACACACACACACACAGTCTCTAACTTCAATGGGGTCATAAAATTGCTTAATTTAACTGTCTCTTAACTGCTCCCTCTCTGATTCTGCTCAGTGAAAATTTCTTCATTTCTTTTATGTTCCTCAACAGTCTATGACCGTTATTTTAAACACACAATTTAGCCTTCTGTTTCACAAAGAAAATGGAGGATTCTAGGCATAAAATCCTTAACTAAAATGATACCTACTCAAATGCACTTCTTTGCCTCAACTTTCAAAGAAAGAAGTTTCTCTTTTTCAATCCAAGCCTAAATCCCAAACTTTGTCTAACACTATCTATTCCTTCATCTTCTATAAAATTTTGCTTCCTTGATTATTCCATTTCATGTTCTGTTTTTTTTTTCTGATAATCTCTTTTCTAGTAAAATTATGAATGGCTGCCTCTTTTTACATGTATACCCATACATTATTTCACTGAAGTCTCTTACTGAGATCAAAAATAATGCCCCAACATTATGGGTTTACCTCACAAAAACACATAATTAGTAAGAGAAAATTCATTTCAACAAACATTGCACACTATGTTCACTGCAGCAATATTCACACCAGCCAAGAGATGAAAGCAAATAAATATTTATCAATGAATTAATGGATAAAGAGAATATGACATATACATAAACTAGAATATTGTTCAGCCTTAAAAAGGAGGAAAATTCTGTCATATGTTAAAACATGGATGAAATTTGAGGACATTATGCTCAGTGAAATAAGCCAGTCACTAAAAAACAAATACTGCATGATTCTACATATATGGGGTACTATCGTAGTCAGACTCTTAGGAACAAAAAGTAGATTGGTAGTTGCCAAGGCCAGAGCAGACGTGAGAAGGGGAAGTTGTTCCATGAATAGAGAGCTTCAGTTTTGCAAGATGAAAAGTTCAAGAGATCTGTTCCATAACAATGCCCATATAGTTGATACCATACATGTAAAAATGGTTATGTTTTTTCACCACAATAAAACAAAGAACAAAACTAAAGAAACTAAGTCTTGTATTGTCCACCAATACAATATCCGACCCAACTCAAAATTTAAAAAAAATGCATTTATGGAAGCATATCAGCACGTGACTTCAGTAATGAAAATAGAAAGCTTTAAGTGTAAGAACATATGTACCATTAGTGGCTATTTCCTTTTGTCTTGTATCTTTCTTAGAAGTGATGAATCACTTTTACCACCTACTACAACTGTTACTCCAAAAAATAATACCACAGATACTTAGAAGTTGAGACTTGCCTCATTTAAAAGCCAGGGTGATACACTCGATCAGTTGGTGCAAGTATCCTAATTTCCCAGAGTATACCACTTCTTGAATTTCCATATTTGTATCTATTTACTTTTAGTCAGATTGTTCCTCAAAATATCACTCCATCTCCTTTTGACAAAAAGTCAAATCTTGTTTCTCACTTTTGAAACAAAGGATGTAATTAAGGCAAACACAGTGTTCGAAAGTGAAGGTGGTGGGAGCAAATTTGTAAAGTGATGGCAGTTTACCCATTGGTCAAGGACATACAGCCTTCTTCAACTTCAGGCAAAGGAATTATAACAAAAATCAGGTTCATATGATTAATTACTATTGAAGCCTAAGTGTATGTCAGTACACCAAAGGACCAGAGGAACAAAGTATTTGAAAGAAATTCAAGCTTCAAAAGCCCGTGAACAATAAAGATGTCTGAAAATTGTGATACTATTTCCTTTCCATTTCCATTTTAAAGCTTGCATGCACAATATTAAATATATACCTATTCAGAAGATTTTGGTGTAAGGTAAAGCAACATGTCTCTGGTTGAAAGTTTCTGTTTGGTTTTTTTTTTGTTTTTGTTTTTTTTTTTTTACAGTATTTAAACTTACTTTGTTTCTTTGCAGTCTGGAACTTGTAAGATCACTTTCTCAAATAATCACTGGAGATAAATGTTGATCCATTTTTACTTTTGCCTATTTCCTTCTTACTTAGGTACAACTTCTGGGGATAACTGCAATGGTTTAACCTCTTGGGAATATCAGTCTTACAACAAGCTTCTTTCCCTAATATTTTGGATTTTTCTGTGTGCGATTGATAAACTTCCCCACCTTAATTGTTGTGGTAAAGACTCCAGAAAACTCTTAGAATTCCTTGAAAACTATTCTTTATATGTGGCTTCTAGAAGATCTTTTAGCATTTATTGAATTCTTGAATACTTATTATATACCAAAGCATTTAGAATCCTGAACTGAAACTTTATTTCTTCATTGTCTCATTTTCCATAATTTCTGAGGTAAAATTATTTTGTGGTATATTTAATAAAACATCATACTGGTGACAATTTATATATGTTTTGTGATAGAAAGAATAAATTCTCCCTAAAACAAGTTATAGCTCATTGTTTTGAAATTGAAAAAAAAAATTAAATCTTAAGTTTATTTTTTAAAAAAATAAAGAAATGAAAACTAAACAAATATTTGTTTGATTGATTTGGTTGACTTTTATATTCTAAATGTATAGCTTTTATGCTTATTTCAATTAGAAGAGTAATGCATAATTATCTTCATTATAGATCCTTGTGGTCAGTTACTCAACCAGATCATTGCTCTGCCCTTTATACTACTCATTCAGTAGTAAAGATGTAACAGAAAGAATTTATAGAGTTCATGGGGTTAGACACAGGCTGCTAATTTAACTTGCAATAGAACAATAAATCTACACAGTCTTCATATGTCTTAATGCACCCAATTCCTGATCAAAGCAACAGATTTTACATTTTTCTGGGAATTTGTTTTCAATACAACATTCATGTATCTATTAATAGTAGAATCATCTGCCAAGAAGAGTTCATAAAAGGGATAGGGGTTTTGCTCCAAGCCCCATACACGGTTCCTTTGAAATACAGTGATCATAACTGTGTTTTTACGATGGCACTGTTTTCCTTTCTTTGGCAGATGAAACTCAATTTTTCAAATAAGTCACTGTCCACTATATAATCCTAAGTGTAAGGGCAGCTCTATCACTGGCATTTGGCATGTAAGGCTCTACACAAATCTATTTGGCTGATTTACTTCATTTCAAAAGGTAATTTTCTGAATACCCTCTATTGGCCTGAAAGAGTTAAGGTTCTGTCAGGTAGGTAGTTTAGTCCTTTCTCACTGGCACAAGGAAATAAATGAGATCCTTACTACAGATTTCTATGTACACAAACAAGCACAACACTAAATTGGTAGTCTTCTCAATCTTTGTAACCAGAATATTAATTTTAAAATATTTCTATTACAGTAACAATCAGGATTTTAAAACATCTGCCTTATTAAGTATCATATACAGAAAAGTGCACAAAACAAACCTGTAATGCAACAAATTATCAGAGGAAAACTATGTACCAATCATCCAGATCAAGGCATAGATCCACAAGTAGAGAAGTCCACTTGCTTATCTTTTCCACCCTTATCACTTCCCTCTTCCCCCAAAGTAACCACTACCCTGATATTTGATTCTTTAGCTTAAATTTTCTGTAATACTTTAATTTTAAATTGTTTCAGATTTTTTAATAAATGGAATAATACAGGACATATTCTTTGGTATCTAAGTGGTCTACTTAAGGTTTATGCTTTTTTGGTAGTCATAGTTCATTCATTTTCATTACTTCATTCATTGGTACATTAGTTCTGTCATATGAGAGCAGCTATGGATATTTTCATATCATTCTTCTATGCATGTCTTTCTCTTACTCTATACCCAGGAGTGAAATGGTTGGTATGCAGGTCTGCAACACCAGAGACTATGATAAACTGTTTTCCAAAATGTTCTGCCACCCTCTCACAAGGAATATTTGGTAGATCCTGATGCTCCATGTCTTCTCCAGTACTTCGTATTACAGTGCTTTAAATTTTATCCATTCTAGTGGAATAAAATATGGTACTTTATGAAAAACTATTTAATAAATTTTTCCTTCTCCAAATATCATGAAGATATTCTACTTTTTTTCTGGCAATCCCTCTTGCATGTCATGGTTAAATATTAAAATCTACCTGTGATTGATTTGGGGGTATAAACTGATATAGGAGTCAGAATTAATATATTTATTATCAAATTGATATTCAATTGATTTATAAAAGAGATTGCCCTTCCTCATAATACTATAAATCAAATATCCATGTGTAGGTAGGCTTTCTTCTATTCAATTACACTAATCCTTGTCTCTAACTTGGCTTTAATACCTTATTTCCTAACTGTAGTGTTATATATAAACTTGCTAAATGTCCTCCAACAATGTTTCAATTCATCAAGAGTGTCTTTTCTAATCTTGGCCCATGGTATTTCTCTATGAATTTTAGATTCAGCTTGTCAATTTTCACAAAAATGCCTACTGGAGTTTTCACTCAGATTATAGTTTGTCTACATTAAAATACATGCGGAATTTGACACATTTACCATGTGCAAGCTTCCAAACCATGAAAAGAATATATATTCATTTATCTTTCAATAATATTCAGGCTTTCTGAGTTCCCAACTGGCATATTAGTCACAGTTCTCAAAATTAACTATCACATCTGGTTTGGACTAATTTAATTCCTAAGTATTTGTTACATTTTATGCCTTAAAGATGGTGTCTTTAAAAAGATATTTTATTTTGACATGCGTATTTAGTATGCAGATATACATTTTTTTCTATTCCAGTTTTTTATTAAGTTATTTTTAGAACTGTAATTTCACTGAGTCTTTGACAACAAAATATTTCCAAATACTTATATTTGGAAATATAATAGCCACTGTATTCTGGCTATTCTGTGGTACTCCAATGATGACTGTGTTTATTTCACTATTTTCATTTCTTTGGCTATATTTTTTCCAGTGAAATCTATTTTAGGAATGTGACTAAACTTCATACTTTTAAAATTCCTGGTTTCAAACTAAAATACCAATGTGACATGTTAAACATTTATCTGTTAGCATTAGTAAAATTTTATTTTTAAACAAAAAAATTCCATTGTTTCTTGGAAACTCCATAGTGGTTTTTCTGGGATTTAGAATAGATTCCCATTTTATAGTTTTACAAATTTCTAGTCTGAAGTGATATTTGACCTAGCGCAGTTAGTGAAACTTCTATACTTCCTGTGTCCAAAATAGAATAATGCAAATCTTTTTACATTTTTTAGTAAAAATTTGTATATATTTAAGGTCTACAACATATAATTTGATATACATACACATAGAAAATGATTATTACAGTCAAGCTAATTAATATATGGACACCGCATATATTACCATTTATATGTGTGTGTGAGGAGAGCCCCTGAAATCTCCTACCTTAGCAAATTTCCAGCATTCAACATAATATTATTAACTACAATCATCAAGACCTTACATTAGGTCTTGAGACTTACACATCTTACATAATTATCATGTGTACTCTTTGAGAAACATCTCCCCATTTCCGTCACATTTTCTCCACTGTTTCTACTGCTCTACTCTCTGCTTCCCTGTATTCGACTTTTTTAGCTTCACCATAATAGTGAGATCATGTAGTCTTTTTGCTTAGTGTCTGGCTCATTGCACTTAGCAAAATGTCCTCCAAGTTTATCAAATTGTTGCAAATGGCAGGATTTCCTTTTTTAAGGCTGAATAATATTCTATTGTATTCTCTAGGTCTGTCCATTTTATATAAATTTTGAAATCTAGAGTAAAATTGTTCATTATATCCTCTTGGTGTTAATGTTTACAGTTTCTGATATACCTTTCAGTGTGCACTTTCTCTCTAATTTTCCAGAAACTTTACTGAACGTTACCTCTGAGTGATAATCTTTTCATTTATTTTGTTTGGCATTCATAAGGTCTCTGTGGTTCGTTATTTGTTATGATCAGTTTTGGAAAATTGAGAATGATATCTTTCAAATATTGCTTCTATCCCATTTTCTCTATTCCTTTCTGGGACTCCAGTTACATATGTATTTGATCATCTCATTTTGTTCTGTTTATTTCTTAAACACTCCTCTGTGTTTAACATATTTTGTTTCATTCAGGAAATTTGCTTCATTAAGGAAATTTCTTCTAACCTATTTCAAATTCACTAATTATTTCCTTAGTAATCTATTATTCTATTCTATTCTATTCTATTCTATTCCATTCTATTAAATTTCTAATTTTTATTTTTTGTTTCTTAAGTTCTGAAATATTCATTTAACTATTGAAATATTTTTCTTGTAGTCTTCCAAAAATTTCAATCTTATCAATTATCTCCAGGACTATAACAAAAACGGTTGTTTAAACTCAAACACGACTAGAGGTACTAGGAATCTGGGATTACTTTAATTCCGTTTCAAGTTTGAAATGATTTGAAATTAAGCACTGATTTGTGGAAAGCTAAATGACATCCCGTTCACCCAAGTTTTCCCTCTAGCCTTAAAAGAATTTCAACAGGACTGCTTAGGTTCCAAAACACTGAGCCCCCTCTATCAGAACAAGCCAGTGCTCCTTAGGAAAGACTAGCAACAAACACCAACCAGCTTTAAATTTCCCCCTTTTGAACCTTGGCCTTGTAACTCTTCACAACTTTGTTAGCTCTACAATGCTTTCAAGCAAGTTGTTTTTAACTTCATCTTAGCTTTTTAAAGTTTTCTTCAAGGGTGAATATTGGTTCAAATTATCTAACCTGTTATTACCAAAACTGTAAATCTGAATAATCACTTTAAAACTCTCTGAAGAATGACATCAAGACAAAAGACGTTTATGTCTTTATGATTTTCAGATGATACATTTCTAATATATGAAAAATATTTCTGAGGAGCGGAAAAAGTGTCAATTAGTTTAAAAAAACATTATAATACATGGGCACAGACTCATTCATTTTAATAGAATTTCCTATTATAATTTTTATGTACCTTCCTATAATATTAAACATAGCACTTGTAAAAGCATATCATCATTATTGCCTTAGTACATTGGAGAGTGCCTGTTAAGTGCTCAATAAATCTTGCAAAATTGAACGTATTTGATAAAATTATAAGAATTTTCATCAAAATAACTCAGGGGTTACTTTAAAGTGACTGCTTTTTCCCTGTTTACAAAGATGCATATAAAAATACAACTAAATATCAAAGTAAAATTATATCTCTTGGTTTTATTATGTTAAGAGGCCTAAACTGTCAATGTAACAACAACACAATAAAGAAACTTTCATTGTAAATTGCATACACTAAAAATATTGTATTCATGTATCCAAATGCATCAGTAAAAATAATTTATTTATAATAATCTATAATAATACACATATTTAAATATTATATAATATTTATTAAAATTTTCTAGTCTCTGTGAACTACCTAAGACTCTAGTAGTTACTCAAATTCATAAACTAAACAAGTCTAAGTTTTCTCATATTTAAGTATCAGAATCACATGAAAATGTAGCCTCAAACATTATCCTTTTCAAGGTATCTGGTCTGTCTCTGCTGTCTTTTGAGTCAATAATTAGACAAAGATTATCCTTGGCAATATATATAGTCCTACTACAACTCGTAGTAGAATCACCTCTGGTCATGTTCAATTCCATCTTCATCACTAATATACTGTCTAAGTCTTTCAACCTATGTTTAGGATATACTCAGTAGCCTGGGACTATTGGACAGAGTTTTGTCCCCAGGTGATGGATGGGTAAAAAGTCCATTCTTGGAGGATTAGTGCTCACCCTCTTTTGCTTGTGGCTCTAGCCCTTGAAAAGAAATGTACTATTTCCTCTTTTTTTTTCAGTATCTAGGATCCCTTATATCTTTTTGTCCAATCAGCCACTTCACATTCTCTCTCTCTGTTTAAAAATGTTTATTTTGAGAGAGAGAGACAGAGAGACAGAGAGTGGAGGAGAGACAGAGAGAAAGAAAATCCCAAGCAGGCTCCGTGTTGTCAGCACAGAGACTTCCATGGGGCTGGATCTTGTGAACCATGAGGTCATGACCTGAGCCAAACTCGAGTCAGACACTTAACTGACTTACCCATCCAGGCCCCCCCTCCACATTCTCTTCTATAGAAAGATCCACTCTTACCTGGTCTTAGGCTGCTCTGTAAGCAAATGGCTGAATCATTCTGTCACATACTTAAATGTAAGTCTTTGTATCATCTGCTTATCTACAGACAAGTTGAGAGGGAATAAAGTGGCCTTGGAAAATAATGTGAGAAGAATACACAAAAATGCATATTAATATTTATAAATATAATCCTGTCATGTACCTTATCATATTTATGTATCTAAAAATCAAAAAGACAGACAAATAGCTTTTATTATATGACTGCTATGTGCTAGACTACATAAAAAGGTATTCACATTTAGTAAGAGCCACAGTCCTTTTAAGGAAGATGTTTATAGATGAGGAAACTAAACTTCTGAGCAGTTTGTTGATTTGCCAAATGTCACGTAGTAAGTAAGAAAAACAGTCAGATTTTAAACACAGGTCCTGCTGGCTTTTAAGCAAGGCTTCTTTTCTTCTGTTTCATACTTCTACTTCTGTAGGAGATCTAAAAATCTTAACCTTTGCCTTTTCTCATTTTAGATGTTATATGTGGCGTCCTTCTCACAGACTAAAGTAATTTTTTACAGACCCAAATAACCAGAGATAAAAATTTTTCATAGGCAATGAATTAACCTATAAAAATTTCAAAAAATATTTGGTATTTAAATTGGGTTAAGTTGGGAGCTTTTTTTCTGAACCTATTCCCTGTGCTCTAGCTATAAGAAGAAAAAAAATGGGCTGGTTCCCCTTCTGATCACTTGTGGCCTCCATTTCAAATGATTAGTTGCACCAGTGTATCCAAGTTATTATATAGATGTGATTTAAACAGGATTGTTGGACAAGTGGGAAGAGGAATCTTATGTAGAGGAATGGGCTAAAAAATAAGAATACTGATCACATTTACATTTGATACGCATTGATTATTGACCAGGAAATTTACAGAGAGCTTTACTTGTATTACCTAATTAGTAATGGCATGGGTCATTAAATCCTTACCTTAATTTCAAGAAATAGGTAGTATAGTGTCCTCATTTTATAAGTGATAAAACAAAGTGGAGATGGCATAAGAATAGTTTTACTGTTGTGATAACTTTAAGTAGTTTAAAATTTTAATTTGGCTACCTTCCAATTTTTATTGTTTGTGCTTTACATCAGTGCTTCCAAAATCTTAGGGTACACATGAATCATCTGGGGATCTTATTAAAACGCAGGTTCCGATTATCAGGTGGGATTTGAGATTCTGCTCAAACACATTCCCACAATCCATACTTTGAAATACAAAGCTTTTTAGATTACTGATGTTACAGTTAGCAAAAAGTCTCATTGCTAACTGACTTAATGTTGGTTGAAAATTAACTGAGTATTTAATATTTAGATTTATTAAATAAATGTAACAAGATTATAAATAAATATATTAAATAAATAAATATGTTAAAAATAAATAAACAAGATATATTTCAAAAATCTAAAGACTGTTTTCACAATGACAACAGTTTAACGTACAGAGAAAAATAAGAAGACACATTACTTTTCCCCCTCTCTCAGTATGTTTTCTATATACAAAAAGTACACTAGTATATACCCCTATATTAATAAAAATGGTCATCATTTATAAAACATTTACTATGCACCACAGACTATTCTAAGAATTTTAAGTATCTTATTTTATTCAGTACTATAAGTCATCTATGAACTGCTATTTTTATCCAAATGTTACATGTAGAGCAGTAGAAGCATTAACAGTTTAGCTGTCCAATGTTGCTAGCACTGACAAATTTCAATATTTTCTGATTCAATCCTTATTTTGTATTTCATGTCATCTTTCTCTGAATTTTGCAATATACAAATCTCACTGTTTTTCCTGCTCTATAATTTGCCTCCTGATATTAAGCACAGAGATCTTTTGGAATTAGAATCTGGTCTCAGAGGTCAAGGTGAAAGTCTGATAAGACAGGCTCAAGCAAAGAATAGAACTAGCATTCTGCAGGAAAAGAATCAAAGTCATAGACTAGGACTGGATTATGTCATATATAAGGTAAAGTTTGCTATCCTTGTATTCACTTTCTTTTTTTTAAATTTTTAATATTTTATTTATTTTTGAGAGAGAGAGCATGAGCAGGGGAGGGTCAGAGAGAGAGGGACACACAGAATCCAAAGACAGTCTCCAGGCTCTGAGCTAGCTGTCAGCACAGAGTCTGACGTAGGGCTCGAACCCACGAACCGTGAGATCATGACCTGAACTGAAGCCGGACGCTCAACCGACTGAGCCACCCAGGTGCCCCTGTATTAGCTTTCTATAACCGCCAATTTAGTAGCTTTAAACGCTACAAGTTTATTACTTTACAGTTTTATTGTTTAGAACTCTGGTGGGCTGTAGATACTTTTTTAATTTTTATTTTATTTATTTATTTTTTTTTTAATTTTTATTTTTTTTGCTTATTCAGGTTAGCAGAATTTAATTCCATTCAGTTGTAGAACTGAGGTACGAATTTCTTTCCTGTTTGTCAGTTAAGGGCAATTCTAAGCTTCTGGACATCACCTGCATTCTGTGGCTCAATGCCCCCTTCTTACATCCTTAAAGCCAGCAACAGCAGATAGAATTACTCTCATGCCTCTTCTTTTGTCATTTCTCTCTTAACTCTCAAGGCATGTGTGTGTGTATATGTGTGTGTGTGTGTGTGTGTGTGTGTGTATACATATATATAGAACACATACACATATGCCTTGTTGGAAAAGTCTTTGCTTTTAAGGACTTATGTGATTAGATTGAGCCCACCTGGGTAATCTGGGCTAATGTCCCCATTCCAAGGTCTGTAATCTAAATCACATCTGCAAAAATCCCTTTTTACTGTGCAACTTCATATATTCATAGGTTGCAAGAATTAGGACATGAACATCTTTGGGAAACAATTATTCTATCTAACACAAGCTTGATATGTGAAACTGGCTTATTTTAGTCAGGTTTATTAGTTGCAAAAAGAGAACAAACTAGGTAAATTGGAATAGGAATGTATTAAATGATATAAGCTAGCCCTCAGAAGCCCCAGGGGGACCAGGGGGGCCAGACAACTGAGTTCAGAGATTATGGCAGCAGAAATAATGCCACTAAACTATTCAGAGGCCTGATTCTAGCACAAGTATTGTAAACCATGAACATAAGATCCTATCCTTGGCAATTCTGTCATAGCTGCTCCTCAGACTCAGTGTCTATGCCAAACCGTGCCATATTCGACTTCCTAAAAAAAGTTCTTTTATTTTTCCCTGCTGAATAGAAGCATTGTGGAGGTACATTTCACTGGTGAGAACCTTGGTCCAATGTTCATCTCTTAGCTGCCAAGAAGACAGGGAAATTCAATCTTACAATCATTGGTATCAATCTTGCCAAACATAGAGGGACAATGTACAAGAAAAAAAAAATATGACCCTACTCTACATACTATAATGATCCTCTTTCTCAGATGGATTAAATGACACTAATCCAGTTTGTGTTGCATAACATAATACAGAGCTTCCAAATCTCATTAATTGCAGTAATATTTTCTATGATATTTGATGCTCATAAAATACTATAAACAATAATATACTTATTGTCATCTTTATTTTACTGTAGAATGATCACTTAAGAGTAAGGGTCTAAGTTGAGAAGACCGAGGTTTGAATTCCGTCTATGACTTGTTTTCCTCATCTCAGATTGGGAAGTTAACATCTATTTCATAAAATTGTTTTCAGAATTAAAAGAGATAATTTGTACATCACTTGATTTCTATTAATTTAATATAAATTCAGAGCCAGGAAAAGTTTAGAAAATATCTAATATAACTCATTAATGGTGGATCAATTGATAAACTGATGATTCAGGTTTAGAGATAGAGAAGGACTGATGTTAGTTCACATTTAGTGCAGAATTTTTCCTTTAGAACAAGACAGGCATTTTTAACTAGAGTTGGAAGTACAAACTCTGTTGGAAGAGAAAGTTTCCCTGAAAATCTAATTTTCCCTCTGAGAATTGAATCCGTGGCCCTACCCATGAACTCTCTGGAATCATGATATGCAGTATAAACTGTAACTTAAAGGCATTTCCATAAAAAGCAAACCATGAAATCATCTCACAAGAATAGATCAAGTGATTTGGTCAAGCTACTCACTATACATATACTTATTCAATAGGAGTGTTTGAATTCACTAAGAAACATATCTGTGAATTGATGCTTGTAACTTGTCACCTACAAATTCAAAAGAGTCCATAGAGCACTGAGCATGGAGTTAGCAGTTTAGACATAAATTCTCTTCCTTACCAATTACTAGCTGTGGGCCAATGTCATCCTTCAATTAATGAGCAATTTCTTTTTCAGTGATTTCCTACTATGTTAAGGCCCTAGCTAGGGGCTGGGGCTATCGTTCACAAAACAGACATCATCCCAGTCTCCACAGAGTATATCATCTTGGGGATGCAGCCATTCAACATTTAATTACACAATTATTCAATTACAGCTTCAATTAGAGCTACCAAAATTAAATAATATATTCCTTACTATAAACCTGTTCCCCTTTTTAAATTTTTTTATTATTTTTAATTAATTAGTTAATTATTTATTTTTGAGAGAGAGAGCACAAGAGAGTGCAAATGACTGAGGGTCAGAGAGAGAGAATCCCAGGAGGGGCAAAGGAAAAGAGAGGAAGAGGGAAGAGAGAGAAAGAGAGAAGTGGAGCTAACCCAAAGCAGGGCTTGAGCCTGCCTGATATGGGACTCGAACTCAGGAACCATGAGATCAAGACCTGAGCCAAAGTCAGATGCTTAACGACCGAGCCACCCAGGTACCCTACAATAAATCTATTCCTCACTACAAAATCTGGAAGAAATAGGATTTCCCCAAAGGAAATCATGTCCTATGCCACTCATTGTAATAAGAATAAAAGAGAAGCTATAGTTTTAAGTATATTTAGTATGCTAAATTCAGAGCTTGTTTAAGGATGCCAAGTAATGGTAAAAGAAGTTACTTTCTAACATTTTACCAGTAAGGCCTTTCTTAAATATCACCGTTACTTTGAATGTCCCTTCTTTCAATTTTTCCTAGCTGGGTCAGAATTTATTCCACACTGCATTACTACGTGACATAAAACAATAGCTTCTTTGAAAATGTGTAGGAAAAATTGCTATCTGATCAGCAGTGATCTATAATAGTTGGACTCCTAGTGTTATTGCTGGTCTTTCAAAGTGAGTGTATCAATACTGATATATTGAGCACAAGCCAATGAAAGTTTTGGTGAATTTTATCCCATTTTGGGTGCTATGGATTCCAGTTTTTTTTTAAATGCCTTAAATCAGGATCAGCCTAGAGTGAAACCAATCACAAGAAATCTCTTACCTTTGCTTCAGTCTCACTTCCCTATTGGGGCCTGCCCTTTTCCCCCCCTCTCTCTCTCCTAACCACCATTCTGTTCCTCAGTGCTACACACAAGACCTTGCTCTCAGCTGGCTGATAAGATGTGTGATGGTTTGACCCCCACATGCTGAGAGCACACAGCAGGCCCATGAAAAGCCCGAATGAAGAGCAGGCCATGACTCTGGAAGGTCATGCTTTCCTGACACCACTGAAGGCTCCATGCGAGATGGCCACAGATACTCCCATAAGATCCCCAGCATTGGTTCTGTTTGCTTGGATTCCATTATTTTAATTTCTCAATTGTTAATATAAATAATCTGTCTTTTTTATCTACCTGTCTTAAAATAGCACTGTACCTTAAGATGCGAGAGTTTAGCATCCTTAAATAAATAAGGTTTAGGATGACATTGCAATAGCTAAACATATGTACTTTTGCAAAAGTATATATAATTACTGCACTCCATCTTGAGTACCTTCACTAACTCAGAAATATTTTATAGCCTATAAAATTAGTTAGGATATTCCAAAGTTGGTACTTATTAAAAATATAAGTTATCTGAAAACCTTTTGGCAAATTTTAATTCTTTTAACTTTATTATGAAATTTTATAGCTAAGTCCCCAAATAAAAATGTCTGCTTGTTTCAAACCAAGTTGCTATTGTAAAATTTAATCATTCATGTCATCACTTGTACTGATTCAACACATTAAAACTATAGTTCTCTGGCACTGACACCAAGAATCATATGCTTCTCTTTAACACCACAGTGTCTCCTTTTGAAGCTGTTACAATATTACTAGAAATGATTTAGCTTCTCAATGTGATACATTTTCATTAAAAATATCTCATTTGGAATAAATCATAGTGATTCAGCTGATGTCTGCAAAAGACAATAATGCACACAGCCAATAAGTCTTAATATTATTTTTAATGCAGGGCATTTTACTTTGCTGACAAAAAGATTTCATTTATATTAAAGTAAAGGTGCATTATTATTTAGAGTCACAAATATTTTGCATAATTCAAGATGTTAAACACACCTTTATTTTAAGGGAACAAAGCACTTGTGATTTTCTTAAGCATTCAAAATGAAATGCTTCTGACTTGAGAAAGAAATGTTCCTAGCACATTTCTATTTGACAGCGTAGCCATGTTTGAAAACTGATTTAAGATTCAGCAAGCTATAAGAGAACACGGTTATCTTTATAAGGATGTGTGAGGAAAAGTGTTTTTTTTTCCATCATGATATTACACAAAACTAATACACATATGTATTTAATCACTGTGGATGTTAGAGAAAAACAGTTAAAAGAGCTTTCTGTCCTAGTTATCATTAATGATGAAATCTTTATCTGCTTAGCAATGGGAGTCTTTCCAATTAGTTTCTGTGTCTCTCAAGTTCTGCATAAATATGATAAAATTTGCTTGTTTCCATCGTGATTTTTCTAAGGCTCTCTTTCCTGGGCGAATCTCCAGATTGGCAAACTCAAGCAGATTTTAAAATATCCTTTCCATATATCACCCACACTTGTCCTGCTTGTGGATGGATTGACGTCTAAGCTCAGAGGGTTGCAACTAAGCTGCTTTTCTTGGCAGAAAAGTTCATTTTGCTTCAGCTGTTGCAGATACCTCCCTTACCTCCTACTAACTCAGTGTTTTCCAATTGTTCCAGTCGGCTTCCAACTGCTCAGGCACACTGTTCAAGGATCAGTGAAGAATGCCAAGTAAGGCCATCTTTTCCAGAGGGCAGGTCCAAAGTCATTCTTCTCTCTTGACATATTACATAACTTGTCTACATGGCTAAGGTATGATAATATATTGTATTTGTCATTTCAATTCAGACAAGGGAACAAATGATAGACTGGTTGCCTTAAGGTTTGTTTTTGAAATTCAGACATTTAATTTCTTATTAAATCCTTGTCATTTAGCTTGTTAAATAATTTAAAAATACTCAAAGTATATCTCTTTTTACTCCTTGCACTGAAGTTCTTTTCTAAGAGTTGAAGTTTCTGGAAAAGAATAGGGCAGGAAGAAGAGAATCTCAAAATAGAAATTAAATATTGGTATCTCAAATCCAACAGTATTTATCAACCTAATGTATTTTATTTGGGCCAAATTTTGACTATTAACACACCACTAATGAGGCCTAGGTCATAGAATCATAGAATGTTCAAATAGACCTAGAGGAAATCTTCAAATTGATCTAGGTCAAATCCCAACTTCCTCACTTTAAAGGACAAGAAAATGATTTTCATAGAATTTTAGTTGGCTAAAGCCAAATTACTACTTACAAAGCAGACATTAAATCCTGGGCCTCTTGACTTCTGCGCCATTGTACTTTCTTCTAAGAATGATTGCTATAGCCTACACAATCTCTCATTAACTGCAAAATCAACCTGACAAATATGTCCTTTAAAAGTAGATCAATGCTACCATCTTAATATTTAAATACTAAACTGCATTACTCAAAAACTGATCAGGAGTCATGCTGAAACACATGATTTTCTACTCGATCACTAAATTACATCTAATAACTGTCTACATCAAATAAATGTTTGATATGACTATGTTAATAAAACATATGTTAATATGCCTATGCTGTTGATATTACTGTCACTGCCTTCATTATTCTTACTTTCTTAGAAGATTTGTAATAATAAATTATTTCAAAAATCATGGCTATATTTTGTTCATAATAATATGTTCTCTGTAAAGGATATATTCCTTGTAAAAAAAAAAAACATTTACCAGAAAATTGCATCTGAAGTATTTTCTGAACTGAATTTTGATCCGTGAACAATATGATTTCAACATTAAAAATATATTGTATATTAATGACTTCATACTGAGCTCCACCTAAAACTAATTGCAGATTAAGGTGTCAAAAACACAAAGTTAAAATGTTATCTCATATAGGTTGTCTATTCCTCAGTTGACTTCATAGTCTCTTCCTCAGTTTACTTCTATGGAGAAAAAGTATATTAGACAAGATAACCTCTAAGAAACTTCTAGCCCTAAAGCTTTATGATTGTAATTTTTGATTATATCATTTTCAAAGGGAGCTTTTGTAATCTCAGTACTAAGTAACCAAGTACCCCAATCTTTGCTAAAAAGTGTTTTATCTTCAAATAATAGACTGATTTTCTTTTGGATTATTTGTGATATTTTTGTATCTTTCTGAAGGTTTTGCAGAGCGAAGTCTCCAAAAAGAACACTGCAGTAATTTGCCATAAGGAATAGCTCTGCTCAGAGTAAAATGGAGAGAACCTGCATAAAAATTAAGTAAATTTAGACTCCTAAAACTTGTTTTAGAATAGATTATGAACTAAATATGGTGTAAAATTCATAGGAAACAAAGTTTACTGTAAGATGAGAGTGTCAAGATTTTTTTAAGTGCATATACAGCAATCTTCACAAAAAATAACTGGAGTATTGGTTGGGAAAGAAAGGCTAGATGGAGATGGTGTTTGTATGTAGGCAGTTTCCTAGAATATATAAAGCAAAGCCTAAATGTATAATTGTAGCAGATGTTGTTGCCCTACCCAAATCCCTTCAGATTGCTTTTACTACTTCCCAGAGGTGCTTCTGCTGAGGCCTCACACTGACTGTAATTTTCTAAAGGATTTCAGTTTAGATTGTAGAATTCATTTCTCACTGTGTTAGCTAGGGTTCTCCAGAGAAACAGAACCAAATGGGGCAGCAAGAGAGAGAAAGAGAGACAGAGAGAGAGAGAGAGAGAGAGAGAGAGAGACGATAAGATTTCATAAGGAATTGGCTCAAGCAATTATGGAGACTGAGAAATCCCAAAATTTGTAATTGGCAAGCTGAAGATCCAAGCATGCTGATGGTGTAGTTCCAATGTGAGTCTGAAGTCCTGAGAACCAGGAAAGCCAATAGTAATTCAGTCTTAGGACTGGCAGGCTTGAGATCCAGAAAGAATAGATGTTTCAGTTCAAGTCTGAAGGTAGGGAAAACCTGAATGTCCCTCTTGGAAGGAAGTCATATAGGAGGAGTTCCTCCTTACTCATAAAAAGGTGAATCTTTTTGTTGTATTCAGGTCTTCAACTGATCGGATCAGTCCCACCCATGCTGGGAGGGCAATCTGCTTTATTCTATTGATTCAAATGTAAATCATATCCAGAAATACCTTCAAAGACATATGCAGAATAATGTTTGACCAAATGTCTGCACATCCTGTGGCTCAGTCAAGTTGACATATATAATTAACCATCACACTCACCTTCCTAAAAGTAACTAGGAGTTAACTGGGGCACCCTATTCTTCCCTCCACCTTGCAAGCCATAGTTGATGATAAGCTGGGGGGTTGGAGGTATACAAAAGTCCTGCTTCCTGACCCCAAGTGATGACAGACCATCTGAGATTTATTCTCCAAAGTTCTAGGGGATTAGAGAACCTACACTTTATAAAGTTCCTTCTCCTTTCCTTCCCTGCTTATCTCATTCCCTTACTGAGTTCTCCTAGGGACACTTCCTTAATAAACCACAAACATAAAATTTCCCATTGCAGGTCAGCTTTTAGAGAACCAGACATTAATAATAGTTTTGCAGCCTCTAGGAAAACCTTGAGGGAAAACTAAGAAAGTAGATAGAGCATCTACACTTTTTTCAATCTCTTCTCATTCAATTTTCCCCTGTAATTTTTGAATTTATAAACCTTAATTATAAAAAGATATTACAGAAAAACAAATTAATGTGCACTGAAGTGTGACAATTACTTATACAAATTAATATCTAGTATTGAGGTACTGTTTTGTAGTTATATTTCTATGCTTTATTTAGAGATTTTCTAAAAGTGGAAGACCATTAAACATCACTTAAAATCTAAAACTAAATGAAAAAGTATCAAACACAGAATCAGGCTGTGGCATTGGATCGATGCAGAAAGAAATATAAACTGACATTTTTTAAACATTACCTTTTGAAGAAGAATCTTCTAAATCTAAAGTCAACAGATCTTTATCATCTCTTCTCTTCTGTTATGTCATGGTTAGCTCATGCTAGTAACTCATATTGGATATCTCATATCCAATGTCATCTGTTTTGTTTCCTTTATTCATTTTGCTGATGTAACTTTTTTCCCCAATAATGCCCTAAGGTATGTAACATCCCACAACCATGTCTCTTCAAAGTGGAAAAGAGTAACTCTTTCAAACTCATTTTATGAGGCCAGCATTTCCCTGGTACCAAAGTCAGACAAAGATATCACAGGAAAAGAAAACTATAGACTGATATCTCTGGTGGACATATGAAAACCCTCAACAAAATACTAGCAAATCATGTTCAATAGCACATTAAAGGGATCATGTAATATAACCAAGTGAGGTTTAGCCCTGGGACACAAGGATGGCCTAACATATGAAAATCAATTTATATGATACACCACACTTAATGGAATGGATAAAAATCAGATGACCATCTCAAAAGATGCAGAAAAGCATTTGACAAAACTTAATACCTTCTCATAATGAAAACTCTTAACAAATGACAAATAAAAAATTATCTCAACATAATAAAGGAATATATAAAAAAAAAAAAACCACAGCATATATCACACAATACAGTCAAAAACTGAAAGCTTTCCTCTCAGATTGAGATAAAGGCAAAGAATGCTTGCTTTCACCACTTCTATTAACATAGTACTGGAGGTCTAGCCAGAACAATTAAGCAAGGGAAAGAGATAAAATGTATGCAACTCAGAAAGGAAGAAGCAAAATGTCCCTGTTGTCACATGACATGGTCTAACATAAAGAAAACCCTAAAAACTCCCATAACAAATGAACAAACAAAGAAACAAAAACCTATTAGACACAATAAACAAATTCTGTAAAGTTGCAGGGTACAAAGTCAATATACAAAAATCAGTTGTATTTCTATCGACTAATAATAAACTATCTGAAAAGAAAGTTAAATAAAATATCTCACTTACAATAGCACCAAAAAGTTTTTTAGGAATCAACTTAACTAAGGCGGTGAAAACTAAAAACATTACTAAAAGAAATTAAAGAAGATACAGACAAATGGAAAGACATCGTGTATTCATGAACTGAAAGGCTTGTTGTTAAAGGTCTTATTAAATGTTCATACTACACAGAGCAATCTATAGATTCAGTACAAATCCAAAACCATAGGGAACAAAAGCAAAAATAAATAAGTAGGACCACATAAAACAAACAAACAAACAAAAAACACAAAAACAAACAAAAACTTCTGTTTGGCAAAGGAAACAATCAACAGAGTGAAAAGCAACTTACAGAATGGGAGAAAATATTTGCAAATCATATATCCGATAAGGGATTAATATCCAAAACATATAAGGAAATCCTACAACTCAACAGCAAAAGACAAATAACCTGACTTTAATGGGGGATAAAGACTTAAAATAGACATTTCTCCAAATAGGATGTACAAATAGCCAACAAGTATAGGAAAAGATAATGTCACTAATCATCAGAGAAATGTGAACGCAAGTCAAAACCACAGAGGATTTCCCCTCACACATGTTAGGATGGTTATTATGTATAAAAAAGACAAGTGTTGGCTAGGATGTGGAAGAATTGGAACATTTGTGCACTGTTGGTAGGAAATAAAAATGTTGCAGCTGCTATGAAAAACAGTATAGTGATTCCTCAAAAATTAAAAATAGAGCTATCATACCATCCAGAAATCTCACTTCTAGGCATTAGCCAAAAGAATGAAATTGGTATCTAGAAGAGATATTGACACTCCAATCTTCATTGAAGCACTATTCAAAATAGTCAAAATGTGGAAGCAACTTAAATACCCATCAACAGATGAATGGATAAAGAAAATGTGGTACAGGGGTGCTCGGGTGGTTCAGTCGGTTAAGCATCAGACTCTTGATTTCCACCCAGGTCATGATCCCTTAGTTTTTGATATTGAGCTTGGTTTGGTACTGGGCCTGGAGCCCGCTTAAGATTCCCTCTCCCTCTCCCTCTACCCTTCTTCCATTCATGCTTGTTCTCTCGAAGGAAAGAAAGAAAGAAAGAAAGAAAGAAAGAAAGAAAGAAAGAAAGAAAGAAAGAAAGAAAGAAAGAAAAAGAAAATGTGGTATACATACAATGGAATATTACTCATCTTTAAAAATGAAGAAAATATTCCAATATATGACAACATGCATAAACCTGGAGGACATTATGTGAAGTAAAATAAGCCAGTAATAGGAAAAAAAATACTGCATGATTCCACCTATATGACGTTTCTAAAGTAGTCAAACTCATAGGATCAGAGTGGAATTGTGGTTGCCAGGAATTGGAATGAGGAGAAATGGAGAGTTGCAAATCAATGGGCATAAAGTTTCAATTATGCAAAGTGAATACATTCTAGAGATCTACCCATACAACATTGTTCCAAAGTTAACAATGCTGTTTTATACACATAAAAATTTGCTAAGAGAGTAGATCTCATGTTCTTACCACAATAAAATAAAACTAAAGACAGTGAAGAAATCAGGTACAGTATTATAGAAACCAGTAAGATCATCAGTTCAGAAGTTAGCTAAACATAAGAGACACTCTAGTCTAGTATATGTCAAAGTGTAACCCACAGTACAGTAAATCCCATAAGAAGTCCCACAAAAGAGAAACTTTCTTTTTTCAGATTCAAATGGATTAGAGAAATACTGCTGAGTATACATCCCCTTTTAGAAAGTCACATTGCACACTGGCATATTACATATTCTAAGTTGTTTTACATTTAAAACAAAGCAAATCAAAACCAAATGAACAACAAACAACAAAAATTCTGTTTAACTTTATTTAACCAAGCATACCAACAATGGGCCTGGGACATTATTTTCAACTAATACTTATTTACAAAGGCAAGAGTTTTGGTTATCACATTTTGGGTAATATATAAACTGAGTAATAATTATTAGTTTTACACTAAAAAACTAAAAGTTATTAAGGATTATAGGGTAGCCACTCATTTTTAAACAAGAAAGTCACTAATAATTAGTACTAGAATCTCCCTGATTCAAAGAACCAATTTAATAACAGTAGACAGGGGTTGTTCTTAGGTCATTTTAACACTAGGGAAAGGCAAATTCAGGAATTCATGAAGTTTATACTCTCAGTACGTATTTGCCTCAAAGAAGTGGGTATTCCACACAGTATACCATTTTTTAGACCTAACTTTCGTGAAATGAGGTAATGGTATTAGTGACTCTTAAATAATTTTTTAAACAAAAATTTCTTAAATAACAGTAAATTATGATTTTTTTAAAAACCCTAATTTATTAAGAAAGCAGGCAGAAGACCAATATGTAATCACAGTTCTTCAGTTAATTTTATATTCTCAGGAAATTTATTTGACCTTGGGCAATTTAGCATCTACATTAATTAAAAGATAATACTTGATTTATGTATCTTCAGAATTATTGTTAGGGCCAAATAAAATATAGAAAATAGTACTAAAAAGTATTATAAAGTGTGATATAATGGGAAAAAAAGTTAAAGTTTTCACTAGGCTTTCAACCTAGTGAATGGGAGAAGATATTTGCAAATGATTTATCTAATAAGGGGTTAACATCCAAAATATATAAAGAACCTGGGATGCCTGGGTGGCTCTGTCGGTTAAGTGGCCGACTTTGGCTCAGATCATGATCTCACAGCTCTTGAGTTCAAGCCCTGCATCAGGCTCTGTGTTGACAGCTCAGAACCTGGAGCCTGCTTTGGATTCTATGACTCCCTCTCTCTCTGACCCTTCCCTGCTCATGCTCTGTCTCTCGGTCTCTCAAAAATAAATAAATGTTAAAAAAAATTAAATATATATATATATATATATATATATATATATATATAAAGAACTTATACAGCTTAACACATAAAAAACAAATAATCTGAATAAAAAATGAGCAGAGGACCTGACTGGACATTTTTCCAAAGACACACAGATGGCCAACAAACACATGAAAAGATACTCAATATCACTAATCATCAGGCAAATGTAAATCAAAACTATAACAAGGTATCACCTCACATCCCTCAGAATGGCTATAATCAAAAACACAAAAAACAGGTGTTGACAAGGATATGGAGAAAAGGGAACTCATACACACTATTGGTGGTGCAACCACTGTGGAAAACAGTATGGAGATGACTGAAAAATCAAAAATAAAAATACCATATAGTTCAGTAATTCCACCAGTGGGTATTTATCCAAAGAAAGTGAAAATACTAATTTGAAAAGACTTATACACCTCTATGTTTATTGCAGCATTATTTATAATAGCCAGGATATGGAAGCAATCTAAGTGTCCATGATAGATACGTGGATAAAGAAGATGTAATATACATTACATGTACATATATATACATTATATATTAATACATATACAATGTGTATATATATATATATATATATATATATATAAACCATAAAAAAGAAAGAGATCTTGCCAATTGCAATATGAATGCATCTAGAGGGTATTATGCTATGTAAAATAAGTCAGAGGAGCACAGATGCCTTATGATTTCATTTATATGTAGAATCTAAAAATTAAAACAAATGAACAAGCAAAGAACAAGACTCCTAAATACAGAGATAAACTGGTGGTTGCCAGAAGGAAGGTGGGTAGGGGCATGGGAAAAATAAACAAAAAGGATTCAGAGGTGCAGATTTCCAGTTATGAAATAAATAAGTCATGAAGATGAAAAGTACGGCATAGAGAATATAGTCAATAATACTATAGGTACATTGTATGGTGACAGATGATGACTACACATATTATGATGAGCATTGAGCAATGTATAGAATTGTCAAGTCAATATGTTTTATATCTGAAACTAAACTAATATTGTGTATGGGTATATATATATGTATATATGATATTGTGTATGTTACATATAACATTGTGTGTATGTGTGTATATACACACATATAAATCTGTGTGTATATATGTATATACATACATACATGTATCTATATCTGTATGTGTATATATGTAAATGCATATGTATGTGTGTGTATGTTAAACATACACTTACACACATGACTCAGCAATCACATTCCTGGGCATTTTATCCTAGAGAAATAAATGCGTATGTTCACATAATAGTCTAATATGAACATTCATAGTAGTTTTAATAGCTCACTAAACTATTTAGTATTAGCTAAATTATTTAATTTTAATAGTTTGTAGTAACCCCAAACAAGAAACAATCCATATGTCCTTCAACAGCTGAAGGGTTAAATATTCCATTGTTGGCACATCAACGCAATGGAATAGTATTCAGCAATAAGAAGGAAGGACCTATTGGTGCACACAACAATTTGGGTCATTTTTAAGGGCATTGTGCTGAATGAAAAAAAGTCAACCTCAAAAGGTTATCTAATTCCATTTATATAACATTCTTGAAATAAATATAGAGATGGACAACAGATTAGTAGTCATAAAGGGTAATGGAAAAAGGAGGGTACGACTTTAAAGAGGTGAGCTTTAGGCATTTCTTTGTGGTAAGAGGACAATTCTGTATCTTGATTGCAGTATTTTATTTATACAACTGATAAAAGGTCACCAAATTATACGCAAAGACATATGAAAAGAAATGAGTGCCTTCAAAAGCTGGTGAAGTCCCAGTGAGGTCTGTAGTCTAGTTAATTGTACTCTGACAATGTCAATTTCCTAGTTTTGAGCATGTGCTATAGTTATGCAATGACAGATTCAGAGAACTTCTCTGTAGTATTTTTGCAACATTTTCCCAGTCTATAATAGTTTAAAATAAAAACTGAAAGTTGATAAAAATGTGCTAAAATTAAAAAAACAAATTGTGGTTTTCACTTTGAAGCATCTTAAATTCTGCTAATCTTAGCATTTACATAGAAAACAAAATTCGTTTATTCAACAATATTTATTGAGCTGAGTGCCAACTGTGTGCTAGTCCCTGCTTTACGTCCTTGAGATACATCACAGAAGAAAATAGACAAATATCACTGTGGAATTACTATCCATAGTTTTCATGCCTTCATTGTTTCTGATTGGTCATAAATCTTACCAAATCCACATAAGGAAAAGGATATCAGACAAAGTTCTCAGTGAATACATGATTGTTGCATAACTAATTGTTGTACAACTAATATTATGAGACAACTAAGAGAAAGCACAAATTGAACCTATATTGCCTTACCCTTATAAGTTGTGTGATGATGAAACAACAAATTGAAAAAACAAATTTTGATGTTAGCTTATACAACAGTAAAAAACCACTCATTCTTTCAACTAATGTTTATTGAGTGTCTACTATGTTGCCGGCTCTTTAGATATGTCACTAAAGAATTAGACAATACTCCTTTCCTGTTTGCTTTATATTCCTATATGCATATGCATATCCTATCTCCCTGATAGATATTTTGAGAAAGAAATAGGAAAATGATAATATGACAATATGAAAAAATGAAAATATGTACCACAGTGCCTGGCAGGAAGTTGATGTTCATTAAATGGTAACTAAAAAGTAATTTTTATATAAATTAGGCATAGTTTATTATCAAGAGGAAAATTTACTGCTAATACTGATGTATGCTCAAAATGAATAGTTTTATTAGTCATGAATCTGCTAATGTATTTATTCAAATTTTTTAAGATTATTGGTGCAAAGCAGGGAGATATTAGGTAAATTCATCAAAAACCAAATAATAACATTTGAAGTTATACAAAAGTAAAGTATTACCAACTGAGAACTTTGTGAATTGCAGCCTTTTTCTCATTATTGAGTTGGCGAATAATGACTGTGCAGAATGCATAGTGAGAATGCCAATCCACAACAATGCAGGCAACATAACATTGCAGGCAACATAATGCATCCAGTAAGATACCAATTCTGCAGAGCAAATTACTAAGATAATGTGTTTGTGGTAGAAAATTTTATTTCTATTGTCCAGGAGATTGAAAAAGACCACTATGCAATTGTAGGCTGTTTAACACCAGCTCTCCACAGGTGGAGGGAAAGCCCTGAAAGCATTTGCAAATTTCTGTGGTGTTCTGATTTTGTGCTGTTCAATTATTCTAATGACTTACTTATTTAGCATTGCCAGGGAATGAAGCAAAATTATTATCAAAATGTAGATACACTTAAGAAAATATTTCACACATGCAGAAAGATAAAAACTATATAATGAAACATTCATGTGTTCACATCCCAGATAGAAAAATGTTAACTTTCCATCGTATTTTTTTTTAGGTAAGTATATATTAGATTTTGGAAACTATATTCTCTTTATTCATTTTTCAGAATGAGAGAGAGAGGGGAGAGAGAGAGAGAGAGAGAGAGAGAGAGAGAGAGAGAGAAAGAGAGAGAGAATGCAAGTGGAGGAGCAATGGAAAGAGAAGGACACACAGAATCCAAAGCAGGTTCCAGGCTCTGAGCTGTCAGCACAGAGGCCGACTCAGGGCTCGAACTCACAATCCAAAAGTTCATGACCTGAGCTGAAGTTGGACGCTAAACCAACTGAGACAACCAGGCCCTCCTGGAAACTATATTCTCATAAAATAAATCAAGAAAAATATCTGGAAATACCCTTGATTATTTTATGCAAAAATACCATAAAGCCTTAAAAAAGTAAGGTAATTCCAGGTGTTATTTATCTTTACCTATGAGTCAAAAGGATAATAAAAAAAGGTATGTTCTGCAATCTATATATATGTATGTGCATACATTTTTTCTTGCTTTCAGGTTTTGAAATATGTTTATGAAATAATTTCTGATACCAACTATGCAGAGTTGGGCCAAATTTCATAGGTTAAGGACACTCTTCCAAAAGAGTACCCTCACTTCAGATACCAGCTGCAGGTTCAGGGGGTCCCAGGCCTCTTACTCTTCTGACTAGCTGACTACAAATTCAGGGAGTTCCATTACCCCCTCAGATTCAATAACTCACTGAAATGACTTTCAGAACTCAGGAAAGTACTATTCTTATTACAGGTATATTGTAGCAAAAAAATTCAAATCAGAACCAACTAAAAAAGAAATGCATAGGGACACCTGGATGGCTCAGCCAGTTGAGCATCCGACTTCAGCTCAGGTCATGATCTTGAAGTCCGTGAGTTCAAGCCCTACATCAGGCTCTATGCTGACAACTCAGAGCCTGAAGCCTGCTTCAGATTCTGTGTCTCCCTCTCTCTGCCCCTCCCCAGTTCACACTCTATTTGTGTCTCTCTCTCTTTCAAAAATAAATGAACATAAAAAAAAAAAAAAAGAAATGCATAGGCCAGTAACAAGCTTCCACTGTCCTTTCCTCATGGAATCAGGACATGCCACCCTCCTGGCACATCCATGTGCAACAATATACAGATTACTGCAAATCAGGGAAACTCACCTGTGCTTTAGGCCCAGAGTTTTTATTGGGGTTTCATTACATAAGCATCATTGGCTATAATGTTAAACACAATCTTCTCTCTCCTATCCAGAGATTGGGTTGATACTATGTGGCTCAAAACACTCAGTCTTTTAATTGATGGTCTTTCTGGCTTAGCCAACTCCTGTCCTGACTCATCTCATTAGCACTAACTATCTAAGGGTCCCCCATTAGTCACCTCTTTAGCATAAATTTATCACCAGGGCCCACCATGAATAACAAACATACTCTAATAATTAAGAAAAGTCCAAGAATTTAGAGACTACTTCCCAGGAATTGGGAACAAAGGTCAGACCAATTCTTTATCATATAAGAGTTTATTTTGATCTTTTTATCTCTAAACGATATAGTTTAAACATACTATTATTCAATATTATGTTAACTGTTATTATTGTGGACTGAATATTAAGAAAATCAGATACACCCACTTCAACAAAGGTTATTGGTAGTGGAAAAGCTCTGACTAAATGATCCATAGCACCAAGTTTATGCCTCAAGGTGGGAGAAAAGAAAGTGTGATGTTCAAGCCAGAGGCCATTGTTTTGAGCTCTACTTTTGCTATTTATTAACAGGATGATCTTAAATTAAATCATAGTGTTTCTGGCTTTCAACTGACTATTGTAAAATAGAAATAATAATAATGCTTGCTCTGTCTAACAAGTTGGTAGTGAAGTTTACAGGAATAGCTAATGAATATAAAAATAAAATTATAAAACTCTTATAAATGTTTTGCCTCTCTTTACCTTGTCTCACCTGATGAAACTTTTAAAGAACAAAAGGATATGCAAATGCCCTGTGACGACAGATATCTGTCTCGTTCATATAAATGTACTCAATTTTTTAAACAAACCTACCTGAAACGTGATTATTTGCCTTTTTATAGTTAAAGAAAGTAAAATTAAAAAGATTAGGTGCCTTTTCTGAGTTCACACAAGTGACTGCCAGAGCCTTATTCAGGTTATGCTTTTTCAGATGACCTATCTAAATGGTGGAGTTGAACTATATAATCCCTAAAATCTCTTCAAGCTCTAAAATTCTATGACTCTTTTCCTCAGGGAGAGATTACAGACCATGTGGTCAAAACAGACTAGTCACCACTGACCTTAGCAGAGTAGACAGCCAAGGTTCTGGGAGGGTTTGGGAAATAGTATAAGGTTCTGAAAGCAAATAGTGTCATTGTTTTTGTATTTGTTTTAATGTTTATTTATTTTTATTTTTATTTTTTTAATGTTTTTAATTATTTTTGAGAGAGAGAGAGAGAGAGAGAGAGAGAGACAGCGTGAGCAGAGGAAGGTCAGAGAGAGAGGGAGACACAGACACAGAATCCGAAGACAGGCTCCAGGCTCTGAGCTAGCTGTCAGCACAGAGCCGGACACGGGGCTCGAACCCACAAACTGTGAGATTATGACCTGAGCAGAAGTCGGACGTTTAACCAACTGAGCCACCCAGGCGCCCCATATTTTTTATTTTTGAGAGAGAGGGAGAGAGAGAGAGAGAGAGAGAGAGAGAGAGAGGAGAATGGGGGAGGGGCAGAGAGAGAGAGAAGAAAAGAGAGAATCTAAAGCAGGCTCCACACCGTTATTGCAGAGCCTGATGTGGGAATCGATCTCACAACCATGAGATCATGACCTGAGCTGAAATCAAGAACGGGATGCTTAAGTGACTGAGCCCCCCAGGTACCCTTGTGTCAATGTTTCTTAAAGAAAGCAGATAAGTACTACTTAATAGGGTTATTTCAGCAGTTGAAATAGGCCAGTTAGGCTAGGTTATGTTATGGTAACGAAATACATTAAAATGTCAGTGGCTTAACAACAAAAATTGATTTCTCACTCATGTAGAACAGAAAGGGTTCCACTCAGATATGCAGCAGCACAAGTATAACTAAAACTCAATATTGATTCAAGTTTTCATGGAAAGGGAAAGTGGAAAATCATAGACTGGCTTGTCAAGTTTCTACTTTGGCCATTTGTTTAACTTCAGAGGAGCAAAGGGACAATTCTATTAGACATCCAGAAGAATTTAGTAAACAGCTGTAATAATTACTATCGTCACTTACTTTCCATCTTATGATATTTTAAAAGTTACAAATCACTTTCTCACACACTATTTCATTAATAATGACAATAAGAAGCTATAGTGGTAATGGATCAGAAATAAGCAAGCATCCCATATGTATTTTTAATACAATGCTTTAATACTTACCTATTCCTCTATTTCAGTAGCATTCTCCTGGGAGATTAGCTGGTTTATCTGGCTATGTAATTCAAACAGAGTAGGCACTCAATGCCTTGACTTAAATAAGTTAATTATACAAAAATTTTCACATTGGGTTTTATCAACCAAAGTAATATTCTGAGGTAGAAGCTGGTCATATCCACATAGGGAAACCATTTCGTTCAGCACAGGAAAGAAATTAAAAGTAGAAAGCAAGCTGAACATTTCTCTATTCTCTCTCAAAAACACACTTAAATGTAAGTAGAACCATACAATTTAATTGCCCCCCCCAGGGCATATTTTGGGAGTGAAAGGAGCTATTATTAATAGTTACAATAGTGCCTGGGTGCTCAGTCAGCTAAGCGTCCAACATCAGCTCAGGTCATGATCTCATGGTCTGTGAGTTCGAGCCTCATGCTGGGCTCTGTGTTGACAGCTTGGAGCTTTGGATTCTCTCTCTCTCTCTCTCTCTCTCTCTCTCTCTCTCTGCCCCCACCCACTCTTGCTCTGTCTCTCACTGTCTTTCTCTGTCTCTCAAAAATGAATATAAATGTAAAAAAAAAGTTAAAGAAAGTGTAAAGCAGAAAGAACTATTCCACATAAAGTTAAATGTACTATCATTCTAAAAGAGTTCAGAGGGAAACTATCATTTAAAACATCAGTTTATTTTTTTTCTTCTCCTTCCATAACTATAACATATAATAATTCCATGTGGGAATGCCTTTGTTCATCTGCTTGTTTATTTAATGAACATTTGTGTGTATACTTTAAGCCACGTGTTGTTCTGTTGTGGGGAACAAAGGCAAAAAATAAATTAAATTTCCTTGCTACTTACAGCCCGTTGACAAGTCCTTGAGACAGTCAGAGTGACATTTGTCCAGGAACTTAACTGCCTCGATGTTAATACTTTGCTAAGGGCAAAAGGCAATCTTAGCTTAACATTATCCTGACCTCCAGGATCCTAGAAGTCTACACATATGAAAATTCCTCTGGAAATTTCCTTTATCTCTAACTCCCCAAGATATATGTTGGCAATCACCTCCAAGCTTATGGCCCCCTGATATACATCTGAAGGGTCTCATGACTAAAGTTTTACTAGACAGCAATAAATGACCTCATCCTAACAACAGCTAGCCCCTCAGGTCCTAGAAACCTTGCTTCCAAAATTCCTTGGAGAGTCACACTATCCCTAGCCCCCTCCCAACTTGAAAGTATATAATCAGTTACCCCTCACTACCCCAATGCAGCTCTTTCTGCCCACGGGTCCTGTCCCCATGCTTTAATAAAACCACCTCTTTGCACCAAAGATGTCTCAAGAATTCTTTCTTGACCATTTGTTCTTGACCATTTCCACATCATTTTGACACCAGAAAATTGGCATAAGCCTTCATCTCTGAACTGTAAGCCTCAGTGCAATCTTGGTGAGTATTTTCCCTTCTCTTCCTTTACTTTCACTTCAGGGGCTTTTCAAGGAGTATGGTCTTATTGGAACATTTTTATGTCGATTGCTCAGGCTGCCATCCTCCAGCCAAGGCTAATCTACAGGGAGGAGAAAGATTGACTTTTGGCTGGAAGTTAGTACCATGGCCAGAATGGTAATAAGACCCAGAAGTTTGATGTCCTCTCTTTATCCTTGTCCTTTTACAAAGTTGTCTGTCTTGGGCCTGGGATAGCCACTAAGTGACTAACATGGCTGCTGAATGTAAGACTCCCCTGTGAGGCTTCCTTCTCATTGGTTGAGTGTGATCCCCTTCACATCTCTGGTGTATCCACTTCTGACCATGACACCTCCAAAGGGAGCTGGCTGAAACTAGTACCCAATTGAGTTAAAACCCAACTGGGGACCATTTCCTAGGGAGGCATGGTTGTAAAAACCTCCATGTGTTGGAATGTTGCTTAGACCATGATGGATTTCTCTCTTTATTGTTTTCTGTCAATGTTCCCTACAAACTACTTAAATTAAAAAATTGTATAATTTCCTCCTTCTAGTGTTTTCCATGGGTTGAAAACTGTGGGTTTTTCACAGCAAGGTAAAGCATGGCCTTCAGAGCACAGCCTTCAAGGCAAGGCACAGCATGGCCTGGTCTTCACAGCAAGGCAAAGCAAGGCCGGGCATGGTATCTTGGTTCCATACACTGGCACCCATTTTGCAGTCTAGAATGCGTGTGGGAAGAAGGGGACTATAGCATCCTTCCTACAGGGCCTTGAAAAGCAGGTTGGTGATGATGCGATTTCATTTAAGGGATGCCTTAGTTTGCTTTGACACCAGGAACCTCTGACATATCCTGTATGGCACACCACATGGAAGTCGAAGGTAAAAGAAAGTAATTTTGTCCTAAATGCGACTCGTTGTTTGGAAAGAAATGGCTTGAGACAAAATCTGAATGCAAAGGGAAGTCATGGAAGGTTTATGAAGGAAAATCTTTGGAAAGCAATTTTAGGTGTGGTCAGGACAGACTAAGGTTAAAAAGAATGGATTTTAAAAGTACACTGGTATGAGATTGAAAGTCTGCTTTCTCTCTGTTAAAAAGAAAGTTTTTGGGGGATGCCTAGGCATCTCAGCCAGTTAAGTGATCGACTCATGATATTGGCTCAGGTCATGATCCTACTATTCATGAGATGGAGCCCCAAATAAGGGCTCATTTTTTAAAAAATTTTAATGTTTATTTGTTTTTGAGAGAGAGAGAGAGAGAGAGAGAGAGGAAGGCAGAGCATGAGTAGGTTTGGGGCAGAGACAGAGGGAAACACAGAATCCAAAGTAGGTTCCAGGCTCTGAACTCAAAGGACTCCAACTTACGAACCTGAGCTGAGGTTGGACGCTCAACAGACTGAGCCACCCAGGTGACCCTAGTTTTTGTGACTCTTATTTGAACCATTGCTGGTTCTCTAATGTTTGCTCTTCTAGATTAATGAAACTTTCTCTTTATAAAATTTTTTAGTGTTTATTTATTTTTGAGAGAGAGAGAGAGACAGAGCATGAGTGGGGGAGAGAGGGAGAAAGAGAATCCAAAGCAGGCTCAAGGCTCTGAGTCATCAGCACAGAGCCCGATGCAGGGCTCAAACTCAGGAGCTGAAGATCATGATCTGAGCTAAAGTCGGACACTTAACCAACTGAGCCACCGAGGCGCCCCATAATGAAACTTTCTCTTAAGATAGCAATAACTTATAGAAATGTGATAAAGTATTTATTTGTAAACAAATTGAAACATTTAATTTCTCCCTCTATCTGCACCCTCTGAAATTCAGAAACTCTCAGTGAGTATTCTTTCCATGGATTCTCTTCCCCGGCAATCATGGTTATTTGCATAAGTTCAAAAAGAATCTGTTCTCCCTGCAACAGGATACCACTGTAAACCTTGGTTATTTTACCAAGGCTTTGATTGAAATGTCATATTTGAGAGAGACATGCATAGACTCAGATATGACCAACAACTTTCAGGAATTGAGGTTGACTTTATGAAATATGGAACCAAAAAGCCCCTTGGAAATACCTTGCTTTCAGAGTTCCCAGCAGCCTGGCCAGATGAGTAAACAATGTTAATTTCTGTCAGGTGCAGGGACCTCAGGGTATTTCAGGAGCCTCAAGAAGATGAATTTGCCCAAATTTACAGGTATTGCAGGCATATCTGATGGCAAGTACTTGGCTTGGCTTCTGGCCTAAAAGGCTACTAATAGCTCATGCACGGACAATCTTCATGCTTGTTATTCTGTGAGGGAAATAACAGGAGCCCATGGGCATATGATTATGTAAACAGCTGGAAAAGTGGGATGGACTCCCCAACAATTGTATAACTCAGCTGTCACTTTGACTAATTCTGTGAAGCTGGAATGATAAAATTGCTACTTAAAAGCTGGCACATACCTCACTGCATGAGATTAACTATGGATTTATGGAGATAATGGGTGACCCCCCCTTTCCCTATGATTGGATTAGGTGATACACTTGGGAATGCCCTTATCTCCTGAGCTCTTCTCCCACTTGCCAGTGATTCCTTAGAACTATGATAATGGTAAGCTAGACCTCAAAGAAAGCTTCTTTATGATATTTTTTCTTAGTCATATATACCTCAGGAACTTCCTCTATTGATATACAATTGCAAATAGGGGTTTTACCCTAGCCTATAACAGCCCTCCTGGTAGAAGAAGCCTCAAAACTTACTATGGGACAGTCCCTGACAGTAATGACTCCATATCAGGTCCAAAGTGTCTTAGAGACCAAAGGCCACCAATGGATGATGGGAAGCCATCTTATTAAATACCAGGCTATGCTGGGGTGCATGGATGGCTCAGTCGGTTAAGTGTCGAACTCTTGATTTCAACTCAGGTCATGATCTCACAGTTGTGAGACTGAACCCTGTATCAGGCTATGTGCTGAATGTGGAGTCTGCTTGGGATCTTCTCTCCCTCTCTCTCTGCCCCTCCCCTGGTTTTCCTTTTTCTCCCTCTCAAAATAAATAAATAAACATTATAAACAAACAAACAAACAAATAAATAAACACCAGGCTATGCTTATAAATATATCTGAAATAGTACTTAAAACCTGTCAAACTTTAAACCCAGCTACCTTTATGCCTAGGCCTGACCATCCTACTTCCATGTTAAAAAATGACTGCCTCAGGGGTGCCTGGGTGGTTCATTTGGTTGAGGATATGACTCTTGATTTCAGCACGACTATTTCATGGTCATGAGATCAAGCCTTGCATCAGGCTCTGCACTGAGCATGGAATCTGCTTAAGATTCTCTCTCCTTCTCCCTTTACCCCTCCCCTACCTTGTGCTCTCTCTTCCTCTCTATCTCTCTCCCTCAAAAACAAACAAACAAACAAAACACCTTGACTTCTCAGAGATTATTGACCTTGTTTATGCTAGCCAATGGGACTTAAAAGATTCTCCTACTGGGGCGCCTGCATGGCTCAGTTGTTTAAGCATCCTACTTCAGCTTAGGTCATGAGCTCATGGTTTGTGGGTTCAAGCCCCTCATCAGGCTGACAGCTCAGAGCCTGGAGTCCACTTCAGATTCTGTGTCTCTTTTTCTCTCTGCACTTCCCCTGTTTATGTTCTCTCTCTCTCTCTCTCTCTCTCAAAAATAAAACATTAAAAAATTTAAATTAAAAACAGATTCTCCTATTGAAAATGCAGAAGAAAGTTGGTTTACTGATGCCAGTAGTTTCATGGAAAAGCTGGGTATGCTATAGTCAGTCTAACTCAGACTGTTGAGTCCAAAGCCCTACCAGAAAATACGTTTGCCCAAAAAGCAGAGTTAATAGCACTTACTTGTGCTTTACAGTTGGCAAAGGGACTCAAAATTAATATCTATACTGACTCTAGTCCTACATGCCCATGGAGCAATTTGGAAGGCAGGGGGATTATTACCAAGCCATAACTCTTCAATTAAACATGGGCCTGAAACGATTACTCTTCTTGAGGCTGTATGCCTATCCAAGGAGGTAGCTATAATTTACCTCAGGGGATGGGTCTACAGAATCTAAAGGAAATAATTTAGCAGACCATACAGCCAAACAAGCTGCACAAAGCCTACCAAACACTGAGTATCATACCAGTCCTATTTTCAAAAACACGCACAAGACTTTGGTCTATAAATGATAGAGGAAAAATCTTCATATCCAAAGGCAACGAATGGAAACTAAAGCAAGGTATACACCAGGTTACTCATTTGGATAAAAAGGCCCTGGAACAAATGCTTAAAAACACCTTTGATTGAATTAACTTAATCACTACCATAAAACAGATCTGTCAATCATGTGCTATTTGCATACAAGCAAATCCAGAGGGTGCAACTTTCGCCCCCCCTCCCCACAATCTTTTAAGGCCAGTCCTAAGGTGGGGGACATATCCTGGGGGCGACTGGCAATTAGATTTTACACAAATGCCAATTTGTAAAGAATATAAGTATTATTGATTTATGTAGACATCTTTACTGGATGAATAAAAGCCTTTCCTTATAAAACAGAAAAGACCACGGAGGTGACAAAAACTTTGCTCAGAGAAATGATCCCTAGATTTGGACTCCCTTGGCCCCTACAAAATGACAATGGACTGTCTTTTATTGTACAAATAGCTCACTAAATAGCTCAAATGTAATTGATTACTAATTACATTTGGCCTGCCATCCATAATCCTCTGGAAAGGTGGCCCTCCAAAACTGAATAGCCCTTGATATCCTGCCTGCAGTTTAAGGAGGCCAAGAATTAGATGGATGGCTCCTAATAGACCTAATGGCTACATAGCTTTAACTTTTGTCCATGGTTCTACCAGGCTGGATAAGACACTGTACTCTGAGTTTTGTCTGGAGGCACGGATGCATTATTTAACCATCGCCAGCCAGCAACCTGCAAATTTAAGACAATGGTGGACATGTTATTTGTTTCATTGGTAAGACCACCTAGCATCCATCTTTATTCCCTCTTTGGAACTGGAAGATGTTGTTTGGCACATGGAAGCTCTTAATAAATATACACTCAAACTAAATGACACTCAAAACAGCATCTCTCTATTAAATACTGAAGTAACACAAATGGGTAAAGCAGTTTTACAAAATAGAATGGCAATAGATATTTTAACTACAGCATAAGCCAGAACTTGTGCTATCATAAAAACAGAATGTTGTGTATACATTCCAGATTACTGTAAAAATATTTCTGGGCTTCTAACTGACACGAATACTCAAACTGGCCATTCAGAAATGGTGCTTTAATGATCTGTTAAACTCCTGGACTGGAGGAAGACTTTTGTCAACTATCAAAGGACTCTTATTTGGTTTTCTTTTTCTTTTTGTTATTTGAATCATGTTTCACTGTTTTCTCCCATGCCTCTCCACCTGGTGTCAAGACTCTTTCACTGCCATAACTTCAGGCTGACAAATAATCCTTTCCACTTAGAGATATCCATACATACTGTCTCCCTTGGTTGGATTCAGTTGCCTCTGCCTTTCATAACTCCTAAATATATAAGCCCCCAACTAACCAATGTTGACCCATAGGCAGGGACATCTCTACACCCCTTTTCAGCAAGGAGAGGTTACAGAAGACTAGACCTTCCACCCTCAGTAAACTTAAAGATTTAAGGGTCAAAATTGTTCAGAGGAAATGATATGGGAAACAAAGGCAAAAGAAAGAATTGAATTAAATTTCCTTCCAACTTACACCACATTGAAAAGTCCTTGAGACGGGCAGAGTGACATTCCTCTAGGAATTCAACTGCATCAATGTTGACACTGTGCTACTGACAAAAGGCAATCTTAGCCCGAACCCCCAGGATCCTGTGAGTCTACTTTAAACATACAAAAATTCCTTGGGAAACTTCCTTTATCTCTACACCCCAAGATATATGTTGGCAATCATCCTCCAACTAAGGATTTACTAGACAGTAATAAATGACCTCTTTCTAACAATAGGATCTCTTCTAAAAACCTTTTTTTTCCAAAATTGCTTAGAGACTTACACTATGCCCAGCTTCCTCCCAACTTGAAATTATATATAATCAGTTACCCCACACAACTCCGGTCCAGCTCTTTCTGCCCCCAGGTTCTGCCCCTGTACTTTAATAAAACCACTTTTTAACCAAAGAAGTCTCAAGAATTCTTTCTTGGCCATTGACTCTAAACTCCAACATTCCCATATCATTTGGACTTGAAATGTAATAATATGAACATTTTTAAGGCAGAATTTTCTAGCCCTAACATTTTGTTAATGTTTATTTATATTTGAGAGAGAGAGAGAGAGAGAGAGAGAGAGAGAGAGAGAGAAACAGAGGGAGAGCAAGGGAGGGCCAGAGAGAGACAGAGACAGAATCTGAAGCAGACTCCAGATCTGAGCTGTCAGGAAGAGCCCAAAGTGGAGCTTGAACTTATGAGCTGTGAGATCATGACCTGAGACAAAATCAGACACTTAACAAACTGAGCCATCCAAGAACCCCAGTGCTAACATTCTAGATCTATTTTTTGTCCTTTTTTCTTTTGAAAAAGTAAAAATTATTTTTAATAATTTCTTAAATTATTCAAAATTATTTCTGAATAATTATATTCAATTATTTCTAGTTCTGTTATTATTTGAGGTAGTAAATATTTGAAAAAAATTCTCTTTTAAAATAAGAAGATCGATTCTTGAAAAAAATAGTTGTGAGATTGAAGAAGTTGTGTGATTTTAAAAAGAGATCAGAATTAGAAATATTGAGAGGATTTCATGTAAATGTTTTGATAAATGAAATATTTTAATCATAAATAAGTTTTAATTGGGCAGATGAGAATTTAAAAGCAATCTATGTTGAAGGAAGGAAGGGAGGGAGAAAGAAAGAAAGAAAGAAAGAAAGAAAGAAAGAAAGAAAGAAAGAAAGAAAGAAAGAAAGAAAAAGAAAGAAAGAAAGAAAGAAAGAAAGAAAGAAAGAAAGAAAGAAACAGAACAACAGCCCCAATATGGAGTCACTTTCCTCTACAACATCAAACCAGACTTAATTGTGGGAATGTAATTTTTAACCACTCAATTTGGAATTTTCTGGTCTGTATTAGTGAGGTAATCTACATGACAGAGACCTACTCTTTCCCCAAAAGGAAGGTGACCTTGCCTCCAACAATCCTTTTTTTTCTTGTACTAATAACTTCTTTTTCCTGCCCCATGTAAGCCTATAAAAGTCTTCCAATTCGTAAATCTACTCCTTTCTACCTATTAAAGGCATGCTGCCAAATTCATAAATCATTGATAAAGCCCATTAGATCTTCAAATTTACACAATTCAGTTTTGTTTCTTAACATCTAAAAACGTGCTAAAGATAAATCCAAACACAATAACCATAGTAAGTGATTTCCTGAAAAATAAATAGAATATATGAAATATTTTAAAAGCTAAGCTAAAATAGCAGTGATAGCTTGGATATTCATTCAGGAATTGCTGCTCTTAAGAAACTTGAAACCCAACAAATGTACATAAAAGCACGAGCATGTGGGATTCCCACAAGTAAAACCTCCAGCTCACAGCAAAATGTTAACTGTAGCACATAAGGAAATCCACCACCATGAGAGCAGACACAAGAGTCAATTTCACCTTATATTTGAAAGTTCTGTTAATACAATCCTAAAAGACATTAAAAAATATTTTCAAATAATTACTAGGGTGATTTGATAGCCAATGATAAGTAATCAGGTGAGGTGATATTTTTTCCAGCAACAAAATATCCAAAAACTGTGACAAGGAAGAGAGACTTATGTAAGTCAGAGGTATTTGTGGCACAGACTGCACAAAATGTCAGAATGAGTAGAGGTCAGTGAAACAAGGAAGAAAACAAAGGGCATGAAGGGAAAGAAAAGAGGCGCTATTCAGTAGGTTATGACAAAGAGAAAACAAAAGGAAGCTACAGACGTAGAGACTATGAACTTAAAAAAAAATGTTACCGAAGTGTCCGATAAGAAAGACAATAATATGTCTGTCAATGACAACAAATGCCTCTGGAAGTTCTACAGACAAAGGAGAGTGAAGAAGAGAGATAAGGCTCAACTTCCCTTCAAAGAGGCAAGACAAGGTAACCAAAGAGAAAACACCAGATGAAGATGAATAGAAACAGAAAAAAGTCACATTTTCCTTATCATTAAAATTCTTCCAGATTGCATCAAACTATCAAATGTTCCCAATTCCTTGTCATCCTTTATCCACCATTTTTGCTGTCACATGCTCTTGAGTAAAATGAGCGTTTATTTTCCCTGACATCACTTCACCCTTCTCTTCCTTGTCAAGTCTTTCTCCTTTGCTTTCAACTGTTTTCTCTTTAAAGAGATTATGTGCCAGTCAGCATTGCGTTTTAATGTAGCAAACCTTTAATTTTAGGAGTACAAGTCTAAAAAAAAGTGTAAAGAAGGTGTGAACTGAGGTGCAATACATTAATAAGGAGGTTGTTTTCCATATATTAACAGGAACAGGACCACAAAACAAACAGAAGCGTACCATTCCAATAGTCTTTATAAAGATGGATTATGACTGTTTTCAAAGTACTTGAAAGAAAATGCAGCTGACACATATGGATTTGGCGACCTGTCTTATACAATGTCACTTTAACAATTTCTTGGCTCTTAGATTTAGACTCTTGGAAAATAATAGTAAGTTTTGGCAAAGTATGATCGTAGGAAAGAATCAGATTATAAAACTCCAGTACATTATCAGGAAATTGTCTTTTAATCTATAGAAAAACATGTGAATGCATGTATCATCCTATTTGAAATTCTTTTCTCATTTCTTAAATTACACATTTCACGTTATAATAGTAGTAACAATAATATTAAAAACAATGACAAGAAACATTCAGATATTCTGCCAAGTGTTTTACTCAGAATATGAGCAGAAAAAGTCAAACTTAAGTTCTTATCATGGTCATCATTCTCTTCTGAAGAATTAGGCTTTATTTAAACTTTGTATATTTTCTTGTAAAATATGCTTTGAAATCACACATTAAAAAGTTAAGATATAGAGGTGCCTGGGTGGCTCAGTTGGTTAAGTGTTCCACTCTTGATTTTGGTTCAGGTCATTATCTCAGGGTTTGGGGGTTCAAGCCCTGCAGCGGGCTCTGCACTAACAGAGTGAACCCTGCTTGGGAACCTCTCCCTCTCTCTCTGTCCCTCTCCTGCTTGCATTGTCTCAAAACATAAACTTAAAAACATAAGATATAATAATATTTCCATTGTTATTGATAAGAATTAGCTGGCATTCATTTCATTCATAATTATCATTATGTCATATTTTCAGATAAGCTGAGAAAAAGCATTAGAGGGATTTTTCCTACAATGTATTTGTATATTTCTAATAATTTACTAATTTTATCTGTGTATGTCCCGAACAGTTAATTTTTTTCAATTCTCATCTCCATCCCAGAGTTTATATATTTTTGTTTTTGTTATTTAAATTTGATCCAACCTAATTAACATTTTCTGAAATGTTATGGAAATCATCTGTGGGGACCCACTTGGACTCCAGAGTTAGTATAAAGATTATTATAAAGTGAACACATTTGACTACAGAACGTACCAAAAGATTTCTTATCTGTACTTCGTTTATCTGACTAAAGCAGAGTCTCCTGAAAACACAGCTGCCTTTGACCCTCCACTGAGGGCGCCTCCTGTGGATTCAGCTGCCACAGAGACATTAGCATGAAAAAAGCCCAGTAGAACCTTTCATATCTTCCCATTGATGCCTTAAACCCTCCCCTCTTTTGTTAAGTTTGACGTGTAAACCTTTATCTCCTGCTCTTCAGTGAGTTGCTTATTTCTGAATAACTCCCCAAGTGCAAGTGTAAATAAACTTTGCTTTTTTCCTGGTAATCTACTTATGGTGAGTTCATCTGTAGGCCCCATTAATAGTCCCAAATCAGAAGAGGAAAATTTGTCCTCCGGACAGTTTTGGTGACTAAGGTAGCATGGCTGGGACTACCTGGCAGGCCCAGAAACTGCTGCAGCTGAGATCCGGGGCTTTGGACCAAGCCAGCAAAAGTAAACTGTTTTTACTAGTCGGACTCCTGGATCTCTGCTCAGGATCTGATTGAACAAGGGTAGGAAGAGACTCTCCTTTTCTTTTCTAAAGGAGACTTTTTCAGATTGATAGCACAAAACTTTGGGTTAGAACTAGTTCTTTACATATTGACTCATTATACATACTGTTGTATCTCATTTGTGTCTATCTTTTTGTGTCCTTCTTATCATAAGGAGGAGAATCATAGGGCAGAACACAGAGGTAGGTTATATTATAAGCCTGTTGTTCGAGTGCACCTTACAGGCTGGTGAGTTTGTGGGTCACCAATGAAACCAGATGAAGTTTCCCTTACATTTCCCTTCATTTCCATTTTGTGTCCAAACAATTTTGGTTTGGATCCAGAGATAAAGTTCTCTGGTTTTCTGCATGCATGCCTGGTGTGGTATTGGGGAACACAGACTATCAGATACGTGACTGGGGGTCAGCTTGGCAGCCCAAGAATTTATAGCCATCCAGGCAAAAATGTGGCAGCCAGGACACCCTATTTGCGGTGGCATCTTACTGACAATTGCCAGGGATTTCTTTGAATCTAAAAAATATAAGTGCTCTTGTCTCATTCCTGTTGCCTTTGTTTACCGCCTGTAGCAGTTATGGTCCTTGTTTTCTTTCTCCTTGTTATTTATGGATATTGGGGGCACTGGAACTTTTGCACTTGGTTTGGGGATGCCTTTTGTACCTATGCATAAGCAATAAAAATGGAATATATTGGTTTGAATCACATTTAAAAGGTGTGCACTCTTTGAAGCTAGGTTATAATCCCAGGCTTATTTGTTTGAAGGTAACTCCATGGATAATTTAGAAGTTCAGTGACCCCCTTAAGAAAATATAAATCTCCCAAACTGGCATCACTAAAACCATCCTTTCCTACTCCAGCCTCTCAGTTTTCTGTATTTATTGGAATTTTAGTCCCCTTTGCCACTCCTGAGGGGCAAAAGGGACTCAAAGACCCTCAGAAAAAGAAAAAAAAAAATTAAAGATCTAATTGGGACCAAAATTTAGTCCACAGCCTCTATAAGATTATATAATAGGACAAAAGAAAATCTAAGTCTCCACAAAATTGGTGGAAAGTTTTAACCCTTCTATTAAGCAGGTAACAACTTGTTCTATCTGCCAGAAACACAATTCAGATAAAAATATAAAGTGGGGCAAAGATGAGAACTAATTTCTATATAAACTAGTGAATTGTGTTCTACTGATCTACTGAACATCTCTAAGAAGAGATGTTCAACCTTCCCTAGGTTATATTTGTATGGATAGATACTATTGATATAAATATTTCAGGAATTATATAAAATTCCTGGATTAAAAAAATTTAGAGAGAATGTGAGCAAGGGAGAGGGACAGCATCAGAGAGAAAGAGAGAGAATTCCAAGCAGGCTCCCCACTCAGTGTGGAGCCCAACATGGGGCTCAATCCCATGACCCTGACCTGAGCCAAAGTCAAGAGTAGGATGCCACCCAAGTGCCCCTAAAATTTCCAGAAAGATTTCAATGCCCTTGCTGTCTACAGTATGTCATTAAAGCTGCTTTGTCTGATAGTAGAAAACAATGGTATAATGTTATCATTCCTAATTCCACCTATTTAAAATGTTATATGTCAAAGAAACAACTAAATTTCTTTGTCAGTTATTATTTTAATAAAAAACTCTTTCAGATGTTTAACTACAGCTATTTTAAATCTCTTGTCATCCACAGATAGTTCTTGTTTTACCTAAAAGCTTTGCACTCAACTATAAGCCAGAATGATTCATCTTCAACAAAAGGGACTGTCTTGGAGACCCATGGAAAAGACTAAGATGGGTATTCTGTGGCAGAGGATTCTAATAGCATTAATAACTTTTGGATGACACCACTGAACCAAATAAGGATTTCTACAACTGGTGGGGAAGCTGATGGGTTTGTGAAACCACTAATTCAAGATCAAGTGGAACAAAAATTAATTGTATGGACCTAAATGAAGTGCTAAATGACTATTATAAGTTTTTTGTGAACTTTTTTAGGGAAACGTTGTTTCTTTAATGATCTATTTTTCAGATTTAAGGAACTCCTTTTTTCTTTCATCTTAAGCTATCCATAACTTATAGAAATTTAGTAGATTATATTATTGTAAACAGAAATGAAACATTTATCTTTTTTCCCTGCCTGATCCGTCTAGAATTCAGAAACTCTCATTAAGTATTCTTATATGGCAATATAGTTATTTGCATAAATTCAGTGAGAATCTGTTCTTGTTACAGGGCACACTTGGGAAAATTGATCATATTATCAAAGTTTTAACTGGAATGTCATATTTGAAAATGATGTGCATAGAATCAGATGTAACTAGACAGTTTTAAGGAACTAAGATGGACTTGAAGAGACAATGCTTGATTGTTCCCACCATTTAGAGGCCTAACTTTGATGTGCACCATGCTCTCCCACCTGCATCACTACCTCCTTAAAGGAGACACAACCATTAAACTAATTGATCTACCTGTTCCCAGGACTGAGCGATTGGTTCAGTGGGATGTGAAGCAGTTGCGTTAGACTTGTCCTTTCCTTGCTTATTCATCCTTGTTCTAATCAATGCTCATTTCCTCCTTTGCAGATTTCTTACCTTGTAATTTCTAACCTAAATCTCTTTCTACACCAATCAGTACAGCTGTGTGTGTGTGTAAGCCCAAGTGTGTGTGTGTGTGTGTGTGTGTGTGCGCGCGCGCACACACACACAACTTCTAGGGAAGTTTCAAATGAGAATGTAGGGACTCACATGGATTCTAGGAGTTAGTATAATATCATTATAAAGTGTAAACATTCAAGCTACAGAAGATGCAGAAAAAAATCTTATCTGAACTTCCTTTTTCTGACTAAAACAGAGCCCCTTGAAAATGTACCTGTTATTAACTTCTCTCAGAGGAAGTTTTCCATGAATTCAGCCCAAATGGAGACAGACTGTCTACTATTAGCATAAAAAAAATCCAGTAGAAACTTCTTATCTTTTCATTGAAACCCTAATTCCTCCCTTCCATATTTGTTGATTTTGGTATATAAACCTTTCCTTCTGGCTATCAGTAACTTACTTATCACTGAGCAACTACCATGCACAAGTTCAAATAAACTTTGTCTTTTCTCTTTATTGGCTTATTGTCAGTTAATGTGCAGACCCCCAAACACTGGGCCTAAGTAGAGAGAGAGAAGCTTCTTCCTCACAACACGGTTAACATATAGTATTTCAAAGATTTGCATGCAGTGAAAATGATATATTACTTCAAAATTTGTTTCTATTATTCAACAGTACGTTTAATAATTTTATTTCAATATAATTCACACAGCCTAGTCAAAATAAGAATAAGTGTTAGGCTATAGCAGATTAAATTCTGGTTGAAAATGCAGATGAAGCACAAATGTTTCCTACTCTCCATTCTAAGTTTTTAATTTAAATGACAAAAAGATATTATAAAAGTAATAAGTAAAAAAATAATGAAACCACAATAGCACTGGAAAAAGAAGAATCACCATAGAAGACCTGAAAGATAAAAGGCATATATGTATTTAGATGCTGGAGAAATCATGACAGTAAAATCTTAGCCTGAGAAAAACAAGGTATATTCTGTCAGTTCTAAGAGAGCTTTGGGGATGCTACAACCTCTGAATCAACAACTGCACACAGCAGGAGGCTAAGGAATAAGAGCATCCAGAGAAGCTGGGTCCTCTTCCCTTCTTAAACCACCAAAAGGAAGGACTGTACTTTTTCCTTCTCTGTAGAAGAAAGATATGGCCTTTGGAGGACTCCTGGTTAGATTCCCAGATAAAAGAAGAACAGACAGAACTAAGCTACTTCATCAGTTTAAAAAAAAAAAAATCCTAAAACAAAAGCATCCAAGGGAGAATGATGTTCAAGAATACCATCTCACAAATCCACTTTAATTTGGAAATGGTGGATGTCAATAACTTAATTGTCCTTTTGCTGTCCATGCATTCCATAGGAAACCCTGATTATAAAAATGCACTGCTCACTTACACAGAACGTACAGTCACCATCCCATGAAAAACTAAGGGCTATTAAGGATATAACTACTAATGTCGTAATAAAAATGATTGCTGGTCCCCGGAACAAATCAATACATTTCACCCATCAGTGTGAATGAAGAATCAATGATAACTGGACAGTGGAGAAAAAAAGCAATGAAATAAATGTGAAGGATAAAAATGAAAACAGAATAAATTATACTAAGAGGCACAGAAAAAGAGGATACAAAGATAAAAATTCCAACACTCAGTGAGATTAAGATAAAAGCATAAACAAGAAAATGAATGATGGTAAAAGGAAGAATTTGAAATAGAAGAAAAGTACATAAAATATGGAGATCGACAAGATAGATAAAACATGGAGATTACTGGGGCGCCTGGGTGGCTTAGTCGGATGGGCGACCGACTTCCGCTCAGGTCATGAACTCGCAGTTCACGGGTTAGGGACCCACGTTAGGCTCTGTGCTGACAGCTTGCTCAGAGCCTGGTGCTTGCTTAGGATTCTGTGTCTTCTCTCTCTGCCCCTACCCCGTTCATGCTCTGTCTCTCTCTGTTTCTCAATAATAAATAAATGCAAGAAAAAATTCTTCAAAAAAAACCAAACATGGAGATTACAAAGTGTTCCTCAGTGCAGTACTAAACTTGACTTTTCCAGACTTTCTTTTTACAGGGCTCTTTTACAACTCTAAAGGGTCCCAGGTTAATGTGTGAATTTATGACTGGGAGAAATGCACATAACTTTTTCTGTTATGAGATATCTCCCCAAAACTTGAGGTTATGGGCATTAACCAGTTTGAATCATATACCATCATTGCTTGAAAATCCTAGCTTCTGATAAACACTCCTTTGTATATCTTTATTATGGTGTTAGCTTCCTCATTAACTATTGAGTTGAATAAATATTTCACACATGTTTATTTTATATTTCCATGAGAACCATGTTTGTTTGTTTTTTTAACTTTTCACAATTGTGGAAGTCATTTATTGTGATGCCCCACTGGACTTATCTGAGGGTGTCAAGAAAAACTGCTGCCAGAGAAGCGCACTTCATAGGATGTTTAAGCCCAGGTAAGACTTTTTTGACTCTCAGAGTGACATCCAGAACTTTATATTTCCTGATACTCTGTGGTGCTTTTTTAACTTTTTTTCCCCTAGTGATTTTGTGTTTTGCTTTTGTGTCTGACTGGTTAAGAGCTGATAAGTTGTTGCAGCTGCAGTAATTGGGAATTTGGTTTTATGGTTTGACCATTTGAAGATCTCTGTCACATGAATGATGGTATTCTATTTTCTGTTCAATGAGAGATGACAAAGAATGTTCTGCTAGATTTATCTATCTATCTATCTATCTATCTATCTATTTATTATTTTTGTAATGCTTATGAACTTAAATCTCCGTACCCACTGGGAAGGGAAATAGCTTTTTGATATCTGAACTGGTAGGTTTTGTTTATGGTTAACCTGTTATCTGCAACTGATGTTGTAGAACTAAAATCATAAGCTCTCTGTAATTCAGAAAAACTTTTACCTTTCATGGTGTGAGAGTGACATCTTTTCCTACCACCAGAGGGCATTAATAAGTTAGATGATTAAGTTTCTTAAAGTAGCTCTACTCTGATTGTTTTATATGTTTTATAAACATAAACATACATTCAAACATAAGTTTAATATTGCTAAAATTCACAGAAAATAAGGTAAGTGAGCTTCTAGTACCTTAATGATGCTACACATCTTATGAAAAAAATTCTTTTTACAGAAACTGCTATCTCAGTTTATAACATTTATAAAAAGTCCAAATTCATGTAATTAAAGTGATTCTTTGGACAAATTAGTCTCACTTAATATGTTAAAAATATAAATAGCTCTATGTATTTGGCTTGGGTTTATTATTATGGGCATAATATAAAAATTTGTTTTATTTTTAAAAGATATGGATTTGGTTTTTCATGAACAAACTTTATCTGAACTTCCTAAACTTATATTGGTTTATTAGCCAAATAAGTTAATATTACTCCCACATAAATTTTAAGACTATAAAAAGTCTAGTTGTATTCAACTAAATTGGATCATAGTTATGATAAACATTTTATAGCAGTAATTGTATTTGTACTATGTCAGACAAACCATCAATTTCAAGATTCTTAGGTAACTTAAAACTATGGATAATTATTGGGATCTTAATTTCAAAGTATGACTAAATATGGATGTACTGATTATTAAGCATCATTTTAAATTTATATACTTTTGTTTTCATTTTTATATACTATAAAGTTTATGTAAATTTTTACATACTGTATCTTTGGGTTATGATAATGAGTGAGTTCACATTTGCAACTTTAAGATGGGATGGTGTCAACTGACGTGTATCACTTCATTGAGTCGGTTTGGTGGTCTGGTCACTTATATTTGAGTGATCTGAATTATCAGCTCCTCAGTTTGCTGTGTGAAATAGAAATTAGTTACTTGCGTTAAAAGTTGTAATTACTGCAGGTGGTTGAAACTACACTTGGGACAATGGTGATAGTGACATGAATGTGTAGACAAGGTAATGGAATGTGTTTTAGTTCATCAAGATAAAAAGATTAGTTTCATCTTAAATTGTCTGGAGTTTAGAAGGTGAAAGGGAATAGTGAAACACAAAACTGGAGTAGCTATAAAAAGTTGTAGTTTGCAGAAAGAGAATTGTTTCTATTTGCCTTGGTTAAAAATATCTGCATATATTAAGGTTTGAAAGAAGAAATGAAATGTATTAACATTTTGCCAAAGATTGCTCAGTTTTGATAGGTGTATTCATAAGGAAAGAAAGCGTACATTCTTTACTCCTAAATATTGTGTTTGACTTTATCTCTGTTAATATGATAAATTGGTCTCAGAGTTATCATTTTCTTAAATTGTTTTCTGTTTATTTTTGAGAGAGGGAGAGAGAGCGTAAACAGGAGAGAGGCAGAGAGAAAGTGAGAGCAAGAGCGAGAAGGAGAGAGAGATTTAGAATCTGAAACAGGCTCCAGGCTCTGTGCTGTCAGCACAGAGGCCAACATGGGGCTAGAACTCAGGAGCTATGAAATCATGACCTGAGCCAAAGTCAGATGCCTAAGCGACCGGAGACACCCAGGAGCCCCTTGAGTTATTAACATAGAATAGTAGAAATTACTCTTTACCTTCTATGTAATTTACCCAGAGAGAAATGTGGTTTCAGGTCTCTCTACAATAACTTTCTCTATTTCGTGTTAACTTTATCACATCCTTAAATACTTAAAAAGACATAATACACAAAAATACAAATAACAACAATTTCTCTTTTGTGAAAGCCAAGAGTTCCTTATAATATTGCTACTTTCACTATGTTTATTTTAAAACATTTCATCACTTTGATTAAATAGGTAAACAAGTATAATTTCTCAGGCACCTAAGATCTTAACTTTATTATATGACCTCATATCATTTGACAGTTGTTTTAATTTTGTCTTCCCAAGATTAGATCCTAAGTTAAAGGCTAGAAAGAAAATTTCCTGGTTTTCTTTTACAGCTTAAACTATTTCAGTTTTCCCAGAGGACCCCCAAGAAATCTAAAAAATTTGGTATTTCACCTTATAATGGGGGTAGGTTCTAGAATGATCAAGCTCAATATTTATTAGCTCAATACCACTGTAAGAACTCATGGGAAGAACTATCAAATCAGAAGAGATACTCCTAAATATCCTAAGTAACCTTTCCTAAGTTTATAGGGAAAATGTTATTAATGTTAATATTTCCCAAATTGTATTCTTTTGGAGAAGGCCCTGGAGTTTTGCTAATGTCCTTATTGACCATAAAATATTCTTGTCCTTCATTTAAAACTCATGATCAAACTCCTATAGAGTAGTTATTTACTATACCCCAATAGAGAATTTTACTTTCCTTCATTCTGATATTCTTGATTATTATAATAAATTGAGTCTTATTATCAAACAGGTTTTTTCCTTCCTGATATTTGCCAGAAGGCTCTGCTATATTATAAATTGCAGACCAGAATTAGTGTCTTCAACAAAGACAGCTTTTGCACCTCATACAAAGGACTATACCAGGTACTCTGAACTATTGTTACTTCAATAGTTCAAAGAATATACCCTTGGGTAAACAGTTTTAAGCCTATGTTACTTAGAAAACTTTCAGATTGTACTAGTGGACTGAGTCTGAACTTCCTGGACCCTTGTCAGTCTGAAAGTGGACATACTCCATCAAAGTTCACTGCTAAACCAAGATTCAATAAAACAATAATTAATATAGGTCTGAATAAATGGACAAATTTTATTTTGGTTATTTGTTTGGAATATTGTTAGAATTATATTAATTTATATTTTTATGTGTATATAAAAAGGCTCAGTCACTTTATTCTTTACTTATCTCTAACCTTCAATTTAATAAAACCATACTTTTGTAAAGTGAAATGAACCATTTCTACATGGTATCTGATTCTATCTCCTCGGAATTCAGAAATACATACTTTTACTGAGTCTCATTACTTTGCAAGGTAATATAATTATTTGTATAAGTTCAATATGAATCTGTCTTGTTTTTTCCAGGACATATTTAAACAAATTGACTGAGTACCTAAGGCCAGAACCTAGAGTAATCAGTGGTTTATTGATAAGTAGATTCAGTCAAAGGTGAAGAAAAGCAACTTCATTCTTTACTACTCTCCTTGAATATTTATTTTTGGACATTTCCTTCCACCTCCTGAATGAAGATTTTTTCCATAGGTTTTTCAGTCACTTAGAGAGAGAAAATTTCTGTCCAATTTAAAACCTCTAAACATCCACATAATTAAATCTTCTTACTTCTGCCAACTGTAACCTATCTTAGATCAAATCATCTGTGATGTGGAACCTTGGGTGATTTTTTTTTTCTTTATTTTCTTGGTCTAATTTATTCTCCTTTTCCTAACTGCTGTTTTAGGCCCTTTCAGGATTAGAAATGGAGCTACTCTGATAACTCTATAAAGAAATTCCTAATGGGTCTTTTCAACTTCCTTCCTTTTATATAACTTCAAGGTGACTAAAGATCAAAAATTAGCTAAAAGGTCAAACAAACCCTTAGTATGTCCTATATAGATGAGTTGGCACCTCAGTATGGAATAAGGGGCCACTGATGCCTGTTGTAATATTTTTGGTTCTAGGGACCTCTGTCTAAACTCTGAGTCCATAAAAAGTGACAGCATCCTGTCATCCTAATAGATATTAGTACTTAACATAAGCCAAGCACTTTTGAATACTTTATGTGTATTAACTCATTTAATCCTCAAACTACCACTAAACTGAACTAATTTAATCCTCAGTTTTACTAAAAGGTCATACAATTACCCTCATTTATATATTGACACTGCAATGCAAAGACATTAAATAACCTAAGTTAGTAAGGTTAAAACTAAACTTTTAAATTTAAAACTTTTCCCTACACTGAATCTAAGGATAAGGTTACCATATACAGTAACAAAAAAAGAAAAAAGAAGACTCAACTATCATGATCTCCTGTGGTCTAATGGAATAATCTTAAATATTTGAAACACTGAACCAAATTGAAGAAATTTACAATCTAAAACACTGTGAAAGATTTTAACACATGTCTTAGGAACTGACAGACTAAATGCATTAAAAAATTAGAAAGAATATAAACTATTAGAACCACACTATTAACAGATATCATAGATAATTAGAAGATATACCATCTCTTTTTCTTTCTTAACAATGATCCATAAAGATGCACTCTAATTATAAGAAGAGAGAGAGAAGAACAGAGTGGAGAAGGGCAGGCTTTACATGTATTTGTAATGTTTTATTTTTTTTTAAAGAAAATCAAGGGGCACCTGGGTGGCTCAGTTGGTTAAGCATCCAACTTCAGCTCAAGTCATGATCTCAAGGTTCGTGAGTTCGAGCCCCAAGTCGGGTTCTGTGCTAACAGCTCAGATTCTGGAGTCTGCCTTGGATTCTGTGTCTTCCTCTCTCTCTCTCTCTCTCTCTCTCTCTCTCTCTCTGCCCTTTCCTGCTCATGCTCTGTCTCTCTCTCAAAATAAACATTAAAACAATTAAAAAGAAAATCAATCAGGAGTATAAATCTTACCATGTATTAAATCCAAGTGTAGGGCACATTAATAATTTTAACCTAATATCATGCTTTTAAATTTTGGCTTCAGGGGCACCTGGGTGGCTCAGTCAGTTAAGGATCCAACTTTGGCACAGACCATGATCTCATGGTTCATGGGTTTGAGCCCCATGTCAGACTCCGTGCTGACGGCTCAGATCCAGGAGCGTGCTTTGGATTCTGTGTCTCCTTCTCTGCCCCTCCCTTGCCTGCATTCTGTGTCTCTTTCTCTCAAAAATAAATGAATATTTTAAAAAATATTAAAAATAATTTTTGGCTCTACTATATATTTAAAAGGGTGCCTGGGTGGCTCAATCATTTAAGAATCTGACTTCAGCTCAGGTCATGATCTCAGGGTTTGTGAGTTTGAGCCCTGCATTAGGCTCTCTGCTGTCAGCACAGACATGGCTTAGGATCCTCTGTCTCCCTCTCTCTCTGCCCCTCACCTGCTCGTGTTCTTTCTCTCTGCCTCAAAAATGAACATTAAAAAAAGTTTAAAAACAAACAAACAAAACAAAATAAGAACTTTTCCAAAAATAAACTAGGTCCAGATAACTTGACTGATGAATTTTATCAAGTATACAAGAAGAACTTATTATCATTATTAAACAAATTCTTTCAGGAAATAGAGAAAGGACTATTTCCAACTCATTTTTTGAGGCCAGACTAACTCAGATATCAAAATCTAACAAATACATTTCCACAAAGGAACATTATATATCAATATCTCTCAAACATTTATGTAAAAATCCTCAACAAATTGTTAGGAAACCAAATCCAGCAATACATAAAATAAATAATACATCATGAGAATATAGGACTTAATGGAGAGATCAAAGATTGGTTTAGAACTTGGAAAACAACTAGAACAATTCATCACATTATCAGAATAAAAATTTAAAAATTAAATGATCATCTAAATAGAAGCAGAAAAGGCATCTGACAAATTTTAACATTAATTCTTGACTTAAAAAAATCTTTAACAAATTAGGAATAGAAGGAAACTTCCTCAATCTAAGAAGACATCTGTGACAAATCTACAGCTAACTAACATCATAGTTACTGATAAACTATTTTATACTTCTCCAGAAGATTGGAAACAAGATCAAATATTCACTCTCATCATTTCTATTCCACATTGTACCAGGCTTCCTGGCCAAAGCAACAAGTTTAAAAAAAAAAAAAGTCAAAATTTGAGAAAGAAGAAGCAAACTGTTTTTATTCAGAGATGATTTGATCTACACTTAGAAAATCCTGAGGTATGTAAAACAATTAAGTGAATATAGCAAACTCTAAAGATACAAGGTCAATATTAAAAAAACAAGTGTAGGGGCTTGGGTGCGTCTGGGTGGCTTAGTTGGTTGAGCATCTGACTTCTGCTCAGCTCATGATCTCTTGTTTCATGAATTCAAGCCCTGCGTCAGGCTCCATGCTGACAGCTCAGAGCCTGAAACCTGTTTCGGATTCTGTGTCCCTCTCTCTCTCTGCTCCAACCCTGCTTGCCCTCCGTCTTTCTCTCTCTCTCTCTCTCAAAAATAAATAAACATTAAAAATTAAAAAAAAAAATTGTAGGGGCACCTGGGTGGCTCAGTTGGTTAAGTGTTTGTCTGACTCTTGATTTCAGCTCAGGTCATGATCTCACGAACCGTGAGATCTTCCATGCTGACAGAGCAGAGAATCTATCTCTCTCTGCCCCTCCCCGGTGCACACATCCAGCTCTCTCTCTCAAAATAAATAAACTTTAAAAAACCCTAAAAAATTGCATTTTTGTATGTTAACACAAAATTGGAATATAAACATTTTAAGATACAATTTATTAACATCAAAACCTTAAAAAAGTTAGGAATAAATATAATGAAAGTTGGATAAAGATTCAACAATGAAAACTATAAACACTGTGAAGCCTAATTAAGGAAGACTTAAGTACATGAGCAGATACACCATGCTCACAGAGTTCAAGACAGTATTGTTGAGATGTTAATTTTCCTCAGCTTGATCCATAGATTCAATTCAATCTAACTCCTCTAAATCATAATAGGGTAATAGCATTTTTTTTTTTTGGTAAAAAAAATGAGAAGCTGATTCTAAAATTTATATGGAAATGCAAAGGTCCTAGGATAGCTGAAACAATCTTGGGAAAATGGAACAAAATTAGAAGACTTATATTGGCTGACTTCAAAAGCTACACTAAATAATCAAGAAGATATTTTGGTGCTGATATGAGGCAAAACAAACTGAGCAATAGAACAGAAAGAGCAAGTCCAGAGATAGATCAATATATGTAAGTTTAAGCAACTTGGAAAGGAATACCAGATTATCTGATGTTGAAAGGAAAGTATTATCAACAAATGGAACTGGAATAATTAAACATCTGCACAGGGAAAAAAAAAAGAAAGAAAAAGAATTACCTCAACTAAAATGAAAACCCCCGCCTTTCTCTCCTGTTGTGGGAAAAAACTGTTTAGTTATCTCCTGTGTGTTTTCTTTTACTCCTCTCACAAAACACTTCACTCTGACACTTCTGGTTGCCAAATGTGTGGGACTTTCCCCCACAACAAACAAGTCTCTGATACCCACTGGGTGGCCTACAATTTAACACAATTCTGACACTATCTACCAAGGGTTAGCATCAGACCCCACATGTAAGGGCTCAGTTCCACAAGACTGCTCCCCCTCCATCACTACTTCAGATACCCCTTGCAAGCCCAGGTTAACACTTGCACTTTTGACTAACCAATCAGTTATAGATCAGAGGGTGCAATGACTGTCCTCAGGTTTGATTAATTAAAAAAAAACTTTTTAAAATATTTTATTATTTTTGAGAGAGAGGGAGGCAGACAGAGTGAGAACAGGGGAAAGGCAGAGAGAGAGAGAGGGAGACACAGAATCTGAAGTCGGCTCCAGGTTCTGAGCTGTCAGCACAGAGCCTGACATGGACTCAAATTCATGAATGGTGAGATCATAACCTGAAGTCAGATGCTCAACTGACTGAGCCACCCAGATGCTCCTGATTAATTTGATAGAGCAGATCAAAGAACCCAGTTATGTTTAGTAGTTTATTAAAGGATATGATAAAAGATACAGATGAACAGCCAGATGAAGAAATACACAAGGAACAGTATGGGAGGGTCCAGGGTACAGGAGAGTCTGTCCTTGTGGAGTTGGGGTATGTCCCCCTCACCCCTCCATGTGGATATGTTCATCAGCCTGGAAGCTCTCTGAATCCTGTACTATTGTACAGGGTTTTTACAAAGGCTTCCTCATGTAGAATGAGGGTGGGGCTGAAAATTCCAACTGTAAGAACATGGCTTGTTCTTTATGGTTACCAGTCCCCATCCAGAAGCCACCCAAGACTCACTTAGAGTTACCTCATTAGAAAAAAAAATGCTCCTTAATGCTCTTATCACTTAGGATTTTCAAAGGATTCAAGGAGTGCCTGGGTGACTCAAGCAGTTAATCTGAATCTTGATTTCAGCTCAAGTCATGATCTCATGGTTCATGGGGTCAAGCTCCAAATCGGGCTCTGCACTGGTGGCCCAAAGCCTGCTTGAAATTCTCTTTCTCTCCCTCTCTCTCTGCTCTTCCCCTGCATATGCTGCCTCTGACTCTCTCAAAATAAATAAATAATTTTTTAAAAAATACATAAATAAGAGGGTTTTAGGATCACTGTCAGGGATGGAGTCAAAGACAAATATCAGAACAAGAGATGTTCCTAGTGCTCTTATCACTTAGGGTAGGACATCACAATAGTCTTTGGATCTCTGTGTTAAAACCAGTGGCAGATCTATATATATATAGATATATCTATATATATAGATATATATATATAACCCTATATATATATAGGGTTAGGGTTAGGGTTAGGGTTAAGGTTAGGGTTATATATATATATAGATCTGCCACTGGTTATATATATATATATAAATATATATTTATATATATATATATTTCTTATTATTTCACATCAGTATATACTGCACTTTAAACAAAAGTTAATTTAAGAAGGAGCACACACTATATGCTAAAATTAAAGCTATAAGGATGCTAGAAATAGGCATAGTAGAATATCTTTGCAAGTTTAAAATTGGTAAAACAATATATATTAAGGCATAAAAACCACTAACCAAAAAACAAAGTGAAGAATTAGAAATCCATAAAACATTTAAAATTTTGCTCAAAAACATGCATCAGTAAGTGAAAACTTGAAGAATCTGCAAAAAGAAAATCACAGATCAATTTCACTTATAAATATTAATGCAAATTTCCCAAATATTATCCAGAAGCATACTATAAGGTTTATTATCATAACCAAGTGCAGTTTATTTTTATAAAGCAAGATTGGTTCAGTATTATGAAATCTATTAAAGTAACTAATCAGATTAACAAATATAATTAACAAATATAAAGAGAAAAACCATACCATCATCTCCATAAATGATACAAAGAAATTTAACAGAATTCAAACTACTCTTGCTAAAAATATTGAATAAAATAGGAATCAATGGGTATATCTTTAACATCATGTCAACCACAAAGGCAGGGTTTCATACAATGTATGGACGCTCATAGGCATTGCTATAATTTAGCACTGAACTGGGGATATTAGCCAAAAAATTAGAAAAGAGAAAAATATTAAAGTTATAAAAACTGGAATAGAGATGTAATACTCTCACTATTTGCATATGCTAACACTATGTCTGGAATATACCAGAGAATCAACTAGTCAACTGCTTATATAATAAAATAATGTGATAAAGTATTAGGGTACAAAATAAACAAAAATCAATAGCCATCTTATCACAAAAAATCATTATCAAAAGTATATTAGAAGAAACAAGCCTAGGGGTGCCTGGGTGGCTCAGTTGGTTAAGCATCCAACTCTTGATTTCAGCTCAGGTCATGATCTCACAGTTTGTGGGACTGAGCCTTGTATCAGTGAGTAGCCTGCTTGGGATTCTCTCTCTCTCTCTCTCTCTCTCTCTCTCTCTTTCTCTCTCTCTCTCTCTCCCCCATTCTCTCTCTGACTCACCCTGCTCTCTCTCTCAAAATAAATACACTTTAAAAAATAAACAAACAAACAAAGTGAAACAAACAACATTAATGACTATGTTTCATAAGAGAAAGAGATTGCTGGCTAGTTGCCACCTAGAAATCTGGTAAGGCAGGCAAATATAAAGAATCACAGCTGTTTACATGGAACAGAAGTGGCTGGAGCCATAAACAAACAAGAAAACAATTAATTTGAAAAATTACTGAAGGCTGAGTATGGACTAGTATGAGTGCAAGAAATTTCTGGAGGCTACAGTTTTAGGAAGCCCCACCCACCCCATGCTTCTGTTCCTTTTACCTCTAGAACTCCACAAGACTATCAAAGAAAACCCAAGAAAAATTCCCTAGGGTCTCCTTCAGGAATGGCAGGAAAACATTAAAATATAACCAGAGCAATCTCCATAACAAAGTCCTCTTCAGGGGAAGAGACTATCAGAGCCTTATCTTACCTGAGGGAAGAGTATTTACTCCACTCCAGCCCCTCTAGCCTTTTTGTTTCATCTAAGTGGGAGAAAAGAGGAAGAAATACTTGTAAAGGTCACAGTTCTGTGATATAGCCCCAGTGAAAAAAAGATTAAGTCATAATACTATAGAATGCTTCCCCTCTGCTACACTTTCTGTGCATCAACTGTGGATTACAACTGAAAGAACTACAAGGCCAGATTCCATTTAAGGAGGATTTCTTTTGGAAACTCAAAACCAACAGGAGAGACAAAAGCAAGTATACTAAAGGAATTTGAAGCTTCGGGCAACTATAACCCCAGCAAACATTAAAAACAGCCAAACCCCTAGCCATATTAACATGATACCTTACACTAAAGGCCCATTTAGTTTAGTTCCTGTGACCCAATACATCATGTCTAGTTTTCAACAAAATATTGCTAGAAATGCAAAAAAATAAGAAAAAATGCAGTCTGAAGGGGAAAAAAGCATCAGATATGACACAGATTTGGGGACTATTAGACAGGGAATATTTTTTATTAATATGTTAAGGCCTCTTATGGAAAGAGGGGACAACATACAAGAACAGATGGGTAATGTAAACAAAGAAATTGAAATGCTAAAAAAAGGTAAAAAAAACACTAAGAATCAAATCAACTCAAAATGATTATATACTTAAATGAAAAATGTAAAATGATATACCTTTTAGAAGAAAACATAGGTGCAAATCTAGGTAACCTCATGTTTGGTGATGGCTTTTTAGTTACAACACAAAAAGTACAGTCCACAAAGACAAAATTGATAAATTGGACTTTAATGAAAATAATAACTGCTCTGTAAAAGACCTTTACAGAAATGAAAAGAAAAGTCACTGGCTGGGAGAAAATATCTGCAAAACAATACTTGGGCTGTTATCTAAAATATATGAAAAACTCTTACAACTCAACAATAAGAAAACAACCCAATTTAAAAATGGGCAAAAGATCTAAACAGATACCTCACCAAAGAAGATATAGCAATGACAAACATATGAAAAGATGTTAAAACATCATTTATTATTAAGGAATTTCTAATTACAACAACAGCTAAATACAACTACATACTTACTAGAATGTCTAAAATGAAAAAATAAAAAGATAATGTCAAATTCTAGCAAGGTTTGGAGCATCTCCTTTCATTGCTGATCGGAACGCAAAACGGTATATAGTTGCTTTGGAAGATAGTTTGGCAGTTTCTTACAAAACACTTGCCATATGATTCAGCAATCATTCTCCCAGGCATTTACATAAGTTATTTGAAAACTAATATCTGCATAAAAACCTCTACACAAATGTTTATAACAGGTTTATTCGTAATTACCCCAAACCTTAAAGGAAATCGTGGAGATGTCCTTCAATAGGTGAATAGTTAAACAGACTGGGTATATCCATACAATGGAACATTATTCAGCAATAAAATAGAAGTGAGCCATCAGGCTATGGAAAAACATGGATGAAATTTAAATGTATATTAAGTAAAGAAGTCAGTCTAAAAAAGCTATATGCTATATAATTCCAATTATATAACCTTCTGGAAAATGCAAAACTATAGAGATAGTAAAAAGATCACTGGTTTCTAGGAATCTCTGGGAGGAGACGATTAAACAGGTGAAGCTCATGAACTTTTTTAGGTGATACAATTTTTTAGCATTAATATTTTGTATAATACTGTAATATGGATATAAAATTATGTATTTGTCAAAGCTCATAAACCTTTAAAGTACAAAGGTGAATCTTAATGTATGCAAATTAAAAATAAATTCATTTAGGAGGTTGGGGAATCCCAAGAAGGAAGGCAGACTATGACACCAGAATCTAACTGTATTACAAATTTATGAAACGTCACTAAAGGAGATGAGAAAAAGTGCTGACCTAAGTAACTCTGGAAATGAGTTGAGTCTACACAACTAATAGGAAAAGGACTACAAATAAACAATGCACGTTAGTCTTTATGGACCAGTTAACAATTCTGATACTGCTATACATGTATTGGAATTGAATTGAGTAATAGAGTAAATGGATGGCAGATTGTGGAAACCAAAATTTTCACTGTTGGAGTGGGAATTTATAGCTAATCAAGGGAAGGGGGCTAGAATGATCCATGTGGTAAGAGATTAGAGTTGAAGACATCTATATGAACTCATGTTTTTTTAAATTCATTTTTAATTAATATGGTTACAGATGATTACATATAGAAATTACACAAACACACACACAAGACAGTATACACACATATATTTTCTTACTCTGTCCCCTGAGAAGGAGTAAAGGCAACAACAACACCCTAGCAACAAACAAACATAGTGCATAGTTGCATAGTGCAACAGCATCAACAGTAATAAATCATGTGACAGTGCATACTCTTGACATTTTATGATGAAAATGATACCTTACATCCTTGTTTTTCTTCCCCAAACTCATAACCTCAGTCTAATCATTTAAAAAAAAAAACAGAAAATTGCAGTAAAATGGCATTCTACAAAGTATCTGAACAGTACTGAAAGACTGTCAAGATCAACAAAACTGTCAAGATCAACAAAAACAAGGAAAATATCACAAACTTTCATAGTCAAGAAAACCTTCTATGGATTGACTATCCTCCAAAATTCACATGTTGAAGCTATTATTCCCAATGTGATGGTATTTGGAGGTGGAACCTTTGAGAGGTAATTAGTTTTAGATCTAATCATAAGGGTCATGAGGGTAGAGCCTCATGATGAGATAATTGCCCTTAAAAAATAAGGAGAGAGAATTGATCTCTCTCTGTCTCTCCCCCTCCTTCCCTCTCTCTTTATGAGTACATACACTGAGGAAAGACCATGAAGGGATACAATCAGGAAGGGGGCTCTCACCAAGAATCTCACTTATTTTGGACTTGTGTGTCTTCAGAACTATGAGAAATAAATATATGCTGCTTAAGTACCAGTCTGTAGTATTTACTTATAGCTGTCCAAATGAAGACAGAGCCTAAGAAGACCAGAAGACTAAATGCATTATGGTTGCTTGGATAGGATCCTGAAAGAGAAATACAAAGACAAAACAAACAGAAAACCCATTAGGTAATAAATAAGGAAATCTGAAGAAAATATGGCCTTTAGTTATAATAATATATTAATATTAGTTCATTAATTATAGTAAGTGTGCCATACTATTAATAATAGGGGAAACTGAGTATAAGATATCCAAGAACTCTCTGTACTATTTTAATTTTTCTGTAATCTAAACCCGTTTCAAAAAATAAAGCCTATTTTAAAAAATGAAACCTCAAAAACTATTCAAATCACATTGCATTCAAAGGATCAGTCTCCTGAATACATAAAAAGAATTCCTAGATATTTATAAGAAAAAGACTAACTGTCCAAGAATAAACTTTATGAACAAAAAAAGGAAATACACATTGGTCTTGAAAAAAATGGAAAGATGCTCACTCTAATTTCTAATAAAAATTAATATTAATGCTACCTTGGCCATGTGATCAAGGTCAATATCAACAGTAATCAATCATGTGACAGTATATACTCTCAACAGGTCAATATAATGATATAGCATTGTCCTATTTGGGGATAAAACCTAAATGTTTGGCACCATACTCTGTTAGCAGGGCTATGGGGAAATCAAGACTTTAACACATTGCTGGTGGAAATACACATTAAAAATCACTAAAGAGACTAATTTGGCAGCATCTATCAAAATTACAATGGCATTTACATTTTCAGCCAGCAATCTGACTTCTATGGATTTTTGCTATAGATATAGTTGCGTATGTTTCTCTGTTCAAGATTTACTGCAGCATTAGTTGTCATAAAAAGAATTTGGAAGTAACATGATTTTGTATTAGTAGAGTACTGGATAAATAAGTTATTATTCATCTATAGAATGGATATTATGAAGCTGAGATGTATTACAGTGTAAAGTTTCAGAGCCCAAATTGTAAGACCAACAGTTTCAAATCCCTACTTTACACCTTCACATTTTAAGATTTGCAGCAAGATTCATAAATATGTCTTCTACATCTATAAGTAGGAATTAAATAAATATACATTTCCTAGTGTGGTTCTGAAGAATATGATATTACATATGTTTTACTGTATATAAAATACTTAAAATAATATCTTGTGCATGCTAATTACCACAGAAATGTTGACCATTGTTACAATTCTGCTGTAAAAAAGAAATGAAGACATTCTTTGTATTTTGACATGGAGTGACCTCCAAGGTATAACATTAAGTTAAAACAAAAAATGTAAAAGGCTGAGTGTGGTCAACATTAATATAGGAAGGGAAAAAAAGAAAATATATTAATTTTTACTTGCTGATAGTTACATAAAGAAAATGTAGAAGCAGGCATATATACACAAACAAATAAATGCAGTGATCTACAGGTGAGAGGTAGGAGACTTGTAGGGGTAATTTTTACTGTATAGCTTTTTACATTGCTTTGATTTTTAAAAAACTATTTAAACACATCATGTATCGAAAATATTAAATTCAAAATATAAACATTTATAAATATAAATACTTGTAAATATATATAAGGCAGATAACAATAACGAGTCAGACACTTGAAGTTCTGTATGTCATTTCATATTCCTTTTTTTTAAGTTTATTTATTTATTTTGAGGGGGGTGGGGCAGAGAGAGAGGGAGAGAGAGAATTCCAAGCTGACTCTGCACCAATTATGCAGAGCCTGAAGCAGGGCTCCATCTCACAAACCATGAAATAATGACCTGAACTGAAATCAAGAGACAAATGTTTACCCAACTGAGCCACCCAGGCACTCTTGCCATTTAATATTTCTATCCATCCAATGAGGTAGGTTCTATTTTCTCCTAAATTGCTGAGGAACTGAGACACAGAGAATTAAACAACTTCCCTATTGTTACAAAAAGCAGATTAGTACTCAGGTATAGATGTCTCTGACTTCAAAGTCTCTGTTCTTAACCACCATCCTCTTCCTGATTTGGAAGGCACACATATAACAAGTCAGAATGTCAGGTTGGGTAACAGAAAATGCCCTGAGGGGCAGTAGAGCTGGTCTTAGCTCTGCTACCTCCTTGCTCTCCTCTTTTCTCATTATTAAGATGGAAGTTTTGGACTGGTGAAACCCTTCTATCTATAATCTCTTATAAAATATATTTTTTGAAAAATAAATTCCTTGACACAAAGCTTATGTAGAGAACATTAAGCACGAACCTGGTTTGGAATATATAATGTCACTATAAGGTTATATTTTATTAAATATCAAAAGTTAATATCACAATGAATTATATGTAACATTTCTCAATTTTAACTAGATTTCCAGTCACTGTAAAAATATATAATATATATTTCTGAATTGATTAATATTTTGTTACATTGTTTAAAATATTAACAGTATTATTTCAAAGTGAATTTAACATAAAATTTAATTCTAGTTAATATTCATTGTTAATTACCTGCTATTATTAAATTGCAACATTCTTAATTATTAATCCTAATTAGAAAATTAAGGTAAAAATTTCTATGAAATATGGGTTTATTCTGAAACAAAGACCAGCATTACTCATTCAAAAGGTACTTTTTAAAAATGTAGCTTCTTGGTGCACCTGGGTGGCTCAGTTGGTTAAACACCTGACTCTTGATTTCGGCTCAGGTCATGATCTCACTGTTAGTGGGATCGAGCCCTGCATGGGGTTCTGAGCTGAAAGTGTGGAGCCTGCATGGGATTCTCTCTCTCCTTCTCCCTCTGCCCCTCACCTGCACTCTCTCTCTCTCTCTCTCTCTCTAAGTAAATGAATAAACACTTAAAAAATAAAAATAAATAAAAATGTACTCCTGAAGATTCTTTGTCAGTAGGACTAGTGATGGGATTGAGGATTATTCTTTAACAAATGGTTTATAAAGTTAGTCCTGGAACAGGCTTTCAGCAACATTGTCACAGAATGCCTCAAAGATGGAAGCAAAATTCTCCTCTCCAGCCCAACATACAATTGATATACTCTCACTTCAATGTACAGCAACAGAGAGAGGTTTATGATTGTGTGTCACATGAAATTTTTTATACTATTAAGGTGTCACAACTAAAAACAAAATATTAATACTGAACCAGACATTGGTGTCTATCAAACCAGTACCCTGGAGCATGATTCTCCCTGGATAGATGATATTTGTATAAATAAAAGCCTTTCCATTTTTTTCTTACATGATAGGGAGGGTTATATCTTTCTCTCCCTCTCTCTTTTTTAACAGTCATTGATTTTGTTTGGGTTGTTATTTTTAAAATTGAAAGACAGATGAGGAATCATATTGGATTGAGTACAATTTCTGAATTCAATAGTGTTATAAATCAGATAAAAAAGACAGAATAAAGATTTCCATTTCTCAGCAGAGATATATAAAACTGGGTATTCAAAAAACCATAGTATATCATGTCAAATATAATCCACAAGAAATAGTGATTTCCATTCATTTGTCTGTCTTGTCTACTTTTTGATGGAGCTGGTAGATAGTAAAATGTGTCTAATAGCACCATCAATTACTGAGAGATTATAAAGAAAACTTCGTAAAGTTAAAATATATCAACTTTCACGGCTGTCTGCTTTGTTGCTTTATTATTTGAGCCTTAATCTTTTCCAAGGGTGTTGAGTGCCACTGTAAACTGCCATTTAGAACTTTTTCAAAAAAAAATGTAAATGTTTGTTTTTCAGAGAGAGAGTGAGAGACAGAGTGTGAGCAGGGGACGAGCAGAGAGAGAGGAAGACACAGAATCTGAAGCAGGCTCCAGGCTCTGAGCTGTCAGCAAGAGCCAGATATAGGGCTCAAACTTCCAGACCTAGAGATCATGACCTGAGCCGAAGTTGTATGCTTAACTTACTGAGCCACCCAAGGTGCCCCTGCCTTTAGAACTTTGAATTACATCACTAAGAAGACAAATGAAATGACTCACATTATAAAATGTTTTCAATAAGTGAATTTAGCTTCTGTGAATTTATACCTATGCTATATTTAGGTTTACCAATATTCTAAGTCCCTCCCTTTGCCAGCAACTTCCAAATGTGAGTTGAGACAGAGTGGTGGATTAAAGAGCAATCCTAGGTATCACATAGTAATAGAAAAATTAACTATATAAGATTTTTAATTTTTAGTTTGTATTTATCTCCTATGAGTTGTAGATAACTCCTGTCATACAGTATTTTAAAAATAATAGTAGTAATAACAATAATATATTGTTATTATTATTACTACTATGATTATTATTACTGCTATTACAAAAAATATGCAACAACAAGAACACAATTTGGTGATAAAGATATGATTGAAAGCAATTTAAATCTTTAACGCAATTTCTATAGAAAGCATCAATAGAGTTATGTTTTAATTTAGAGTTATTTTTAGTAATTTTTTAGGACAACATCCTGTAAAATTCCCTTGCAATTTTAAACAAGATAGAGTCTCCTCAAATTTCCCTCAAAATAACCTCAAATGAACATTTTCCACCTTGTGCAGACTCCAGCTACTCTCTCTAGCTCTGTTCCCCTTTATCTATCTGATCATGATTATGATGAGGAAGGCAGTGGTTTTCTCCCACTTGCACCTCCAGTGCAGTGCAAGTCCAGCTATTACTCTGATGTAGACCTGGCTTAGAGCTAATCAAGTCAAGATTAAACCCTCCAGCTCTCTCCAGTCCTTCATATGGTGGAGTGAGCTGACAAGAGGTCCCTAGTGGTAGAAAAAAGAAATGAGAGATAGAAAAGCTGGAGTAGATAAAAGCAAAAGTCTCCTTAGTGGCCACAGGAAGGAAAAAAAGTACTGAATACACATTTGAAAACCTTTTCTTTTCATCTTTCCTTGAGTCAAATCACTGCAGTATTCCATGGAGGAGGATAAAATGCCAACCATTGCTCACTTTGCATCCATAGCCCAACACTGACTCCTTTTCATCTCTTTTTCTATGTGTAGGGTAACATTCCCTTCTGATAACTCAAGGGATGATGTGTGGCTTCCCTTCCTTGCATGTGTGCATCAGGAACTCTTCTGGCTGACCTAATAATTTCCAGGAAACAAGCACTTGGAAGTTAATTCATATTTCCCAGTCCAATAGGAACGTGTCTATATCCAATCTGACGTCAAAAAACTGTGACTAATTTTTTGTCACTTCTGGCTCCCTTGGTGTATTCTTATTCCTTTTTATCTTGCCTTCATTGGTTGGCTTTACTTTCCAAAAGCTGCCAGAGAACTCTCCCTCTGTCTCCACCTCCCTCTTGTTCCCTCCCCTCTTGTCCCCTCTCCTCTTTCCTCTTCTTTCTCACCTCCTTCCCTGTCTCCCCAGCAAAACTGAGTGGAAAGTAGAGTTCTCTCATACCCCTCCCCAACATATGTAGCCTCTTCGACTCTCAACATCCCCTACCAGAGTTCTGTATTTGTTAAAATCAAGAAACCTACACTAAAATATCACCTAAATCCCATAGTTTACATGATAGTACACTTTCGGTATTGTACATTCTATGGGTTTTGACAAACACATAATGACATGGATCCACCATTATATTATTATGAAGATGAGTTTCACTGTCTTAAAAATCCTCTGTGCCCTGCTTAATCACCCTTTCATGTCCCCAACCCTGGCAACCACTGATCTTCTTACTCTCTCCATTAGTTTTGCCTTTTCCAGAACATCATATAATTAGAATCATATAGTATGCATCTTTTCAGATTGACTTCTTTTGCTTAATAATAATATGCATTTAAGGTTTCTCAATGTCTCTTCATGGCTTTTGATAAAACTGTATCATAAAATGTGGTACAAGTAGACAACGAAATATTTTATCCACTCCCCTACTGAAGGACATCTTGTTTGCTTCCAAGCTTTGGAAATTATGCATAAAGCTGCTATAAACATTTGTGTGCAGGTTTTTGTGTGAAAACCTGAGTTTTCAATTCATTTAGGTAAATACTAAAGAGCATGACTTCCAAATCATATGGTAAGCATAATGTAAAGTTTTGTAAAAAACTGCCAAGCTTTCTTCCAAAGTGGCTGTACCATTCTGCATTCCCACCTACGATGAATAAGAGTTCCTGTTCCTCCACATTCTCATCAACATTTAGTGTCAGTGTTCCTGGTTTTAGCCATTCTAAGTAGGTGTGTAGTGATATATCATTGTTTTCATTTCATTATTTTAATGAAATATTCTGATTTGCCATATATTTATCTTTTTTGGTGAGGTGTCTATTTATATCTTTTGCCCATTTCTTAAATTAGATTGTTCCTTTTCTGATTGTTGAGTTTTAAGATTTCTTTATATATTTTAGACAACAATCCTGTATCAGATGTGTGTTTTGCAAATGTTTTCTCCCAGTCTGTGGTTTGTCTTCTCATACTCTTGACAGACATCTCTTTTTGTTCCCAGGAAAAATCAGTTTCTCCAAAAGCAAGAATTTCAGCAATACCTTAGGTTGTTGAAGGAGCCTACGGGACTTTTTTTTTCCTTTTTAGCCTTCTTTTTAATTTGTGACTATAAGTTGTCCAGCATTGACGTCCAAATGTTTATAATTCTTCCAACTCTGATCTAAGCATTTGTGCTTCACTCTTGCCACATCTTTCACACAGACAGGCCTCTATGGAACACAATCCTTTCCAGCTGAATACATATCTGAACGTTTTCCCCCTTTCTGTTGATGTATAGCTTTGAATTCAACATGTATACCTCAGGTACTCGAAAGTTGAGTCATCTTTTTAAGTGTAGTTTGTAAGCTTAATCAATTCCATTCTTCTAATCAAAATTCCAGTGACAGAAAATAAGTAATAAAAATGGGTAGTGCAGATTTTATATCAGAAAATTATATTTCCTAAAGAAGAGACTTGTGAATCCTCTATGAAATTAAATTACCTATATTGATTATAACACAACATAGAGGGAGAAATCTGAACACATTATCTCATTTGTAGTCAAATTGCCCCTAGTATATTGAGGGTTTAAATGATAAACCTAAGCTATATTTTTATTATTTCTCCACTTTTAAAAATTGGCTCTTAAGATTATCTTGTGTACTTTTTTAGTTTATTTATTATTTTGAGATAGAGAGTGGGGGAGAGGCAGAAAGAGAAGGAGTGAGAGAGAGTCCCAAGCAGACTCCATACTGTCAGTGTAGAGCCCGATGCAGGACTCAAATTCACAAACCATGAAATCATGACCTTAGCCAAAATCAAGAGTCAAACATTTAACTGACTAAGCCACCCAGGCATCCCTATCTTGTGTATGTTTTAAAATTATGGCACCTCAAAACCCTTTTGACAGTAGAAATGGAACTAATATAAAATATATGATATTTTATAAAGAGATATTTTCAGTTATTCTTTGGTATTTTTTGTTTATTTGATGTTTAATTATTTTGGCCAATAAGCTTTATTTTGTAAATGAAATAATTATGTTCACAATGAATTAACCCATTCTAGTGAAAATGTATTTCAAGTAAAGTCATTACATCCATTGTAATAGACTTGGTCATGTGTAATTGGCATTGAATAATATATTAACACATACTACTAGTAAGATATTACTTGTAAATTATAATTAATGGTATTTTAAGCATATTTAAATAGAATTACAAGTTATACTAAGTGAGTTTAGAAAATGGTAATGGTATATCAGGATGACATCAGGATTTATATTTACCTTTGGTGATTTTTTTAATAAAAATTTATTATGATGAAAATAAAATGCATTAACACTGCAGCTATTAAATATTTATGTGTAATGTTTTAAATAATGTGTCTATGTTCAATAATGAAGAGGGAATAATAAACTCAGGATACATTTTATTTCTGAAATGTGTTTTCTACTTCACTTATTTAAAATAATAATGAAAAAGGAACTCATGACCTCAACTCTCCAATTTAAAAGCCAGGAGTGTCTTTTCCCTCTTAGTATTCTTCCATCACCACATCTCCCTCTCATTAATCTAATTTTTTAATTAGAGCATAATTGACTTAATGAAATAATAATGAAATAATAATAATTTAAATAATAATGTTTAAATAATAATGAAATAGGAACCCTAAAGACACAGGAGTGTACTGGAATTGTTTTTATTTCCCATAAAACTAGCATTATTTAACTGTGATCAGGGAAAGTAAATCCCAGACTTGAAATATTTTCTCTTTACCAAAGCTCTTCCACATTTTCATTTGGTCCAGTTTAACTAGTTTAGTTGTTGGGAAATAAAAAGTCCAGTTCATTTTTTATATTCTTAAGAAATAAAGTTTAGGGCTTGCTACCATAGAAACAACAAAGAAGAGATTTACCATGTAGTGCACAAGGAATAAGACACATTCCATATGTGTAGTATACTTAAGTACAGTTTTCATTAATCACACACTGAAATGTTACCCTAGAGGATGAAGTCTTAAACTCAGAATATGGATTATTTCAAAGTGTCTTCTAAACCTTATCTCCTAGATTTTAATCCCTTACCTAGTAATTGATTTTGTAAGTGGCCCAGTAATAGGGGCTATTATATTAACCAATTAAAAAGGGAAATAAATAAAAAAAATCTACTTTATATCTCTTATATAGTATTTCCTTTGATTTTTTTCTAATTTAAAATAACACATTTCATATCAATATCTATACATACATACACAATGGAATATTACTCAGCCATAAAAATAATCAAATCTTGCCATTTGTGACAACACGGATGGGCCTAGAGGGTATTATGCCAAGTAAAATAAGTCAGAGAAAGACAAATATCACATGATTTTACTTATATGTAGAATCTTAAAAAACAAATGAACAAACCAAACAGAAACAGATTCAGAGACACAGAACAAACTGATGGTTGCCAGAGGGAAAAGTGAGTAGGGAAAATATATTAAATAGATGGAGGGGATTAAGAGGTAAAATCTACCAATTATAAAACAAATAAAACACAGAGATGTAATGTACAGCATAGGAAATATATAGTCAATAATATTGTAATGATTCTGTATGGTGACAGATGGTAACTGGACTTATTGTAGTGAACATTTGTAATGTATATAAATATTGAATCACTGTGTGGTCACCTGCAACTAATACAATATTTTAAGTCAATTATTCTCCAACTAAAAAATTAGATTAATGAGAGGGAGATGTGGTGATAGAAGAATAGTAAGAGGGATAAGACACTCCTGGCTTTTAAGTTGGAGAGTTGAAGTCATGAGTCAAGGAATGTGAACAGCTTCTAGAAACTAAAAAATTGCAAGGAAACATATTCTCCCTTAGAGCCTTCAGAAAGGAACATGGCCTTGTTGACATATTGATTTTAGCCCAGGGGGACCCATGTTAGGCTTCTGATCTACAGAATTGTAAAATAATAAACTTTTTTTAATAGTTTCTTTTTTTATGTTTATTTTTTCTGAGAGAGATAGAGAGAGAGAGCATATCTTAGCAGTGAAGGGGAAGAGAGAGAGAGAGAGAGAGAGAGAGAGCGAGAGAGAGAAAACCCCAAACAGGTTCCATGCTGTCAGTACAGAACCTGAGGTAGGACTAGATCTCACAAACCAGAAGATCACAACCTGAGCTGAAATCAAGAGTCAGACACTCAACCAACAGAGCTACCTAGGTGCCCCTAAGATAATAAATTTTAATCCACTAAATTTGTGGTAATTTGTTATAGCAGCAATAGCAAACTAAAACACCCTACAATTAGCTTCCCAGGAAGCTTCCCTAGAGTGCCTCCTAAGGATGTCTAGATACACCTGAGAGCTGCCTGGATTCTAACATTAATCACAGAGTGTCAAAGTTGCTTGTTTGCTTTTTTTCTGAATTAGGGAGGGGACAGAAGAGTAGGGTAATTAGAGTGTAAGCTCCTTAAGGACAAGGTCATCTCTGTTGGATTTACCTTTGAATTTCTGGGACTAATTTGTTGCCTGGTCCAAAGCTGGTGTTCAGTGTATACTTAGTGAATGAGTGAAGGAATGAAGATCTGGTTATTAGTCAGGGAGCAGATAGTTGAAATAAGTGAGAGGAGGCAGTGATTAAATGCTATGTTCTCTCAGGGCTCTGCTCTGGGATAGGGCATATTTATAAAACAAGTTTGAGCTAAAATTGCAAAAGGCAATTTTTGTACCATTTTCATTTAAAAATTCTTCACTAGACTTTCTTCAAAAAGATCCAAATATTTTTGAAAGGTGAACGGATATTGGAGATGGGGTAAGGAATCTCTGTAAATATTTGGTGTCAGACTGACTTCTTCAATCCCATTGAGTCCTACTGGCATTGGAACTAGTCCTGATTCTTTCTTGCACCTTTTCCATGACAACATTTGAGGGCTGCCTTGTTCAAGGAGAGTATTTATCCCAGTGTGTGAGATCTTGATACTGTCCAACATTGTTGAGCTGCTAGACTCCCTGTATTCTCAGAGGGAAGGGCTGACTGAAATTCAGGCTTCTCTAAGTTTGGGGTTATTAGAGCTAAAACACCAGAGGAGACTTTTCCAAACAACTTCTCTTTACCATCTCCCTGGTACCTTGTAATGGTCTCAACGCCATGGACTCTATACAGTGATGATGGAAGATGGGGTCTTTGTGTAGGTAGTTACACCTTGGCATTTGTTTAGGAAGCCCTGGGAAAGTCTCTAAAAATCAAACCTTTCCTGCTGGCCTAAAATTCCACCATTAGAGGAACATCTTGGTGGCTCAGTTGGTTGAGCAACCAACCCTTGATTTCAGCTCAGGTCCTGATCTCATGGTGGCATGGAGACTGCTTGGGCTTCTTTCTCTCCCTCCCTCTCAGCCCCACCCCCATTTGTACCTGTGCATGTGCTCTCTCGTTCTCTCTCAAAATAAATTAAAAACATATTTAAAAATTCCACCATTAGAAATGTGCTTTCTGGCTCTTTGATACAATGGTATTCAACTCCCGACTATCAATGTGTTTCCCATGCCATGCACCACTGTGGGACACTCAGGATGAGGGAGACAAGACCTCACCATCCAAGTAGGTGCCCCCAAGTCCCTGTGAAAACTGTTTCCTCTTCAAGGTATAACCACTTAAGCCAACGTTTGCCAGCTGTAAGAAAAGCACTATGTCAGGGTCCAGGTAACAAATGGTGACACTGAGAGGGCAAGAAGGAGTGAGAACTGCAGTGACCTTTCTTGCTCCACAACTTAAAAAAAAATAGTATTACTTTCAATGCCATTAGTAAGATCTACATTTTTTGGACAATCTCAGAGTTACAACATTAAGACTAACCTGAGTATATGAAATATTATGCAGAGTTTTGCTGCCTTTTTTTCATTATTTCAACTAAATTGAATGAAATTTTGTTAAAACATATTAGAAATTTAAGTTACTCACTTGAATGATGTTTACATCAAAAAGCTGATCATGGATAGTCTGAACCACAGGAAAAGGTGATTCTATTATGCATAATCAAGCAATTTGAAACAAGGAAGATAGGTCGGTATAAATATTAAAAGTGAATAGGGAATTAATAATGATCAATAATGGAATGCTTATTTTAAACTATTAATATGATTTCATGTCAGTTAATAGCATAATAAATAATAGGCTACAAAACCTATTACCAAAGAATAAAAATAAAAATAAGAAAAATATCAAAATGAATAGTTGGATTGAAATAAAATAAAACCATGATTACAAAACAGTATACAAAAGAGGTGAAATTAAAAGAAAAGAAGACCAGGAGTGCCTGGGTGGCTCAGTCAGTTAAGTGTCTGACTCGGGTTAGGCTCAGTTCATGATCACACGGTTCATGAGTTCGAGCCCCGCATCCAGCTCTTCACTGACAGTGTGGAGCCTGCTTGGGATTCTCTCTCTCTCCCTCTCTCTCTGCCCCTCCCTCACTCTTGCAAGCTTTCTCTCTCAAAATAAATAAATAAACTTAAAAAAAATAAAGAGAAGAAGACTACTTTGTACCTTTAGTATTCTTTATATATGTATAAAGTGATTTCCTAATTCCATAAACATAAACAGAGGAAAGGCATAGCCTAAATATTTAGGCTACACATACTGTGCTGTCACAGGGATAATATATATATATATTATATAATATAAATATAACTTTACTTATATTATAATGCTTAACTATAGATTTTGCAAAGGAATTGGAGATTGTTAATTGATTATTTTCATTTACAGATACATAAATGAAGGTCCAGAGAAGTTGACTATTTTAAGAATAATAGGGAGTTGTGGTTAAAACGGTAAATTCTAGAGTCAAATAACTTGCTTTTGAGTTCTAGATCCTCAGTTTATGAGCTGAGAAACTGTTGATACATTTCTTTTAATTTCTTTAAGCTCACTTCCTCACTGGTAAAAGGGGGTAACAATAGTGTTTTTCACATTGGGGATGTGAAATCAAGTAAAATTCTTAAGCCAAAATGCTTAGCACATTGTCCAGTTTTAAGTGTTTAGCAAATGTTAACTATGGTAATAGTAATACTAATATTAGCATTAATATCATTGTGATTTATCGCTCTTATTACTATTAGAATAAGAGTCAGGTTCTCCTAATACCAAAGCCATTAAATCAGTATCTTAGTATTAACTCTGTAATTAGCTTCAGTGGATGTTTCCCACATTTAAGAATCTATGGTCCCTTTATAAGTTAACAAAATTACTAAATATTTCTTGTTATTTTTCTCTGATTCTGGTGACTTAGTTATTTTGAGGGTTTATATTTTAACAATTGTGGCCTCTATCTGAAATGTTGATGCACTCAGCCCTTGGTAAAAACAAAACAAAACAAAACAAAAAAACCAGAGCAAAACCAACAGCTATGCTTATTTTTATTAAACAGATTAAGTTGTTGCAATTTAAAAACTTATGTAATAATAATGCATGGTACCATCCAGAAGGTTCTAGGGAGCCTTCTTCAAGCTAAGTCAAATGCACTTTTTTACATTGAAATGAGCTTCAAGTAAATATACTTTCCTTAAAGAAATGAAGTAACCTAATTCAGATAAAGGATAGGTAGATAGGTAGGTAGGGATGGATTGATGAAAGGATGGATAGATGGACAGATGGACAGACATATAAAAAGTTACTATCCAAATTACGGCTTATACATGTTTGCAGTGACAAAGGCACAAGTGCTGTTGAAGCCTTCATATCTGCACTATTGCCTCTAAGAGAACATATTTCTAGGAAGATTGCGTAGAAGAAACCATTGCTGTAAACAGTGGAATGTAGGGAAAATTCACTTACAAGTAGATATATCATAGATGATTTTGAATTTTCACTTCTTCGTGAGCATAAAAAATTAAACTGTTTAGACAATTTTTTGAAAAGTCCTAAATTTCGCAGTGCCTGAATAGCTCAGTTGGTTAAGCGTCCGACTCCTGCTTGGGTCATGATCTTGCGGTTTGTGAGTTCGAGCCCTGCGTTGGGTTCTGTGCTAACAGCTCAGAACCTGAAGGCTGCTTTCAATTCTGTCTCTCTCTCTCTCTCTCTCTCTCTCTCTCTCTCGCTCTCTCTGCCCCTCCCCTGCTCATGCTCTGTCTCCCTCTCAAAATTAAATAAAAATTAAAAAAAAATTTTTTTAAATCCTAAATTTCTAAGAAAGGCTAAACTCTGTGCCTATAGTTTTCTGTTTCACATATTTAACTTAGATATATTATTATCAAATTTTGGCACTGTTAAATTATGTTTTTAAAAATAATATGTTAAGATTTGTATATTATTTCTATGACAATAATATTTTAAAATAACAATTATACAAATGCCCCCCCTTTTTTTTGAAGAGAGAGAAAGCAAGCACAAGCAGGGGAAAGAGATGGAGGGAGAGAGAGAATTCCAAGCAGACTCCACATTCAGCATAGAACCCAAGGTGGGGCTCGATCCCACCACTCTGGGATCATGTCCTGAGTCGAAATCAAAAGTTGGAAGCTCAAGTGACTGAACCATCCAGACATCCTTACAAATGCCTCTTAAGTGTATATTTTGTAACATTATGCATATAGCATACTATATAAGGAATGTAATAACTAATGACATTTAATGTAAAACTTCTTTTATTATATTCAATAAGGAAATTATAGTTATAGACAGTAAAAATTATACTGGCTTCTGAATCTCTCAGGGAATAAGTCATACCCATTTTTAGTTAACAAGTTTTAATTGTTCTGAAAAAATTTGTCTGTACACACACACACACACACGCACACACACAAGCAGATACATCTAGTAATTTTTATGCAAAAAAATACACATCCCATTCTAACCCAACACACCCAAATGTTTTTTTACAGTTAGAAAAATGTATCAATTTAACAGTGAAACACATTTACATAAATAATAAACAATAGTTTTTATATAAATACATTTTGTATATAAAATGAAATTTACTGTGGAATAGAAGATATTTTAGTGGGTGGTGGAGGAGGGGTATGAAAGACTCATCTTTAGTAAGTGATGGATAGTCAGGTGATCTACTTTCTGGCAGGCATTTAATGTCAGAATCAGATGTAATCAATGGTAGTAGAAATAAAAATGACATTATTCATTTCTTATACTTTTTTTTAAAAGTATAAGTATAAAGTATAAATTTAGTGAAAAGTTTATTTGGAGTTAAAATTTTAGCTCTTGGCTTTCTGTTGTTAATAGACATTACAGAGAAGCAATGGAAAATATAATTCTAAATAATCACATAGGCAAACATCTGTCAAGCATGCAAATGCCATATTCATAAGCATTACTGTAACTGTGAATTGACAATATGCTGGTTATACATTTTATTTTATTTCCACTGTTGTGTTGGGAAGAGCAGAATAAGACTGATTGTGAATTCAATGCAAATTGTTCCCCAGTAAAGATTATGAAGGGAAAAAAAAGACAAAAAACTACTGAAACAAAACAAAATATTCACATCCCCAGGGAGTTCTTGATTCAGTACAGATGTCTCTTGGGGACTGGTTCACCCAGTGCTTTGCAGGAATAGTTTAGCATATGTTCTAAACAGACTGGTACAGAATTTTTAAAAGTTTCAGTCATTATATACCAGTATCGACGGACCAAAGAAATTTAAATAAGTGGTGGTTTAGTATCAATGTAAAAGATAGACTGCATGTGCAGTAGTGACACTGAAAGACAAAAAGGAAGTTTTTGCTGTTTGACATCCTTTCTCTGACCTTAGCAGTGTGCATAATGAGATGGTTAGCTAGGGTATAATAAAGGGTCTGGAAGAGATAAAGAATCTGCACCAGGAATAAAATTCACTTCATCCAAGGAACTTCTTGAACTGGCCAGTATAGGGAAAGAACAAGGGTGGTACATAAAACAAAAGAGCAATTAAGGAACTTATCCAAGGTCATATTGCTAATGGTTGGTAGATCTGAAACTTGATACCAAGTCTCCCTTCAATAAGTCCTCTCCTTCAGAAAAAATGGCCACTGTCTATGCTTATACATCTGGAACCCATAAACTGTATATGCAAACATATACACACCACATACACACACACGACTGAACAGTGAAACCATACTTACATAAGTAATAAACAATAGTTTAAAAATAAATTTATATAAATTTTCACCGACTGTTAAATCTTCCTGAGGCTTAGGGATATTATAATTAGCTTTCCCAATGTCATTAAACCAATGAAGTGGCAGGCACAAATTTAAACATAGGTATTTCTAACCCCAAAGCCAATGGCTCATATCTTTCCATCTCTTCAGACAACAAACAATATAAACAATTGAGGGTTTTATAATATAGAATTCTATTTTTTCATTCTAAGCAGCCATTTCAATACACAACTAATGTATATGTCAGGGCAGGCCAAGAGAGTTGTTTTGTTATTTTAAATTATGTTGAAATGTGCTTTTCTACTATTAGAGTGTCCTTGGCAAGTACAGAGAATTTTACAAGAAAAGAAAATGGAAGTCAGAAGGGGAGAGGTTATTAAATGCACAGAGAACACACTCATTCTGCTTTTCCCCATTGATATCCCTTTACTTATCTCAGCAACAGCATTAACTACTCTAGATAAACTCCCCTTCCCTATTTATAGAATATAGTAAAAGAAAAGATAGAGTTCAAAGTTTACAACTAAGTGTCAAACCACTTAAATTATTTCTTCTGTGGATAGCACCAAAATCTCTATGGAAATTTACTATTTTCATATCTACTGGTTTTTTTTCTTCATTAAGAGAATTCTAAAACTAAATATCTTTGAGATTTTTTTCAATAATTTCCTAAACTTCAAAAAAGGAATACAGAATCACCTGGACTCATTTATATTCTTAATAGAGTGATAGTTGGAAAAAGATCAAATGGTATCTTTATCTATTTCCATGGGTTTCAAAAGCACCTTTGTGAATATATAATAATGGACATTGTACCAGCTTTCTAAGAGGCAATTAACTTAGCAATGTATAAAAAGTGAGAGAGAAGTAAGCAGAGAGAGAGAAAGAGAAAGAGAAAGAGAGAATGAGAATTTAGCCTAGTAATTTTTCTTATAGGAATTAATCCTCAGGAAGTAATCAGAGAAATTCATAAGAAAATATTTTTAATGCTATTTATCACAATGACACAGTATAGAAAAAAAAAGAGATGAAATGTAGAAATAGCATAAATAATTCAAAATAAGCAAATCATAATAAATCCTTGTGCCAAACTTTTAGGTTGCTTCTGGCTGCGTTTTTAAACAATATTCAAATGGGCTTAACCAATATCGGCGCACTTAATCAGGTGTACAAATGAGAGCAATTTGTTAATCAGTTGTTTCAGTCCTGAGTGTGTTCACCAGGTTGTTTCTATCTACCATGTCTCCTCAGTATTGACTTTATCTTCATTTGTATGCTTAGAAAACTCAGTGTAATATAAAACACTGACAACATACTTAGTATATGTAAAAGAAAATTATGATCTAGGTTCAGTCAAGCAGCGTACGTGTTGCTGGGGGAACTGGAGAGACCCCTGGCCCTAAAGACTCTGCCCAGCCCATTCTCGGATGTCACTTGGGTCTCTTATCTCCTAGCAAGAAAGAATTCAGCGATGGACCAGATACAGTGCTTGGGAAGTATAAGTGAAGAGTTTATTAAAGGAGAGTGCGCTCTGGAGATGTGAGAGCCGGTGAGCTCCAGGGAGAGCTGCACCTCTGGGTTTTGGGCCTCTATCTTTTGTTGTTAACTAGGGGGTAGAATATTTATTACTTGGAAAGGGGATTTCTCTGGGAGCAGGGTTCTTTGTCTTTTCTCCCTTCTGTAATCAGAATCTCCAACTTTCTTTATCATAGGCCTGTCTGCCTTGATCCAGCTTCTTGTGGCTTTGTTTTGGAGTGCCTTCAGGATGGGCCTCTGACTTTACCTGATAGTCTTTCCTCTTTGTTGGCCTTTGGGCATCTGTTAAAGCCTAGCTAATTGCTTACTCTAATTTATGGTACACTTGCTTATTGTTGGGCACCCTCTTAGGCACTGCAAGAACATTTAGAATTCCTAGACTCCTCCACTGACAAATGACAACAGCACCCTGCTATAACCACTAAAATACAGATTTCTGGAAATACATATTTCTCTTACATATTTCTAAAGTAATGGTACTAACACTACTGTTGTGACACACTAATATGGATAATTTGAGTTTGAATAGCAAAATTAACAAAGTTGATTTAAAAGACATACTTAGTCTATCATACACAATATTTTCTCTGCAAATGCTTATGGTGCATTTCCAGAACATCCATGTGCTGCTAAGACTCTAGATATTTGAAAATTTGGGGGCTTTTTTCCATTTTCTTGTGTGGTTATGCCTGAGCACTTCCATTGATATATAATTTCTTAGCATGGTTTGGCCCCAAAAAGAGAGCCTGAGAGAAGGGTCTGCATGAAGCAGTTTATTCTGGAAAAGGATTTCCAAGGAATTAAGAGTGGGGAACTATGAAGAATGAAATAGACAAAGAGGCAAACTCAATCCCAGGATGATCATTGAGGTAGACACCTTGGCTCAATTCCACTGAGGACTCTCTGAGGAACAATATAGAATGTGTTCAAGAAATGAAAAGGGAAGTATTTACTTACCAACTGCTCTCTCTATTAGTTAAGACTCCTTGTTTATCCTGTGGAATGTTAACTCTCTTGTACTTCCAAGTTTGTGCGTGTGTTAGAATGGCTTAGTGAGTTTTCACAACTGTCTCCCTCAAAATATGTTCTGTACACTTTCACTCATAAAATTTTTTACTTAAAATGGTAAAACATTATCTATAATAATGGAAAGTAGATTAGTAGTTTCTTAGAGCTGGGGAAAGTGTTGAATACAAAGGAGCATGTGGGAACTATCTGGGGTGATGGAAATACTCTCCATCTTGATTGGCGTAATGATTATATGGGTGTATACATTTGTGAAAACATATCATACCTTATAGTTCAGGTGGGTGAATTTTATTTTATGTAAATGTACTCAAATATATTTGATTCAAAAATGTTTCCTTTGAAGTTGTCTAATTCTTATATTCTTAAAGTGGGTTTAAAAAAGCTCACAGTTATTAAATTTTCCAACCTAAGAAATTAGAAAAAAAGCAGCAGAATAAACTCATAGAATTAGGAAGCCAAAAGATAATATAAGAACAGAAATTAACAAAATAGAAAATATACCTAAAATAGGGAAGTCAGCAATGATAAAAAATGGTTCTTTGTAAAGAATACTACGCAGACAAATCACTGGCAAGATTAAGTTAAGCAAAACAGAGAAGACACAGGAGACAAAAACCACAGATGCTACAGAGATTAATCAGCTAAGAAACTTTCCAAGAACAAGTTTATTTATACCAATACACTTAATGAAACTATTAAGTTCTTAGAAAAATATAATGTATCAGTATTAATGAGAAGAAATCAAAATCCTGAATAATCATAACCATTAAAATGTAATTAGCTAAATATCTTCCTATGATGAAGACACAAATCCAGTTGTATTAATGGACACATTCTATCAGCATTCAAGAAATGGTTCACTCTACTTTGTGCCAGGTAGGATTTAATCAGAGAAGTTAGGGTTTAATCAGAACGACTGAGGGTGATAGAGAATAAGGGATTAGTTATTGGAATTAGATAGGGCCAGCTACATAATTTGGAGGATCCAGTACAAAATGAAAGGCAGAACCTCCTGTTGAAAAAGCAGGGGGAAAATAAAATCTTTTTCTTCCTTAGTCTCTCTATATATCTGTTGTGATGTTTTTATTTCCTACTTAATGTTATACTCTTTGGGCAAAGAAAAAAACTGTGGGTGAGTGCAGAGCCTCACAGGCACCTGGGGCCAGCCCTGTGACTTGATGTTTGGGGTGTACGTGCTCAACCTCAATCCTTACCATATTTGTGCCCAGCAGCCTGCTGGGTCCAGAGGACAGCAGCAGTCACCTAGGCAGGGGCTGGAGAGTGAAAAGCCAAGATGTCCTCTCAGAAAGGCAGGTCCACATGTTAATCAAGGATCCATGCACCCAGCATTACTGTCCCATCACCTTTTACTTACATAACACATATTCAAAAATAAAATTATTAAGAATTTCAAAATGGCAACAAATGGGCATGAACACTCTTCTAAGTGACTAAGGGGCCCTCAGTGACTGCTGAGGGTACAAGCTCATGGAGCAAACTCTAGAATATGCTCTAACATAATTGTAGGTAAAGGTTAAAACATCTGTAGAAAATGGGGGAATCTATGCATGTGTGGAGGCAAAGGATATATGAGAAATCTCTGTACCTTCTGCTCAATTTTGCTGTGAACCTAAAACTTCTCAAAAAATAATGTCAATTAAAATACAAAAAAAAAAAGTCTATGTAAAACTGTTACCTCTGCATCTTCTGGGGGGGGGTCTAAAGTCATTGTAAATCTACATGGGTGGCAACTAGGAAGATCACAGCTGGACATGAAGCAGAGAACAAGGATCTATTGAAACCCATGAGAATTCCAAACTGTAATACACTAGAACAAGCTGTAATCCATGTCTTTCACCATCCTTGATCTTCTACAGAAGGATTTAGTACTGTTAGCCACATGTATCTGGTTCAGGAGTCAAAGAAGCTAAAGAAAGACCAAGTACAGAAGTTGGAAGAGCTGAGGGTCCAAAGAGACGATCAAGTAAGTGAACCAGCAAAATATGTGAAGGCTGCACTGCTTAGTACTCTACACCAGCCTTCAGAAAACAATGACTGCTACTTCATCTTCTTTTAAAGTCCACACATATTTCTCTCAGGGCTTATGCTTTCATGGAACTAGAAGGGAATAGAGTTTTGAGAAACACAGTTCCAGCTTAATTGGATTGACAAAATACAAAATTACCACACACTATTCCATTAACACTCTCAGAGAATTGGCTAAGAGGGAATACTCCTTAACTTGTTTTCAAACTTGAACATGGTAGGAGAAAGGAAATTTACAAACGAATCTCACCCATGAATACTGAAGCAAGAATCCTATGCAAAATATTTATTAAACCAAAGGACAATATTTTAAAAAGACCATGTTAGAATTGTCCTATGAATGCAGTCTTGTTTTAATATTAGAAAAGTAATTAACCATATCAGCCTGGTAAAGGAGGAACAATATCTTTCCAATAGACTATCCTCAAAAAATAAAACAAAACAAAAAAGAAAGAAAAAAATAAAAATTTTAAACTGTAAATACTTGCAAATTTCTTTAACCTAGAGCACATATAATTCTTGAGTAAAATCACAAGTTTCTGAATTATTTGCAACATTCTATTTCTTCTTAACCTGGGAGATTAGCATAAGAATATTCATGTTATTATTATGATTTAAACTGTAGAGGTATATATTTTAATTTCATATGTATAATACACTTTATAGCAGAAAATGAATGAGAAAAAAGAGACCTTGAAGATTGATCTAAAAGGACCAAAGACTGACTAAATGAAGTTCTGGAAAAGAACAGAAAATGGAAAGTGAAGGACATTATCAAAGAAGTAACAGAATAAACTAAGAACTTCATAAGTATCTGACTTGAAAGGTCAAACAACACATCGAGGCACATTATTATGATTCAGAATACCAGAAATAATGAGAGGAGCCTAAAGTCTTTCCCAGAAAAATATGTCAAAAACAAAGAAGTGGGATTCTGAATAGCATCAGATTTTTCACTAGCCACATGACTCTAAAAGCTACCAAAGCTATGAGAGGAAAAATAACTTTTTACCCAAATGAAATTTAAATCAACCGACATAAGGTATAACAAAAACATAAAGCATAATCAGCCACAGAGGAGCCATGAAAATATCCTCTGATGTACCTTTTCGAAGGTGTGTACTTTAAGACATGCTCATTTTCAAAATCAAGATTTCTAAGATTATGACCACTGTATCCTACTCTGTTTTTTTTTTTTTATAAGCAAACCACAAATATATGTTTATAAAAGATAAAGAAGCTACTTCCAGTTTAAAATAGCCAATTCAAAGACTACATGAGTTGCTCAGTTGGTTAAGCGTCCGACTTTGGGTTAAGTCATGATCTCACAGCTCATAAGTTGAAGCCCCACTCTGGGCTCTGTGCTCACAGCTCAGAGCCTGGAGCCTGCTTTCAATTCTGTGTCTCCCTCTCTCTCTGCCCTTCCCCCGCTCATGCTCTGTCTCTCTGTCTCTCTCTCTCAAAAATAAATAAATATTAAGAAAAAGAAAATAGTCAATTCAATACACTGAGATGTTCTCATTCTACAAAGCAGCAACACTAAGTTCTTAACAATTGGTAAACATATAACTACCCTTAAAAGCCAAAATAGGAGCTTTTACTTATGCTAGAAACAGACATCTCTAGTAAAAAGAAACATCTAAAAAAAATAAAACCAAAGCAGGGTCAGATGTCTGTTTCCTAGAAGACAAGTGCTGAATCACAACGTGGGAGAAACAAACGGGCCATCCCAAGCTCCCAGTTTATACAATAATATCATACCCTGACTCTCTGACATACATCTCTAACCCTTACAGCTATGCATTTCACAGTCTCTCGAGTGCTGTAGGGATTTGGTGTTTTCTGTTTTCTCCAGATATGCTTATTGTATTTCCATGTATAAAATATTTAATTTATCTCTACCACAGACCCAAACACCTCAGCTTGTTGAACAAGCCTTACCATGACGTGGGCCCTATCTCTCTCTCCAATAATAATATTTGCCATGATTCCCCTCATAACCTATATTCCAGCCATGCCAAATGGCTTTCAGTTCTCTAACTATGCCACATGATTAGCTTTTGGCCTTTCCCCATTCTAGTTACTCTATTTAGAATGCTAGCTACTCAGACTTCTTGTTAAACCACCAGTCACTTTTCCTGCAAAGCTATCTCATTTTCTAAGACATCTAGTGTCACTTCCCCTGTGAAGTCTTTCCTGACCCTATAAAGCTAGCAGTCTTTACTTCTCACTACTACTGGTCTAGAAGCTCTTTGAAGGCAGATACCATGTCTTGATCTCTTCTACATCTTTGGTACTTCAAGCAGTACCTTATATATAACAGGCACTTAATAAGTGTTTTAGGAATTTAAGGTATAAAGAATGAATGACAAAAATTTTCCCTTAAAATGTCTTTTGCATTTGGCAAAGTTGTGAACTTGTCACTGTAACAACAGGCTGAGACTGTCATTGTTTCTGACTTAGGATAAAAACCTTGTAAGCACTTTAAGATAAATGACACTGTTCTGTATCAGTAGAAAAATGACTGAAGGAGCCAAGTTGGAGGAAGTGATTGTGCTTGATATAACTGAACAGAGACAGTTGCCAACTGTCTAAATGTTTCTTCCTCTACATTAATCCAAAGTTAGCAATTAGCTGATGATATTGTATAGAAAAAAAAAATCAAATTTCAGACTAGAAATTTACACTCAGTACTTTTTGCATTATATATAATTTCTTTTATAGTGACTAAAAAAATGCATAATTCCCTATACTATTGGTGAAAGAAGTATGGCTTTTAAATAAATACATTAAAATGTATTGATGTGATATATATTTCTCAGCATGTGATACACATATAATTATCATATTTGAAGTAATATTAAAATTTGAATAAATTAAATATTGTCTTCACTATGGTAGCTGATCTAAGTCTGCAGCTGCTTTAAAACATCAAAGAAGGAGGGGACTGGAGACACTAGGAAGCACCAGGAATCTTCCTCCCCACCTAGACAAAACTTACAATGGCAGAATCTATCTGATGTAATTCTTTTGGATCTCTAGCATCTGTTGAGGAATTGCAAAATGCAGGGGAAGGCTTGGATGGCAAATTGGTTAATTTTAGTAAATTTCAGCTTTCAGCACGGTAGCAGCTATGGATGCCCCACCACAAACTCCATGGCAGGAAGCTGAGCAGATGGTGTTGGAGCAGCCTATACACAGCTTGCAGAAGCCAGGGCAGGACAAAACAAACTTGTCCTCCAAATATTGGGGATCTGTGCTCTCAGAGCTGATTTTTGCTTTTAGTCTCAGAGATATGGACAAAGAGGCATGTGGCCATTGTTTTTGCACTTCCTCACATCACTGGAAGACCCTTTACCTCAGGCTAAAGTGACTTTAAGGAGATTTAAAGGGCTAGTGGCTTTTTTCTCCCCTTTATTTTTCTCATTTTGGAGGCCAAACATAAAGATTAGGATATTCCAAAGCAACTGCATATATACGGTAAATTAGAAAGTGATTATGAATAGCCAGGGAAAGGCCAGTGTTTTTACCTCAAGGTGATTCTCAGCAAAGAGATAGCCTATAGAAATAATACAAAAACAAAAACTAGCAAATTCTGGGGAAACAGGAGAATCTGATTTCGAGAGCTGCCACATTATTACATTTAAATGTCCAACAAAAAATTATATGGCATGCACAGAGACAGAAAAGTATAGTTCATTCAAAGGGAAAAAAAATCAAGAGAAACTGCCCTTGAAAAAGACTTGATGGTGGATCTATTAGATAAAGACTTTAAAACACTTGTTTTAAAGCTACTGAAAGAACAAGGTAATATGTACAGAAAGAAAAGATAATGATATATGAACAAAGTGGAAATATGAATAACAAGATAGAAAACCAAAAAAAGGAACTGAAAAGAAATTATACAGCTAAACAATAAAATAACTAAAATGAAAAATTCATTAGAAGGATTCATAGATTTGAGCAAGCAGAAGAAAGAATTAGTGAACTTAAGATAAGACAATAGAAATTATTGAGTCTGAGAAACAGAAGGAAAAAATTGATAAATAAATGAATAGAACTGAAGGAACCTATGGGACACCAAGGGTGGGCCAACATATGTGTTATGCAGCCCCAGAAAAAGAAAAGGGAAAGGGCATCCAAAATATTTGAAGAAATAATGGTTGAAAACTTCTCAGACTTGATAGATCACAGGTAAAAACATCTAAGAAGATCAAGAAGCTCTAACTAAGACAAAAAACAAACAAAAAAACCATATCAAGACACATTATGACCAACTGTACAAAAACAAAGAGAAAATCTTGAAAGCAACAAGAAGGAAGTGACTCATCACATATAGGCTATCCCCAATGAGAATATGAACAGATTTCTCATCAGAAACTTTAGTTGGAAGAAGCTAGTGGGCTAGTATATTCAAGTGCTAATAGAAAAAAACTGTAAACCTAAAAAACAAAAACAAAACAAAAAACAAATTCTCTACCTGGCAAACTGTCCTACGAGAGTGAAGAAGAAATTAAGACATTCCTAGATACACAAAAGCTGAGGGACTTCATTATCACTATACTTGCCATGGAAGAAATGTTCAAGGTAGTCCTACAGGGTAAAATGAAAAGACACTTGACAGCAACCTGAAGCAGTATGAAGAGATAAAGATATCAATAAATATAAATACATGGCAATTGTAAAAGCTAGTAAAATAGTAACTGTGGTTTACAACTTCAGTTGTTTTTTTGTACAAGTGTAAAACACTAATATGAAAAAGAAAACCCCTAACAATTATAAGTTTAAAAGCTAGTATTATTACAACTTTGGTTTATAACACCACATTTTATTTTCAACATTAACTTCAAAGATCAATGGATTTAAAAGTTTTTTTTTTTGTTTATTTTGGGGTCATACAATGTATAAAAGCAATCTACAGATAGATTCACGTAATTCCTATCAAAATCCTAATGCCGTTTGGTGAAGAAATAGAAAAACCCATTCTAAAATTCAGGTGGTATCCCAAGAGACTCTGTATAGCCAAAATAATTTTGAAAAGGAATAACCAACTTGAAGAACTCATACTTCGTGATATGAAAATTTACAACAAAGTTATGGTAACCAAATTAGTATAATACTAGCATAGAGGCAATGGAATAGAATACGGAACCCTAGAAATAAACCTTCATATACACAGTCAAATATTTTTTGACAAAATTCCAAAACAATTCAATGGGGAACAACATTATTTTCAACATATAGTGTTGGGGAAACTAACTATCCACATGCAAGAGAAAGAAGTAGGACCCTTTTCTCAAACCATATGCAAAAATTAACTCAAAATGGATCAAATACCTGGATAAAAAATTAAAAACTATAAAACTCTTAGAAAAAAAAAACACAGGAGAAAAACTATATGACATTGAATTTGGCAGTAATTTCTTGCCACCAAAGGCACAGGCATTAAATGAAGAAAACAGACACACTGGACTTCATAAAAAATTTTAAAAATTACACATTGGAAGATACTACCAACAAAATAAAAATGCAAACCACAGAATTAGAAAAAAATATTTGCAAACTATATATCTGAGAAGGGATTAATATACTGAATAGGTAGGAAACTTCTAAAAGTCAACAACAAAACACCAAACAACCTGATTTAAAAACTGGACAAAGTACTTGAATGGATATTTTCCTAGAGAAGTTATACAACAAATAGGCAATAAGCACATGAAAAGATGCTCAACATCACTAATAATTAGGGAAATACAAATCAAAATTATAATGAGATACTGCTTCAAACCCATTAGGATGGTTACTATGAAAGAAAGAAAGAAAGAAAGAAAGAAAGAAAGAAAGAAAGAAAGAAAGAAAGACTAAGAAAGAAAGAAAAAGGAAAGAAAGAAAAAAGAAAAGAAAGAAAAAAGAAAAGGAAAGGAAAGACAGAGAGAGGAAGGAAGGAAGGGAGAAAAGAAAGAGAAGAGAAGAGAAGAGAAAGGAAAGGAAAATAAAAGAGAGGAAAGGAAAGGAAAGAAAGGAAAAGAAAAGGAATGGAAAGGAAAGAAAAAAAGAAAAGATGTACTGATAATGATGCGAAGTTGGAACCTCTGTGCACTATTGGTAGAAATGTGAAATAGTAAAGCCACTGTGGAAAACAGAATGGTGGGCTCCTCAATAAATTAAAAAATAGTACTATTTATATGATCCAGGAATTCCACTTTTGGCTACATACCCAGAGGAAGTGAAAGGAGGGTCTTAAACAGATACTGGTGGTCATATTTACAGCAGCATTATTCATAATAGCTAAAATGTGGAAGCAACCCAAGTGCCCATTGACAGATGAATAGATAAGCAAAAGGTGGTAAATACATAGAATGAATGCCATTTAGCTTTAGAAAGAAAAGATATTCTGAAATAAGCTATAGCACAGATGAACCTTGAGGGCATTATGATTGTGAAATAAGCCAGTCACAAAAAGATAAACACTGCATGATTCTACTTATATAAAATATCTGAAGTAGGCAGAATCATAGAAAGTAACATGGTGGTTGCCAGGGGCTAGGAGCAGGAATGAGGAAGTGAATATAGAGTTTTAGTTTTTAAAGATGAAAGCAGTTATGTAGACAGATTGGATGGTGGTGATGGTTACACAATATTATTAATGTATTTAATGCCTCTCAACTGTACAGTTAAAAATAATTAAGATGACAAATTTTATATTATATATATTTTACCAAAATAAAAAGAAATGGAAAATAATCAAGTAAGGTTTTTTTAGGGTTTCTTTTTCAAATTGAACAATATTCTCAAAGGGACTACAAAGGCCCTTCTTCACCAATGTCAGATAATCACAAGCATTCTCTAAGCATAAGGCCATCTGGAGGGTTTTCAAACAGCAGCAAGGGACCAGAGGTTAATGGGAACACATGTTACTCCCAGCTGGCATATCAAAATTAGTATAACAAAAATAACCAACAAAAACTATCTTTTCATTATCTACTTTCTTTTCATGCATTTCCTCTGGAGCTATATGCAAATTTACTTTCCTGATAAAAATCTCCTGCCCCTCTCTGTTAAAAACTTATCATCCCCATGAACCTGCTTCACCTTTAATATATTCCTTATTCTCCAATGCTCGTTTTTTCTCCAAAATCTCCAAAGAATTTTTTTAAATGTAGAATTATATTTCAATAATCCACCACTCTAAATTTTGGAATTATCGAGTATTGCCACTGAGGCAAACCTTAGCAGACAGCTGTCTCTGTCTTAACTCAATGTACTTTACTGAGATCCCCATTGCTTATTAGTTCCTGCATTTATAGTAAAGAAGGCTATTGAAAGGTCATGGAATTATGGACTTATTCATGAGATCTAGATAGAAGAGATGACCTTTAAGATTTAGATGTAATCCAATGAACTATATCATTTCTATTATTTTAGATGGCTATTGTCAGATCCCTGAGTCATCAATAAAAATGCACATTGTTATTAGTATATCACTTACAAATGCAAACAAAAATACATTCTGTAAATACAACTATTAAATCCATGGATAAAAGATTAAGTCCATAAAGCTGAAGTGATCATATATGCAAATATTCTTAGCATAACTAGTAACTTTATATTGTTAATATTGGAAATTGGATTTTATGTAACTTAATATTAGGGTTTTGTTCTATAGTAGCTCTGTGATCAAATTCCTAGTTTCAGTTCCTGGCTCTGGCACTTATATTTGTATGACTCACGAGTTAAGCCTCTGTTTACTAATCTGTAAAATGCATATTACACTTGTATTATCTTATGTGTATTACACTTGTATTTTATCTGTGAAGAAAAAATAAAACATGATTAATCTAGGAACTTAGCATAGTATCTGACAAACAGTCAGTGCTCACTAAGTGTTGGCTATTATTACTTTTAATGAACAAAAGAGACATTGAAAGTCTATAATTTTCTTATTAAACAGTAAAAATATGTAACAGTTCCTATAAAAATCATGGTATAGTTTCTGTAAACAGGTGAATCTATGGAGTTATAAAAGACAGAAAATACTTATACATGACTCTTATTTGTCTAGTGCCTAGATGAAAACAAATAGATGTAACCTTAAGCAAAGCTGTGAAGTCTCATATTCCCAGTTTATGCTACAAATCTTGCTTGATGGCTTACCTACACAGTTGTAGTCTCTGACCCATTGTTTTTCTTCTCACTAGTCTTAAAATAACATGTTTTTCCTTTTTCAAGTCTATTTCCTAAAAAAAATTATAGAAGGCAATACCAGTATTTAATTTTATTCTATGGAGATCCTCACACTATTTCCTTGTTTAGTTCCTTGTATTTATCTGTCTACCTATCCCTCCTCTCCATTTTCTATATCTGCTTCAAGAAGTCTTAAACTATGAACTCAGTCTATCTCCTCTCAAAAGTTTAATCATCTGACTGCATAGGAAGCTGTTTTCCAACATTAAGGACTTGCTTCTGCTTTTCTTTCATTGCTATTCTTTCCTTTTCTTTTTTCTTTCTTCTATTATTTTTCTTAACAGTTTATACTGTTGGAGTTCCATTCCTTGGCAAATCCAATCTGCTTAATAATTTCCTGTTAGAAATCTCTGACCCCTTCAGGTCTTTGTACAGTTGGCACTATTTGAAAGGACTGTCACAAAATAAAATATATGATAAGTAAGCAATTAGCCAAGCAATTATGTATTTGTGTTCTTCTTACTGCAGGTGATATTAGGAAGTCCAAAGTGTAGAGACTTTTTTGGGAGTAAAGACTGTCACGTTTTTGAAGGGATGAGGCCAGTCTTCTTGAAAAGCTCATGCATACAGGGAGTCCTAGGGACTGAACATGGGTGGTCATCTAAAGTGGTCAGAAACAAGGAAAGACACTGTGGTAACACATGCTATTTGAAACCAAACAGCTGAATTCTAGAATAAGAAACAGGGAAGAGACTATGCCAACATTTTCTAAGGCAGCATAGAACGAAGAAAGAATACAGAAGTAAGGAATGAGGACAACTAATAATATAGAAGTTGTCTTGCTTAAATGCATAGTTTCAAGAAGACTATACAAAACATTGTATTAATAAATTAATTATAATGACATTGAAATAGTGTGCTAACCTAATTTTGTAATCAAATTCAGTAAATATTTATCATAAGCCTATTAGGTATTATATATAGTATTAAATAATACATAAGGATTATACTATGTGCTAAGAATACAATTGTGTCATGATTCTTATCCTTACTATGCTTATCATCTAATAGAATGAATCAGCAAGGCTATGAAATTTTATTTAATTTTGGAAAATTGTACCTTCTAATTTATATTCCATAATGACATGGAATATAAATTAAGCTGGACAAATCAAGGATGATTTGCAATTTTGATGACCTGTCATAAATTGGCGATATTATGAGAAAGAGTAAAATAATTATACGTGAATTCAAAACTTTAAAGTAATAAAATAAAAACAGATATATTATACAAATATAGAAGTATGTATAAATTGAAGTATATAAAGCAAATGATATTGTAAGTATAGAGGCATTTGAGGACATCAGAAAGAGAAATGATGACCAATCTGATGAATAAAGTTAAACCTTTTTAATTCCTACCACTTCTTATACAGATGCAACAAACTGAAAAATATTCATCATGAATGTGATAGACAAATACTGTGTATTAAATCATTAAAAAGTTTAAAAAACATTGAAAAATTTATATTAATTTATCAATAGAAAAAGTGGCATGGATATTCAAGACAATTCACTGGATAGGAAATGAAATAGCTGCTAAATATTTAAAATTTTAATCACATAATTCAAGAAAAGTCAATATAAAGAATAATGATATTCTTTACCAATAACTCCTACTGATTTATCAAAACTTAAAAAAAAGTGCTAGCCACTGATCAGGACATAAAAAAGAATTAACAGAAAAGAAGAAATTAAAAATAATAGAAGAAAAGTAAATAATGAGAAACACCTTTTTAAGAAAACAAAACAGAATCTGAAATAGAGCTTAAAGACAACTGCTTTCAAGTGCTTTAGTTTCCTCAGACCTCATGGAAGGATGAGAAATTCTGTATATTGAGACAGTGATCCACTGAAACATGGAGGTGAAATGAGAGAGCCTAAGTCAAGTGTCTTGTTCTGGCTAAATGATATGCAAGAGTGACAGCTAGAAATAAAGATTTTGAGAAATCAGAACAGGGAAAACACTCCACAATTAATAAAAGAAGGCTGCCAAAGAGGAGAAAGAATGAAAGTTCTATTTGGTTTCTGTAAATTTATGGTGAGTCAAGTTTGTTAGAGTGTAGAATCTTCTCCCCTCTCGCTCCAGCAGCTGCTCTGTCATCTGCTTATAGATTGGATGCTTAAGTGATTAGATGTAAGTACTATGTCAGGGGAGGGCATCGATAACATAATATACCTCAGACTCCCTGGAAGGAAGAGTCCACTGAAATGAGGGGAATGCTAGTATTTGAAGAAAAGGTGTTGAGCCCTTAATGGTTCTGGGTGAAATGAAAATCAAATGATTTCTAAGGAGATTAGCATAAGTTGGGAAAACACAATTTGGGAATTCTGAGGACTGAGGTGATGTCATGGTACCTTTAAATCATATCATTATGAGCTGGAGTAGTTCTTTTACTACTTTCATCTTTTACAGGATGAACTAAATAAAACTTGAGCTCGTTTTTTTCTGTTTCTTTGAGATGTGTGGGATGTTAAAGTTGAAATATGCTTATATTTCTTATGTGTACTTATGTAAAAATCAAAAGGTTTATGCTTATTACAGATACAGTGCAATGCTGGGCAACAGGTCAAGTTCAAAAACTTAATGAGCTAAAAGTCTAACCAGTATCCCATTTCCTTTGAGCCCTTTGGATGTGACGTGTTTCCACAAGGGTCAAAATGGTTCCAAGTACAAATACTTCCCTGCCCTGGCTCTTCCTTTCCACCACTTCTATTGCACATAGATTCCTATCTTTGAAATTTCCCAGATTTGCTCAAGTCACTGGCCATGTTTTCCACTATCACAGGCTCACTTTTTTTTTTTTAAGTTTATTTATTTATTTTGAGAGAGAGAGAGAGAGAGACGAGGGACAGAGTGAGTGAGGGAGAGAATCCCAAGCAGGCTCCACACTGTCAATGCAGAACCCTACATAGGGCTCCATCCCATGAACCATGAGATCATGACCTGGGCCAAAATCAAGAATTGGATGCTTAACAGACTGAGCTACCCAGGTGCCCCCCTCCCGATTCACCTTTTAGTCTACCTTTAACACTAAAGAATACCAACCCATTAATCAATGGATCCTAAATTTGCCCTTAATAGATACTAGTTGTGTGACCATAGGAAAATCATTTCATGTTTCTGCACCTCAAATTTTTGGTCTGCAAAAATGAATTTTGTAAATATATTTTGGATAACATATATGAAGGTACCTGACATATAGGAGAGGCTTAATAAATATTATTGTTCTTTCTTCTCCTTCTCACCAGACCTTCACTGCTTAGAATCTCCTAGATTTTCTCTTCTGATTACTCTTCTCTACCTCTTTCCCCAGTCCCACCTATAGGTATCCTCTCAAATCACAAACCTTTCCTGGAAGACTCTTCCATTCCTATAAGTTTCCCTAGGATCACTCCCCATCAAAAACATTTTCCCCTTATTTCCTCACCACTTTTCACCCTTTAGAATACTACCTCTTTTTTTAAAAAAATTTCAAACTCCTAAAAATTACCTTATTTCCTCTCAGTTCTAAGAGACTGTCAGTCTGGCACTCACCATACTAGACTTCCAGAGATGCTACATCAAGGTAGAGTGACTCTTTATGGTGTTCTTTAGCTCCAAGGTGCCTAGAATTAGGGGTTAATGGAGGCCAAGGGAGCATAAGTAGTCAATAATTTCACATGATGTCCTTTTGGTTTCTTGCTGTGAAATGGAGAAAAGTGGCAAAAAAATAGTTTGAATATGGATTACAATAGAGCAAAGTGCATCTATAGAATAAAGTTGAGCATTTAATTAACAGTGTGCAGAGCTCAAGAATTTTAACTATCTGTAAGGAAATAGCAATTTTTCTCTAAGATGAAGAGATTTAAACTCAAACACATTCCACACCAGTGCTAATAGAAATGCAATGTTAACTTCATATGCAATTTAAAATTTTATTTCTTTCATCTTTTTTTTTCTTTTTGAGAGAGAGAGAGCATGAAGGAGAAGGGGTTTGAGATATCCACATCCTAATCCCTGGAACCTATGAACATTACCTTACAAGGAAAAAGGACTTCCTAGATATGATTAAATTAAACATCTTGAGATGGAGAGATTATCCTGGATTACCAGAAGGGGCTTTAACTGTAATCATATTTATTCTATTTATTTTTATGAGGGAAGCAGAGGGAGACTTCAGCACTGAGAAAGAAAGACAATACAATGACAGAAGCAGTGATTGGGGTAATGTGGCCACATGCCAAGGAATGTCAGCAGCCTCCAGAAGCTGAAAAGGTCAAAAACAAATTCTCCCTGAGAGCCTCCAGAGGGAATGTGGCCGTGCAAACACCTTGATTCAGGCCCAGTGATACTTATTGTGGCCTTCTCGCATCCAGAACTGTGAAAGAATGCATTTCTGTTGCTTTAAAAGTTGGTGGTAAGTTGCTACAGCAGCTACAAAAAACTAATACACAAGTCATTTCGAGTAAAGTAATAACATTACATTCTCCCCTTTGTTGTCAATTTCCAGACAAAGACCTTTGGTTCTATTCCCAGAAACTCCTCAACAAGTATCAGTATGGAAAATGTCTTATTTTTCATCTCACATGGTTTCAACTACTACCCATATGTTGAAAACTTCCAAATTTGTATTTTTATCTTTCACCACTCTCAATATTCCCAAATATTTCTTGTGCATCACCAACTGCGTGTACCACAGTCATCAACAACTAATCATGCCCAAGCCAAACCCATTATTGTAACTAAAAACTATCTCTTCCTTTTCTAGATCAGTTAATGGACTGGTATCCCATGTTTAGGGTAACTTATAATTTATGCTGAATATTTATAACTAATTTTTCACTGAATGCTGGAACTTTCATTTTGCAATAAACTCTTTTAGCAGCAATGAACCAAAACATTTAAACTATAAGAAATAGGTGTTTAATATGAAATCTATTACTAAAGTTTGCTCTGACTTGCACAGAATATTTGTGACTTTAATCATTTACCACATGTGGGGCCATAATATCACAGACCACATGAAAACCAAATCTTAAGGGGAAACAGTGGCATTTAGTTTAAAATTTTAAAAAGAAAACCATGCCAGTAGATCTCAATTTAATTAATAGACAAAGTGGGTTTATATATCACTCTGTGAAATGTAGTTTTTCATTTAGATTAAATGACTATTCTAAATTAATTTCACTCTTTTTCACTCTCATTTGTTTTTAATTTGAGAGAGAGAGAGAGAAAGAGAGTACAAGTGGGAGAGAGGAGCAGAGGGAGAGAGAAAATATCTTTAACAGTTTCCATGCTCAACGCCCCTCAATCTCAAGTTTTCTTAAGCATATACAATATAGTAACAACTATACATGAGTTGGTTCTATTTTCCAAAGAAAAGCTTTGCAAAGGGTTAAATGATATATAGTTTAAATTGATCTCAAGTTATTTCAAATAGAAAGTCAGTTTAATTCCAATAATAGTTATAGTTTTATTTAATCAATGGAATCTAAAGCTTTTGGAAGTTAATTATTCTATGATGAAACACCTAAGATTGCTGTGATTAAAATTCTAAAATAACTTTAAATTTCAGGGGCGTCTGGGTGGCTTAGTCAGTTGGGCGTCCAACTTCAGCTCAGGTCATGATCTTGTGGTTTGTGGGTTTGAGCCCCGCGTCAGGCTCTGTGCTGGAGCCTGGAGCCTGCTTCATATTCTGTGTCTCCCTCTCTCTCTTTCTCTCTCTGCCCCTCCCCCGCTTGCACTCTGTATCTATTCTTCTCTCTCAAAAATAAATAAACATCAAAAAAATCTTAAAATACTTAAAACTTCAACCTTCACAATTAAAGTGATAAGCTTCAGAGAGATACAAAAATATAAACATTTGTAGATTATAAAGTCATAGTAAAGGTAATATTCTTTTTGAATTAAGAAATGTATGGAGAATGAATATATTTGGAATTTGTTGTATATTTAATTTAATAAATATTAATACAAAACACAAATTTAATAATTATCTCCAACAATTTGTAGTATATTGCCAGTCTAATATTTCAAGCTGTAACCTATAGCATCTGCACATATAAAAACACACAACAATAGTGTTTTTTCACACTTTCTTTCTTTGTTCCCTATCATCAATAAATTTGGAGAAACGTTTCAGCCTTTAAAGCAACCTTGTAAACCAATCTAAGTGTCCTACAATGGAATTGAATATTTTGTGAAAGAGTTTTTTAAATTTTGGTTTACTTTTTTTTCAAACTCTTTTGCTGGAAGTCTTTTTAAAAAATGTCAAGTTTAACACTTTCAGAAAATTGAAACAAAATTGGAAATAAAAAGAATACATTTTTTTATGACAGAAACAAACAAAAACTATCTAGAAAATCAGATGATGAGAGCTCAAACAGGGAACATAACTTATTTTTGAAAATCTTGAGCTACAGAATAATTCGCGTTCTGAGAAAAAATTTAAAAGGTTCTCCTTTTTTTAACTGAATGAATTAATATTATGTAATAGAATAGAAAGAAATTAAGACAGCTTTTGTTTACTGTAACATGTAAGTTTGACAAGATATTGAAAAGAATCATAGACATATTATTTGATGAATTTTGTTATACAAAAATACTTATTGAAAAATGTTACTTTGAATAAAGGAAAAAACAGTGCAGGTAAAAATACTTTATTTTGAGGGAGAGAGAGAGAGAGAGAGAGAGAGAGAGAGAGAGAGAGAGAGAGAATGCGAATAAGTATATACAATCTGGGTAGGGGCACGGAGAGAAGGAGGGAAAGAATCCCAAGCAGGCTCTGTGCTATCAGCAGAGATGTCAATGCAGGACTTTGTATCACAAACCATGAGATCATGACCTGAGCCAAAATCAAGAATTGGAAGCTTAACTGACTAAGCCACCCAGGTGTCCTACTTGGGATAAAATTTTTATGTGTTTCAATAAAAAAAAAATACATAGAATGAAGAATATCTTTTATTTAGCAGAATTAGCTCTGAGTTTACAGGTACCTTAGGAAAAATACAGATTTTTTTCAGTTAAAAATATTTCTGGCCTACAGAATTTTAACAATAGAAGCAGCCCACTATTTCAAATTTATTAACCATAAAACACAACTCTGATAAAGACTGTAAGCAATTTTATTTAAAAAATTATCTGAACACATTAAAAACTACATTCTACAGCAACACAGTTTGAGACACAGATATGGCTTAGAAACTGATTAAAGTATACCAGTGTAAGCCAAAGATAGTAATTCTACTTATGTTATTTTTCAATGCTTTGCTTTGCCTTGATATATACAGGTAAGCATTTTTACTTGTACAAGTAATTTTATTTTTAAGAACAGCTTTGAATAAAAGTATGTATTCACTAATATAATAGTGACAAATTCAATAAGATATAAAAGTCCACATTATGAAAGTTTGAACCCTCTTTCATTTTCCTAAGTTCTAGAATTTGGATAAAAATTATGCAGTCTCCCTATTCAAAGGTGAAATCCTATGACCATCTGGCAGATCTTCCTTCTCATAGTCCTGACCTCACATGCAATAGATTACTATATCCTACCAATTTTTCACACTTTCTCTTTTTTTATCCACACAATAATTTTATTTTTTATTTGATTGTAGCAAACAGAATTAATGCAACATTGTCCAACTCCAGATTGGGGTTTCTTACACAGATTGAGAGTGACCAGTTTAACAGGTGCGTACTTCAGGATTTCTGACAACCTCTCACCCAGTGCTGAAGTTCATTTCTATGGTGTTGCCTTAACCACTTATCGCTTTTTCCAGTACTGGTCTTTAAAGGAGGTAGAGTGGAACACTGACCAATAGTCAGGAGTCTGAGGATGTACCACTTTGGGGGTTAGTGGCCACACCAGTCTCTGGCTGTCTTGGTGAGGGACATGGCAGTGAAAACACTCCCAAAAGTGCCATCATTCACAATTTTGGACTTGGGCTCAGAAAGACGGAGGTAACAAATCTCTCCCTCTCTCTCGTTTTTAAAACGTTCTTAAAGAGTCTTTGCTGCTCTGCTCTATTACTGTAGACCTGGTCATTTTTTCTTCTTTAAATTCTGTACTGCTATTCTTATATTCACAATTTGATGACCCCAACCTAGTACCAAAATATAGTTCAAATTTGCTCAGAACATAAACCTGGATGTGAACCTCTAGAATTAAAAAGGTTAGGCAGAAGGAAAAGTCACCCTAAACCACTATCTGACTGCTCAGGCCTCCCCTGTGAGAATGGGAACCTGGGAAGCAGAGAAATCTACATGCATCACTGAACTTGAGAAAGCTGCTCGACACCTCAGGGATGATTTCTGTCTCCTAGCATGTCTCTACTTCCCAGATAGCTTCTCATAGAGTTTGGGCACACAGTGATCTCTTTCACCCTGGTAACACGTGTCAGCCACCGGGCACTTGAGCTCATACGTTTTGAGGAAAGAGGCTACTTTGAATTTGTCATGGTGGTCTCCAGATCAGTTGCTGAGAATGGGCTCATCATACTTCTGTGACCCATTCTGCTCGTAAATCAGCCAGATGTAGCAATTGAAGGCCTGTGTCACTGGGAGGCACAGAGCCGATGTAATCAGAGAGGACTATGCCACTGCTGATGTCAATTGCCCTTCATGTTGACCACCAGAAAATGGTGCCATTCCCTGTATTTGGGGTCCTTTCTGCTGGAAGCATCTGGATCTGTCATGACCAAGGTGTAAAGTTTATGTGGATCAAGGCCAAGCCATGAAGAACTGGTGGGTCCGTTCATAACCTGGCTGGGTGTCAAGTATTTGCCCAGCTGGTCGACTTCTGCCCAGGTGTATTTGACCTACAGCAGATGCTGTGGCTGCTCATCCACTTCCTATAAGCTCAAAGTCCTGGACCATTTGCTGAGGTCCATGGGTATCTTGGGCCTGGGTTTGGCAGAGAGCTGGGAAGAGTCCTGGGAGGCAAGGCACTGGCCTGTAGCACCGACTCTGAATGGTCCACAAACTGTTTCAAGACATTTTCCTATTTTCACTTCATTGGCTTGATTTAGGTCCTCATTATGTCTTATAAACCTGTGTGGTAACTTCCTACTGAATTAATATCTTTGCCTCTATACACTTTCGATTCATTAGTACTGTTCTTATAGGAATTTCCAAAACTGAAAATCAATTTTGTTATTCAAATGTTATATTCACATCAGGGGTACTATATTCACCATAGTCTAAACTCCAAAGTCCTTCGATGAAATTACAAAGTATTCTATGATTTAGTTTCTGCCTTTGTCTTCATGTAGCTGATCCCACCTCATTCAACTCAGGCTATATGCTAACCTGTCTGCCATTGCTCCTGATTTTTCCCCCCTCCTGAAGTAAACAACTGTCTTAAGTGCTTAAAAATCCCTTGATAGGCTTTGAAACCTAGTTCAGATTATTTTTCCCCTGTAAAGCCTTCCCTGTCCAAGTTACAAATTTGAAATTAGACTTTTCTTTGATCAACACTATATATGTTGAGTGTGTGTGTGTGTGTGCATGTGTGTGTTTAGTAGCACTTACCACACTAGATTTTAAACATTATTTTTAAGTCTGCCAAACTATAACATTTAGTTTTGTATTTGCAATGCCAAATAAAAACAGATACTCAGATATCTTTGTTTCTTCAGTGGATGGATGGATAAATGAATGATTAGACTATTCATAGACTATATTCAGTTATTTATATTTTAGCATGGTATGTGTTTCTTATGGATATACGAAAACACAAAAAACCATTGCAAAACTCAGAAAAGATACAATGGGACAACTAAAATGACAAAGAATAATAAAATATTCAGAAAGATTTATTTGCCCAGATGCATGTGTTTTTTTCTTGGTTTTTCTTCTTAGATATGGAAGTTAGCCCTCAACAATTATTCAATGTGTCAAGAGCACTTATCTTTGTGTAGTTAATGAAAGAATTTCTAGATTCGTTAATAACCTACTTTATTTTTTTGAGAAAGAGAGTACTCGCATGTGAGTGGGGGAGGAGCAGAGGGAGAGGGAGAGAGAATTTTAAGGAGGATCCACACCCAGCACAGAATCTGACACAGGATTTGATCTCATGACCGTGAGATCATGACCTGAGCTGAAATCAAGAGTCAGATGCTTAACTGACTGAGCCACCCAGGCACCTCTAATAATCTCATTTTCTAGTTTAATAATCTAATAATCTAATTTTCCATTAGATTATTATTTTCCAGCATATATACATAAAGGGCATAAAGTTTTGCATATCAAAACTAATTTTTATGTTATATTAACATATAATTTTTTATGTTATATTACAATTTATTTTGTGTCATTCTTTTATAAGAACTCTAGCAAATGTAATTTCTTTGCCACTTTCTTTAACTGATAAAACTGCATCACTTGGAACATAATGTGGGGGATGGTTAAATTTACACATAAATAAAGCATCACTTTATTTGTGATTGTCCAAAGCCTCTTCTGTGATTTCAACTTAGACATGAAACAGAAGAAGCACCCAATAATTTCTTTTACTTGAATTAAACACTTACATTTTCCAATTTATATTTCTGGATCTTCTTTTACTTGTCCAAGACAGCAATTTAGAAATTTTGACAGGTACAAGTATAGAAAAGAGCAAAAATATTCAAAATTATGTTTGGCGTTTGATTGTGCATTAATTCTGAATTCTACCTTCTAACTCCATAAATAGTGAGTTCAGATTTTTATATGTTTGTGAGTGTGGAAGTTCTGAAATCTTCCATGGACTCCATTAAATTTGATAATAATCATAATGATGTAAACAGGTGATGATGAAGATGACAATGATGATAATAATGATAATTCTTTGCATTTTGTTACAGACAATACTATTTCCTAGTCAGGTGTTATTACACTCATAGCATTAATCAAAGAAGTAAATTTAGGGGAAGTGACTTGACCAAATACAATCTACCTGGAAGAGGCAGATCACATACAAGCGTCAAAATTTTTTAAGTTTATTTATTTATTTTGAGAGAGGCAGAAACAGTGTGAGTGGGGGAGGGCCAGAGAGAGAGGGAGACAGAGAATCTCAAGCAAGTTCTGCCAGGTCAGTGTGGAGCCCAAAATGGGGCTCAAACCCATGACTGTGAGATCATAACCTGACCCAAAACCGAAAGTTGGACACTTAACCAAATGAGCCATCCAGACACACAGAGGTCAAATTCAATGTTATTTCCACTACATATGGGTATGACTAATGACTGATTACATTTCAACCTTACAAAAATGAAATTTTAATTTCCTAAATTTAAAAACATATGCTACATTGCAAAGCACTTGGGTAACTTGCCAATTTGGGATTTTAAGAACTCTGAAAGTGAAGTTCTTTCCAAACAGCATGAAACTATGACCAGCATGCATATGAGAGAGCAGAGATTCAGGAACCATGAACATACAGAGAAACTTATTTTGAAAATAATTATCTTATTAGTTGCCTTACAAAATAAATATTTAAATTGAAAAGTTCTGCACCAAACTAAGATCAGGCCAGTCTGTTTGTACCAGAGAGAAAGAAATATATAAGTAGTGAAGAATATGAATACCATTCTGAATATTAAGAACCTATAGCAAAAAATAATCTCTACATTGATATTCCCTCATTTCTGTTTCTAAATGAGTCATAATATAATTTGTTAAAATTTTTTTTCTTTTTGCCCCCAAGTAGTTTGCATGAGAAATTTTATTTTGTGATTGGGTACAATCCCCAATCAGCTACTACTGACATCAAAGCAAAGAGATAGTCTGCCTAAATCATGGGCTCCATTTCACTGCATAAACAGCCAACAGTGTTTCAGTAGAGAAGTCAGTAATGGTCATACAGTTAAATAATAGCTATCTACCTGCCAGGTTACTGTGATTTTTGGCATCCTTGGCAAACACTCTTAATTTGGCCAAACACTATTTCAGTTGCTGCCATATCATCCCCAGAGGTACTCTTTGGCTTCTAAATTGGTCTGATAGTTGCAGTATTTCCAGGAATGAGGTTTAAAAATATAACAGTGTTTCTGGGGATAGGTATATAGAGATCTGAGAATTTGAATACACATTTTTTTTTCATTTGGGAGTTATGATATATTCCCTATCTATGACAAACTTTCATATTTGCTCTTCATAAGCTTTAAAACAAAGTATAAATATATGATGAAAGTTCAAAGCACTATAGCCATGAGGTAAAATTTTATGTAGCTAAAAACAGGATTTTTTAAAGAACAGCTGTTAAAAACTATCCCTCTACATTGTGGTTAATTATAAATTTCACAGGCTTATTCCTCTCAATTTAATCTCCCTAATCTCTCTTGATTTAACTTTGAACGTCTGGTTTTACATCACTTTCCTTAACTAGAACCAAGATATTCATGTTTATGTTATCCCATCTTTTACAGACTTTGTAAAGAACAAGTTTGATAATTATACATTTTAGAAATCTGGCTACATTCTGCTCAAAAGTTCCCAATTATTATTCCTCTAAATCTGAAACTATTTTTAAGTATCTATTTTCCTTTTTAATTTTTGCTATTGCTGTTTTATGGATTTCTTTATTTTTAATTAATTTATTTAAATTCATATTAGTTAACATACAGTGTAGTATTGGTGTCAGGAGTAGAACCCAGTGATTCATCACTTCCATATAATACCCAGTGCTCAACCCAACAAGTGCCCTCCTTAATGCCTATCACCGATTTAGCTCATCCCTCCACCCAACCCCCTCCATCAACCCTCAGTTTGTTCTATGTTTTTAAGAGTCTCTTATGGTTTGCCTCCCTTTCTGTTTTTATCTTATTTTTCCTTCCATTCCCCTATGTTCATCTGTTGTGTTTCTTAAATTCCACATATGAGCATAATCATATATCTGCCTTTTTTGCCTGACTTATTTTGCTTAGCATAATACCCTCTAGTTCCATCCACACTGTTGCAAATGGCAAGATTCCATTCTTTTCCATTGTTGAGTAGTATTCTGTTGTATATATACACCACATCTTATTTATCCATTCATCAGTTGATGGGCATTTGGGCTCTTTCCACAATTTGGCTATTGTTGATAGTGCTGCTATAAATGTTGGGGTGCATATGACCCTTTGAGTCAGCATTTTTATATCCTTTACATAAATTCCCAGTAGTGAAATTGTTAGGTTCTAGGGTAGTTCTATTTTTAATTTTTTGAGAACCTCCATACCGTTTTCTAGAATGGTTGCACCAGTTTGCATTCCCACCAGCAATGCAAAGAGATCCTCTTTCTCCTCATCCTCACCAACATCTGCTGTTGCTTGAGTTGTTAATGTTAGCCATTGTGACAGGTGCGAGGTGGTATCTCATTGTGGTTTTGATTTGTATTTCCCTGATGATGAGTGATGTTGGGCATCTTTTCATGTGTCTGTTACCTGATCTATATGTCTTCTTTTGGAAAAGTGTCTATTCATGTCTTCTGCCCATTTCTTCACTAGATTATTTGTGTTTTGGGTGTTGAGTTTGATAAGTCCTTTATAGATTTCGGATACTAACCCTTATCTGTCATTTGCAAATATCTTCTCCCATTCCATCAGTTACCTTTTAGTTTTGTTGATTATTTCCTTTGCTGTGCATAAGCTGTTTATCTTGATGAGGTCCCAATAGTTCATTTTTGCCTTTGTTTCTCTTGCTTCCAGAGACATGTCAAGTAAGATATTGCTGCAGCCGAGGTTAAAGTTTGCTACCTATTTTGTCTTGTAGGATTTTGATGGTTTTCTGTCTCATATTTAGGTCTTTAATCCATTTTGAATTTATTTTTGTGTATGGTGTATGTGTATGGTTTCTTTTTTTAAATTTTTTTAATTTTTTTTGAGGGGGGGAAGGGCAGAGAGAGAGGAGACACAGAATATGAAGTAGGCTCCAGGCTTTGAGCTGTCAGCACAGAGCCCAACATGGGGCTCAAACCCATGAACTGCATGATCATGACCTAAGCCGAAGTTGACACTTAACCGACTGAGCCACCCAGGTGCCTCAGAAAGTAGAATTTCTAATTTTACTTAACTGCTGTTAACTAAATTTTTTCTGTAGCATATTTTTGTCTCTTCTCTCAATGTAGCCATTTTTAATTCCTACAAAATTCTCAAAAATAAATATATCTTTCTTACTCACTAAGGCTTTATTTTAAACAACTTAAAAAAAGATATTACCCTATTGTTACCTTAATTCTCTTCTAAGTGGGACAGTGTCTTGATTTAGATCAGCAATTCCAAAGGTCACTATGTCAAAAGTGTGGTGGGGGGACACTTTCCAGGGCTAATTAACTTTAGGATTCATTTGATCAAATAGATTAAATAAGATCCCTTACTGTAAAATTTTATAGAATAATAGACTAAAAATTTTTAGAAATCTCGAATGGAATCTTCCAAACTAATTTGTGCAAAGAATCTTTTTTTTGTCCACGAATCCTATAGATTAGCATTTACCCAAAACAGTTTAGGGGGAATATGAGATAAATGTCAAGCACTTCAATATCATTTTGTACATAAACTGTTTCTGTCTCTTTGCCTTTCTCTCTCTCATGTGTCCTTACCCTCCCTGGATACATACCCAGTATGTTCCAATTATTCTTCTAGGGGTTGGAGATAAAGTGATCCAAGTATAGAAGAGTCACAGTTCAAAATGGAGGAGAGAAAATAAATATATAAGACAGATAAATTCAGGTGATTATGACAGCTATGTACAAAATAAAACAGTGGATTAAACAGAGGAATTGAGGTAGTTCTTTAGATTGATTTTCAGAGAAGATCTCTGAGAAGATGACATTTCAGCTGAGAACTGAATGAAAACAGGAAGCCAAGCCTGAACAATCAGAGGGCAGAGAGCTCCAAGCAAAGGAAAATGCAGAGTGTCAAGGAAGAGGCAGATGCAGACTTCAAGAGTGGGAATAAGCTGCTGTTTTCCTGGAACCTACAGCATCCTGGTGTGGTTACAGCAAAGTCATTGAGGAGAAGAGAGAGATAAGCATTAAGACTGGAGAGAGAGGCAATGACCATCACATAGAGACTTGTATGGAGCTTGGATTTTATTCTAAGTGCAGTGAGGAGCTATTGGAGGATTTTGAGCAGAAGGGTGCCATGAATTTTAAAAGATCACACTGTCTGCTGTGTGGAGAATGGCTAATTAGGGAGCAAAAGTAGAACCAGACAAACCATTAAATAGACTATTGCATTAGCCCAGATGAGCGAAGATTTCTTGGAGTAGGGTAGTAGCAATGCAAATGAGATGTATTTTGGAAAGAAACAACAGGATTTGCTGATAAGTATGGTATGTTAGCTGAGAGAAAGACGATTAATGATAATTTCTAGGTTAGTCTAATCAACAGAGTGGATGTGATGCTATTTATTGATATGAGAAAGACTGGAGGAGGAGGATGGGAAGAAAACAGGAATATGAGAGGAAATTATATTTTGAGACCCAAGTGGAGAAATCAAATTAACATTCATATATATAAATTTGAATACAAGAAGAGTGATAAAGACTGTTTACTATACATGACAGTAGAAGCTATGGGACTGGTTATATCACCTAGAGGGGTAAAGTTGATAAGAAAGAAGGGTTGACTTAGGACCAAACCCTGGGAGATACATATATTTTGACATCTTTAAGCTGCATATTGTAAGTTTTTAAATTACCTGGTGTCTTGAGAAGTGAGCATATTCAGGATGCTTCAGTATCTTCTGAGAATTTACAGATCACAGTTCTGGGGGAAACCAAAGAACAAAACTATCAGATCAGAACAAATCAGATTTTGCAATCATCTTCTCAAAGGAGATAACTCTGTGAAGGCAAAAATCTGAGGCAAAAATATTACTCAGAAAAAGTACAGCTGGCATGTTTTCTACCCCCTTATTATTTTTCTATAAAGATTTACCATTTAATTTCTGATATGTTAGGGCATAACACTTGATTTTCTGAGAGTAAAACTGAAACATCATTAATACTGATCCAGACAAGGAAATTCAGGAAAGTTATCCAGGTAATGCACTAAGCAAAACTTTACATTAAGAGATCTATTAGAATAGATGTTTCATTGTCTTGGGTATTTAGGGATTTCTTTAAAACTGCTGCTACTATTGCAATGCAGATAATAATCAATACATTCCAATCAGAAAATTTGTTTTCAGCAGTTAAAACGATTTAATAGAAATCCAGTGAATTCACAATAACAAAATTCACCAGCATAAAAAAAATCTGTGTATTTATATATCTATGTATTTGTCTACCTTTCTATCAGTTAGTGCATGGATATGTTACTTACAATCGATTATATTGTCCTCCAAATTTAATATTTAAACAGCTTAAACATATCCAAATGTTTTCTTTTTAATTTCTGAAGAAAACATCCTACTAGTGTTATTATATTGTTCCCAAGACAACTGAAAAACAAGCATAATGAAGTGATTCTATTTAAATATCTGCCTAAATTAGGAGAGCTCTTGGGAAAACTGAAGATTTTGTCATAAGTAAAAAAGACCATAAATATTTAGTGAGTCATTAAGAAATTAATTACTAGACACAACAGTATACATTGTGGTGCTATATATGTATCATACTAATATGCCTTTACTAGAAAATAACTAGTGGGTTGGGTTGTCAGCAGTTCTCATCTTATAAAATATGTGTAATCATATTCTGTTTTTACATACTATAGATGATAATAGACTGTACAGCCATAGCTGTGGGGATTTGCAAATGAAGAATGGATTTCTGGAACCAAGGAGTGTTTACAAATTGTAGCAGACTCTGATTTACAGTCTAAATCTGCTTTAGATTAGATAACTTCAGTTGTGATCATTCTTTTGAACAATGACCTAACATAGTGGTGGTGAAAAGTAGGGTAGTAGAGAAAAAAAGTAATAAAACTGAGACTGAAAAGACCTGAATCACTGCAGCAGGTTGATGGAAAGGGAATCAAGTATCATCAATAACTGATCAACTTGGTCTGAAGACATAGCTCATTTGAAAATCAATTTCTGTGATAAAAAGATTTTTCTGTACAGAGTTATAAAGAAAAATTTAAAAAAATTGTTTAATTTTATCAACATTTTCAAATAACACACCATTGCATCATCTCCACCATTTCATTCTTTCCACTTTTTTCTGAATGAAATGCATAATTATTTACTATTAGTTATTTTTGATAGCACAATTATATAAAAATTCTTGACAGCTATATGATACCATTATTACCTATAAAGAAAACATAAAATTAATCTTTGTAGGGCACTTTTCATGTTGAGCACTGGGTGTTATATGTAAGTGATGAATCACTAAATTCTACTCCTGAAAATAATATTACTATATGTTAACTAAATAGAATTTAAGCAAAAACTTGAAACATAGAGAAAAAAATTAATCCTTGTGCTTATGCTTTTTAATCCTACCTACATTTACGTTAGTATTTATAAATCAAATGAGATGAACACATTGTGAGTATTTTATTAGGCAACGCACCATCTAAGATTATTTGGCATTGTGAGGAATAATAAACAATGATCCTGTCCTCAAGCAGCTTGAAACTGGTTTGGAAAAAAATTAAAATTATGTGGAAATCTAATTCCAACAGAACAAGAATTATATTCCAGTTTAAATAAATCATTTTTTAAATGTTTATTTTGAGAGAGAGAGAGAGAGCAGGCGTATGAGTGCATGAACACAAGCAGGGGAGGAGCAGAGAGAGATGGAAAGAGAATCCCAAGCAGGCTTCACACTCAGCACAGAGCTTGATGTAGGACTCAATCCTATGACCCTGTAATCACAACCTAAACTGATAGCAAAAAATGGACATTCAACCAACTGAGCCACCCAAGTGTCCCTAAATAAATATTTTTAAAGATAAATAATCATGAATACAATATGAAAAGCACAGAAAGGCTCAGAGTGATGTCACCAAGATAGTGGATTAGGAAGTTTCAGCCCTCAACCCCTTAGAGAAACACTGATTTGAATAGCTACCCGCAGAAAAGAATAATTTTACAGAAGTATAAGAGTCCAGTTGAGAGAGTCAAGCCCTTCAGTTGAGCAAATCGTCCAAGAATAGATGCAGGTAGAAGGTAAAAAAAAAAGTTTCATTTTATCTGCCTGACCCCTCCCTGAATGTGGGACAGCTAAAGGCAAGAGAGATCCCCTTGACCAGTGATTTCTCCCACAGGGGAAAGTGAATGTTAAGTAAGTGCCTGGCTTCCCTAGTCTTGTGGGGCACTGGGCAGAAGGCATAATTCTATTATATAGCATAGTGCCTATAAGTAGTAATACTGTATTTAATACTTAAAAGAGGGTAGAATTTATGTTGCATTCTTATTGCGTGCGCGCACGCACACACTCCAATTCTGTCTTTCCCACCCAGTACATGGAAGGAAACAGAATGCCTCCATTACTTGGGGCAGCATTCAACAGGGCGGGGACTAGGTGGGGCAAGAACACTCCTCAACTCATTTTATAAGACCAGCATTATCCTGATACCAAAGACAGTCAAGGGAAAGAAAAGAAAAGAAAAGAAAAGAAAAGGAGAAAAAGAATATTACACGCCAGTGATATACATCCAAAAATCCTCAACAAAATGTTGGCAAATTGAGATCAACAGCACATTAAAAAGATGATAAATTTTGATCAAGTAAGATTTATCCCCAAGAAACAAGGATGGTTCACCATTTCTAAATCAACAAATGTGGTACATTGTATTAACAGAATGAAGGATAAAAGTCATATGGTTGTCTTAATAGATGCAGAGCACTTGACAAAATTCAACATTTGCTATTGATAAAAATTCTCAACAAGTTTGGGATAGAAGGACTATAACTCAACATAATAAAGACCATATATGACAAGCCCACAGCTAACATTATACTCAACAGGAAAAAGTAGAATGCTTTCTCTCTAAGATCATGAATGAGATAAGGATGCCCACTCTTGCCACTCCTATTCGGCATAGTATTCAAAGTTCTAACCAGAGCAATTAGACAAGAAAAATAAATAAAAGGCATCTAAATTAGATATTAAGATGTAAAATTATCTGTTTTTTTCAGAGGACATGATTTTATATAGAGAAAACCCCAAAGACTTCTGTTAAAAACTGTTAGAACTAATAAAAAATTTCCATAAATTTGCAGGATACAAAACTAACATACAAAAGTCAGTTACATTTCTATGCTTTAACAACAAATGTTCAAAAAAGAAATTAAGAAAACAACCTCATTTATAATAGTATCAAAAGAATAAAATATTTAAGAATAAATTTAACCGAAGAAGTGAGATATCTGTACATTGAAAACTATAAACTATTGATGAAGGAAATTGAAGAAGACACAAATAAATGGAAAGCTATCTCATGTTCATGGATTGAAAAATTAATATTGCTACAATGTCCATACTACCCAAAGTGATCTACAGATTATTCAGTCCCTATCAAAATTCCAATGGCATTTTTCAGAGAAATAGAAAAAAAAACACTATTAAAATTCAAATGGAACCACAAAGACTGAATAACCAAAGCAATCTTAAGAAAGAAAACAGCCAGATACATCACATTTCTTGATTTCAAATTATATTACAAACTTTACTAAGCCAAACAGTATTGCATTGGGATAAAAACAGACATATAGACCTATGGAACAAAGAGAGACCTCAAGAATAAAATGCACATATATAGCTAATTGATCTTTCACAAGGGCTCCATAAATACAAAATGGGAAAGTATTATCTCTTCAATAAATGGTATTGGGAAAGTTGGACATCTACATGCAAAAGAATGAAAGTGGACCCATATCTTACCATAGACAAAAATCAACTCCATTGGATTAAAGACTTAAATATAAGATCTGAAACAATATAACTTTGAGAAGAAAACACAGAGGAACAGCATCTTGACATTGGTCTTGGCAATATTTTTTTGATATAACACTAAATCACATCAATAAAATTCTGGCAATCTACTGTATGGCATAGTGCCTAAAACTAACAATATTGTATTTATTATTGAAAAGAGAGTAGAAGTTATGTTTTATTCTTATCACACACATACACACATATGTGCAAATAATAAAAATAATAAAAGTGATGGGAGGAAAATTTGGGAGATGGATATGTCCATGGTTTTGAATGTGGGGATAGTTTCATGGGTGTACACTTATGCCTAAACACATCGAATTATATACATTAAATATGAACATCTTTATACATGCAAATTATACCTTAATAAAATTAAAAAAAATGAAAATCTTGGCACATTTCACTGAGACAGAAATATTTATGGAGAAACATGAAAGAACTCTGTGTTCACTTCTAGAGCTGTCAAAAGTTCTAAGACTTTTGTTATTTGTGTTTCTGTCTTTCTTTCCTTATGAGGCACCATAGTGGAATAGATGGAGAGAAAGTAAATCCTACTCAAGAAAAAGGTTTCAACAAATCCATCTCTAATTGAATTTACAGAACATCAAATCAATTAAATTCAATACCGATGCATTTTTGTGTCCAATATACGCAAAGCACAAAGCTAGGAATTTTTTCTAATAAGGTTCTAAATATATTTTCTTATTTTACTAACTCACAGGATCAACCAAATATAGACTGTTGGAACTGTGAAAAATAGTAGCCTGCCAGACTGACTTAATCTAGAAAGGTCATTTATTTGTTACTCTCTGTGAAAATGTTCAGGCTGTTTTGCATACCAAACAGCTCTGAATTGGAAAGACTTATTAATTCCATAGAAACAGGGTTAAAATGTGAACATATTACAAATTACAATTGAAGCTCACCATCATTTTCTATGAAGTCATACAGACAGAGTATCTGTCAAATTGGGCACTGGTTTGAAGGCTTAAGACTTTTTTATTAAAAGGAAAATAATAAAAGTATGAGATTATTTAAATTTATGTCAAAAAAGCCATTATCTCACTCTCTTAACTCTTTTTACTCTTTTGCATATTAAAACATGAATGAATGCTTCACCTTAGTAGTTGAAATTATAGTGTATATGCTGTTAAAAATATTTCTATGTCTTGAATATCTACCTATAATCTGCTCTGTCCAAAATGGTAGCAGCTTTCCACATGTGGCTATTGAGTTTGGAAAAGTGGTTAGCCCAAATCAAAATATTTTGTAAATATGAAATATGCAAAAGATTTCAAAGACTTAGTAGCAAACAAAGAATGGAAAAACTCTCATTGATAAGTATTTTATATTAACTACAGGTTGAAATAATAATATTCTAGATATTTTGGTTAAGTATATTACTAAAATTAATTTTACTTCTTTCTTTTTACTTTTATAATGTGGCTACTAGAAAAATTAAAAGTATATATGTGGTTCACATAATATTTTGTTTAAACAGTGCTGGGCTATATAATACTTGTGTTTTACTTTTAATGCTCAAAAAATATTCCTACATATTAATACATGACAATATTATGTACTGAATAATTCTAAAATTAAAATTCTGGTGGATTCCATCAAGTTTTTCCAATTCTGTATAATGCCACAATGAATAGCTTGTGTTTGTAACCTTCTTTTTCTATTAAATTATTTAATGATAATAAAGTGGTAGAAATATACCCAGCAAAGGCCATTGTTATAGGTCTTATTACATGTAAGTACACTGAATTTTATGAAGAGGTTATTATATACATTTGTAGTGTTAACAGTAATAAATTAGTGTACCAGATTTACTAAAAAATTCTAGAATTAGTTATTTGCTTAAAAATATTGCTACTTTAATGAATATAAAATGCACTCTCAGGTTTAATTTACATTTTTAGTTTTTACAGATGAATATTATATATTTATATTAATTAATGCTTTTCTTCAAATTGTCTTTTCTTATTCTTTGCCTATTTATTTAAAAGTTTATAAGTTTTTTTATAAATTTGAAGGAAATGTTTCCATTAAAGTAGAAGTGGTGAGTATATGGATGAGATTTGACAATTATTGAATGCCAACTCTATTCCAACAACTGTTTAATAATTTTATATATTCACTTTGCATTTAATCTTCATGCTTATCTTAGACACAGGTATTAGTTCCATTCAAGTACCTGAAATAAAGAAGTTTGGGGCGCCTGGTTGGCTCAGTCTGTTAAGCTTCCAACTTAGGCTCAGGTCATGATCTCACGGTTCCTGGGTTTGAGCCCCACATAGGGTTCTGCGCTACAGCTCAGAGTCTACTTCAGATTCTGTGTCTCCCTCTCTCTGCCCCTTCCTTGCTCATGCTCTGTCTCTCTCTCTCTCTTAAAAGTGAGTACATGTTAAAAAAAAGTTTCATAAGTTTACTGAGAATGACAAATCTGTTACTACAAAAGGCCCAAACAGATCATCTTCAAAACCTGTATTCCTTCTACCATATAACTTTATCCCTGTACAATAAATAACCACTTTTGAACATTTGATGTAAGTAACTATTTTCTACTTTTTTGCTGACATTTAAATATCCATTTTGTTATTTAGAAATACCATAGGCAAACAAAAACCCTCTCATACTTGTGGCAATATTTCTAATGTGTTAAAAGGTTTGGGGGAAAGTCTTCAAAAAACAGAAAATAGAGGTAAAAAAGATAGATTTTGGAAAAATATTGTGAGAAAAAAATGAAATACTATTAAATTTGGACAAAATTCTATTATGTAGGCATTTTTGAAAGACTACATTGCATTAATTCAGCAAATATTTACTGAATATATAAATAAAGTAGGTGCTTCTTACCCAAGTTAATCAGTGACAAGAACTATATAATAAGATCAAAACAAATGCTACCTAAATGTCACAGGATGATTCACACATGCGCACGCACACAGACACAGACACACACACACATACACACACGACATAAAATCTCTATAGATGAGAAGGAATTTACTAGGAACCAAGATAGAAAAGGATATTCCAGGTAGAGGAACTACATAAATAAATATATAAATAACTAGGCATATTTGGAAAATGCTGAAAATCTCAGTTTTTACTGATGCTTAGATTACTGGGTTGGATGGGAAAGGATGTGTTAGAACAGATTTTAATTACCATTAATTGAACACCTCCTGTGTTGCTAACACTGTGGTCGGGATTTGCATATATTTTCTCTAATTCTCCCATTTCTTTATGATTCCATTTAAAGATGAAGGTTCTCTGCCTCAAGGAAATAAATAACTGAAGTTCACACACAACTAGTTAATGATGTAGGACGTGATAACCCAAGTCTGTCTGCCTACATAGGGTTCCACTTTTTAAATATTATGACTCTAAGTTTATGAGAGGGAATTTCATATATTGTGGTAAATTTGGGGGGCAAATTACATTTAAAATAAGATTAGGGGCACCTGGTTGGCTCAGTCGGTTGAACATCCAAATTCAGTTCAGGTCATGATCTCATGGTTCGTGAGTTCAAATCCCACATTGGTCTTGCTGCTGTCAGCCTGTCAGTGCAGGGCCCACTTCAAATCCTCTTCCCCCTCTTTCTACCCATCCCCCACTTGTGCTGTACCAAAAATAAATATTTTTTAATAAATTAAGATTAACATTTTAAGAAGACAAACCAAATTAATGATAATGTTTGTGGCCTGAAGACGTGGGTAGTAAAGGACTATTTAAAAGGCCACTGTGGGAGATATGACAAGAATCAATGAGGATCACAAACAAGGCAATAAATGTAAGAATGGCAAGGAGGGGAGGTTTCAAATCTACATAGAGTTGGAATAAATAATACTCAGAGACTACCTACATTAAGACAATGAATGAGAGAAAGAAATTAAGAATAACTATTTTTCTAGCTTGAAAAATTGATTAATGATAAGAGAAATAGAAAAAAAAAAACGAAGACTGTGAATTCAGTTGTCTGATTTTCAATTTTTGGGTCCTGAAGAATATAAAGCCAGAGACAAAGGAAAGTCAGTTGAGGGGCATCTGGGTGGCTCAGTCAATTAAGTGATGCCTTTGGCTCAGGTCATGATCTCACAGTTTGGAGTTCCAGCTCCACATTGGGCTCTCTGCTGTCATTGTAGATCCTGCTTCAGATTCTCTTTTCCCCATCCCCTCTACCCCTACCCCACTCTCTCTCTCCCTCTCTCTCTCTCTCAAAAATAAACTTAAAAATTTAAAAAAAAGAAAAGTCAGTTGAAAACAGAGGTCTGGTATTTAAATGATAGGTTAAAGCCAAAAGTGCTCATCTTGGTCATTGGCCAGAGACTCTTAGAGACATTGGAAGAGGAGACCAAACACCCAACCAAATATGATCACTCTGAAGATAGGATAGGAGAGAAGACCTGGAAGTCCCAGCCAAGGCTCCTGCTGGCAGGCAGGGGTGTGAGAATGGTGCAGGAGATTGAGAAGGGAAGATAGGAGTCAGGGGTGCTCAGAAGGAGAACAAGGAAAGAAGGGACATCAAGAAGCCATTACAAAAGAGTTTTAAGAAGTAAGTAAATTCCCAGCTATAAGCTAAATAAGGTGTGGGGATCTGATGCACAGCATGCTGGTTATAATTAATAATAGTGTATTATATAATTGAAAGTTATTAAGAGAGTAGATCTTAAATGTTACCACCACACACACACACACACACACACACACAATTGTATTTGAAGGAACAGAGATGTTAACTAATCTTAGTGTGTAATCATTTCACAATTATGTTATTTGTCTAATCATCACATTGTATTCCTTAAACTTACATGTAATATGTCAATACTATCTCAATAAAGCCAAGGAAAATTTTTTTTTAATGAGTAATTAAGCTCAGTTGGTTAAGCACCTGACTCTTGATTATGGCTCAAGTCATGATCTCATGGTTCGTGAGTTCAAGCCCCAAGTTGGGCTCCATGTTAACAGTGCAGAGCCTGCTTGGGATTATTTCTTTCACCCCTCTCTCTGTCCCTCCCCCACTCATGCATGTACTCTCTTTCTCTTTCTCTCTTTCTCTCTCTCAATCTCTCAAAATAAACAAATAAACTTTAAAGTAAATAAATAGGTAAGTAAATAAAGGTCAAATGCCTTTATTACAGAAAAATTAAGCATGCTGACCATAAAGAAGCTATGAAATTTAATAATTAAAGAGGAACTTTGATAATCTTAAGTATGTCAAATGTCTTTTGGAGAAAATTCATATTTATTTCTATTTAAAATAATAACAATAGTATTAACATTACTGGCATGATATTTTACAATTTCCAAATATAACTACTGATATATTCTTGTTTTAAGAATAATCATTCTCTTTCTCGGAAAATTTCAGGGAGATTGGAGGGCACTGAGAGAAAAATCTAAACCTCAAAGCCAGATCCTCTAACTCCAGCCTCAACACACTTTCAGATTCATCCTAGAGTGCCTCTGTTATTCAACTGAACCCCAGTTATTTTGGACAGTGAATGAGATGCTGATGTTCAGCAAAATAAACTCAGGATTTGACATCTGGGATTGAATAAATCCTGGACCTGCCACACACAGGCTGTGTGAGCCTCTTTGCCTCATCTGAACCAGAGGATAATAATACCCTTCCCTGAGTATGGCTGTGAAAATTAAACTTGAACATGTGATAAGGAACTGTCACTAAATAAATTATTTCCTCTTTAAGTTCTGTGAAATATATACTGTATTCATTCTTATTTTAAAGTATGACAAGTTATTAGAAACATTTTAAATTAGTTAAGCAAGTGAAATAAATATTGCTAAAACACTAAGATTTTTTTTTAATAATGAATGTTCACAATCAGAAAAATATCTTGTTATCTAGTCTCTGTAATTGCCTGATAGGCAATCATGTACAGGATTGGGTATTTCACATTTTTAAATCTCATTTTCAAAATAATTTTAGGTCTGAAATAAGTTGCTGCTGTTGCTAAGTATTCAATAATATTTTTTCAAAAGCTTTCACCATTTTTTCCCATTAGAAATATGTTTTGCTGGAAAACTTGTAAACATTTTCCTATAGATAGAGATGATTATATTTTCCTTTTCAGTATCTTGTATAGAAAAAAACATTTATGAAGCAGTGATTTTATAGAAATATTTAGAACTATTAGTTATGGTATTGCCTAGCAGAAATGGAAAGAACTAAGATCAAGAATTATATTTGTTTTGCTCCCAAATAGCTATGTGACTTCTGACAAGCTACCAAGTTTTCTTTCAGAGGTTTTCTCAGATGATAATAATAGCTAAGATGTATTAAATATAATGTTCTAAGCATATTAATTTCCATGTATTAAGTCATTTAATCCTCTCAAGAGATATGTGAAGCTACATTTCGTGGATGTGAAAATTGAAGTTCATGGAAGGTTTGTTTAATTCACAGTGCTAATAAATGCTAGGCCAGGATTAAAACCAAGGAATTCTGACACCAGAGTTTATGCCTGTGACTGCTGTTACACTGTCCTCTGGGACAGCTAAAGCCATAGAATTCTAGGCTCTAGAAGAACACCTAGAGAACACATCAGCCACCCTTGTCCTTTTATACATGAGGGCCGGGAGGCGAGAAGAGGTTACATGGTGTGTCAGATTATATCACAGTTAGATCTATACCTATAGCCCAGGTCCCCCAACTTTCTAATGCCTCTCTTACTATATACCAACTTAATCCCTCTCTTCTGAGCATACAATTATAATTTTAAAAAACCAGTTTAATAAAGACTAATCTTGTAATTGCAGCTTCTAAGTGGCACAGATTATTTTTAATAATTATTATGTACTTTGACATATACCGTGAAATGTCATGGAATGGGTCTCAGAAATTTTCTGATCCAAAACTGTTCTAGTTATCTTTTTTTTTAAATATAATTTATTGTCAAGTTGGCTAACATATAGCGTATACAGTGTGCTCTTAGTTTTGGGGGTATATTCCCGTGATTCATCACTTACATACAACACCCAGTGCTAAAACTGCTCTAATTATCTTAACAGTACAGTTCTTTTATGGGATTCATCACATTTTGAAGTTCAATTGGACATTCAGTAAGAAACTATTCTCACGTGCTCCTCCAGATTTCCTAGTCACCCCTGCAATCATGTTGGCCATGTAACTACTGATGTAATACAGACGGAAGAGATATAAAAAACTCACTACTCTAGCCATATAAAATATCGCATCCAATTTTATGGCCCACTCTTCTGCCATAGTGGTCTTGGAATTCATGTTCTCCCAACAGCATGGCTAAAACATGTAAACAGCTTAAATCCATGAGTCACCCAGAGGGGAGACACCCAGCTGAGACGCCTGCATGTCAGATAATGCCTTAGTGAGGATAAACATTTAAAGTGTTAAGCCATTGGTTTATTGGGGTTTATTTCATTCTTCAGCATACTCTTACTTATTCCTATCCTAAGCAATACATACATTGGTTTTGTAAATGGAATATGACCATAGTGAAAAGCCTACAATTTATGGTAATTAGTTTAGGAAATGCATGGCAAATAGTTAGGAAGATTACTACCACAGGCTAGAGAGACAGAGATACATAATTTGCAAGAGCAAAGCCTTTAATGGTAACTTGAAAATTTATCCATGTCTTACCAAATTCTCTCTAAGGTCAGACTCCAGAACTCTGACATCTCTATCATTTCCACCACAGGACGTTATAGTGGAGTTTTCACTTAGACACATAATTAAATTATGAAAAGTATATATAATCCTTATAAGTATATATAATCCTTATAAAAGTTACTTCTCAAGGTTGAGATGGATAGATGACAGAGAGTTTTACAGCACTTCATGTCACTTCATATTTAGATGGACCTGAGGAACATAATGAAAGTAGAGAGAAAATGGTGAGAAGCAAACTGTGAGATGAAATGTATATTTATTCTGGAAAATATAAGATAGTTCTAACATATATTCAAGTTTCAATAGTATGAAATTGGCTAATGGAAGCAGTATTTCTAATTATAATTTTAACGGCAATTTGTATAATTAGCATGAAAAAGTAAAGTTTTAAAAACCTATCTCATGCACTGAATTGTTCATTCATATAATATACATAATAAAGTGTATTGTTACTGGCTCAAAGCACAGATTTTGGAAAATGAAAGAACTGATTTCAAATTAGTTTACTGCCTAAATTATACTCAGTACTTTAACTCTACTAAGTTTCAATCTTTCACCTTGAAAATGTAGATTAGAAAATCATCTCAATTATTATTTAAATAATTTTTAGAAACATATGTTAACTGCTTAGTATATTTTCTGGATCAATAAAAATGATAAAGTATTGGTAGCTATTGTATTGTTGCAGCAAATACTGCTATAATCATCATTACCATCTTTATACATGTTCATTATCTTTCACCAAAGAAAATGCTCAGATATAGACTCAACAAGACCCTTACCTTAAATTTAAAATGGAGTTATCAGAAACACATGTGTTATACTAATATATTTCCCTCACAATTATAAAATGACTCCATCTTCAGTGGGATAGTTGGTTTATCTGGAAAGGATTTTCAGGAATTTAAAGGATTTTCAAAATGCTTTAAGAATGATTTAAAAATCTGGTATATTGCAAAAAAAATCGGATGTGTCATTCTTGTCATTCAACATTAATATGAAGAGTAAATAGACTCTTTATAGAAAAAAGGTGAATGTGAATTTCACAACTAAACAAATAATACCATCTTTAATGTCCAATGGAATCTCAGCATTAGCCATCAGTCATTATCTGCGTTATTCTGTCTTCTTCAGTTAAAATTTTAGATTTTTAAATATGAAATCTTTGTGATATTTAATAAGGTTGCAAGTTAGTTCTGTATTTCGTCTTGGCAGATTGTCACCTATTTTACTGAATGAGCTTTCATTAATTTGAAGCATGAGGTTGGTAATCTGTTAGTTTTTTTGCACAATGCAGTTGAAAACCCTTTTGGCTCAATTTGTGACACCTATTCACAGGATTTTTCATTTGGAGACTTCTCAAAATTCTTAACTGGCCTCATTATTTCATTTAAAAGTTTTGTGGGATATTTTTAAAAGCACTCAGAAACCTCATGAGTTGTCAGAGGGTAATCTCAGAACACCTGAGTGGTACTAGACAGGAGAGAAAGAATGCTGGGCAGGGAGCACTTTGCAACAGACTGAAGAGTGAGCTTAGACAATTTCTTTTCAACTCAGAAGAATTTCTGAACTACCCGGAAGACCCTGCCTCCTAACTTCATGACCTACAGTTTATACTAGATCATCCCAAAATTTACGAGGGAATATATCTGTATGCAGGTGTATGAATAATAATTTTTCCATATTTATCCATATTTTAAATTGAAAGATAGTTTTGAGGAAAAAGAAAACACTCCCCTCTTTTATACATATGAATGCATAATTAATCAGAGCAAAGGTACACAAGCCACCTTTAAGAAGCAGAAAGCATCTGAGGCACAAGACCTGATTCTATCTTGACTGAATATGTTAAAATATAGAGAAAGCATGTATTTTTAAGAGGGAGAATTAGTTAGACATGAAATAAATCTAAAATCATTGAGCACTTATTACATTCCAGGAAGTATTCTAAATTCTTTAGATTATCTTTCATTTACTTTTCACGCAAACTCTATGAAATAAATATGATTGTTACTCTATTAAAACTGAAGCATGGAAGAAAAGGAACCTGCCTAAGGTGATGCAGTTGGTAAGTGCTGAAATCAGGTTAGAAAAAGTCACAGTGGGAAATTTTTCAGGGCTCATCCTAGCATCACTAAGAGTAAACTGATTTTTATGCAATGGACTTGGAGTGTTTCATTCAATAGGCAAATGTATTCCTACTGTGTTAACAGTGAATCAGGTTATCTGAGTCTCTTGTCCTTAGACATTCTTTTCTTCTTTTCTTCTAGTATAATCCATTTGTTCAGAATCCATACTTGCCAGGCAGTTAATAATTTGGTTTTCCCACCTACAAGGATACAGTTCAATATGTTGAAATAAATATTTTGATAGGTTTGATAATTAAGTTTCTCACTATAAATTTATAAAGTGCCATTTTGAATTTATACCCAATTGCTTGTAACACACATATTTTCATCCAAAAGTAACAGAATACAGGACCCAACAGTGGCTACAACATAGCAGTTAATTTTTCTCTCACAACAAGAAAACTGAAGATAGCCAGCTGCTATTGTTGGTTTCAGGCTTGCAAATGCCAGGATCAGAATCTTGGAGATTAATTTAGCCTTTTCATGATCATAAGACAGTTAACCTCAACTCAAGGCATCATATCAGTATTCAAGGCAAGAATTAAGAGGAAGAGTATATGTCCCTAATATTTGGCTATTTTAAAAGGAAAGAGAAAGTTTTCCCAGCAGTTCCTTAGCAGACATTGGTCAGCATCTTTAATATGTCTACCCCTACCAGTAAAAAGATTGGTAAAGTGAGGGTTTATATTTTTCACTTTATATAGGGTATATAGTAGTGAAGAGAAAATAGAAGCAAGTTGGGAAATGGTGTGTTAGCCAATTTGGAATGACACTCATGAAAGAGAGATTGTTTCTAGGACTGTTGACACATTTGAATTCTGAGCCTGTAAGTTGAAGAGCCAGACTCCATCGTTGATAGATACACCAAGGTGAAGTAAAGAGCCAGTGAAAGACCATTTTCTCCTGGCATCATCTCTACAGTATATTTTTATCCATTTGAAAATTACAAATGAAAATTCAAAGTAACCAGTTGGCAACACAATAGAAACATCTGTCTTGTAATCATTATAATGTTCCACCACATTCATTTCTCCATATCCACATATCTATGGTCTCAAAGTGGGTTCCTAAGAAGAGAACACACCAAACGTCAGCAAGTCCAAGACTCATGGGGCACTGTGACCAAATAGGATTTTATTTACACCTATGAGTCCTGTGTGAAAGATAGTAGAGCCTCATGTGAATGAAGCACACCACCAAAAATTCAGGGGGAAAAAAAGCAATGACTCATAATCACCGTGGCATAAAAACACTGAGAAAGAAACCACACTTGAGAGCGAGAATCCAGATGCATGGTCTGACAATGTTGGTAGATGCCAGGGAGAACAAATGATTCTGAGAGTAGAAGTGGGTAAGCATAGAATCTGTGGTCTTATCCTCAGTGTCCTAGAAACCAGGGTCCTGTGATCACTTTAAAGAACCAATGAAATGAAAATGTTCTGTGAATCAAGACCATTCTATTCCTTTTTATTTTATTTGCAAACTAGGGTTTTCAAGTTGCTAGAAAATAGTAGTTACTTAATAAATGCTTGATATGTACACACACACACACACACACACACACACACACATATACCAGGGCTCTTGAACTGGAAGTTCAAAGAAGCTCGATAGGGTGGTCTCACAAATCTGAGGATGATTATCTTTCTACAGTCCTGAGACATGAATGATGTGCTATGGTACTGCCAATAGGAGCACCAGCTAGACTGAAGATAAAGGCTTTCAGCCTAGTGGAGAGTTTCAGGATCTGTAGAGAAGGAAACAAGGGATTTATAACATAGTGGTTATAACATAGTGGTTAAGAATATAGGCTTTGGATATAAATATGATTAGTTTTAATCTAGGTTCTTCAAGTACTTTGTGGTCTTGGTCAAGCAATCTTGCCATAGACATAGATATGCTCTGCCCAGATACACTGCCAAGGAAAGATTTGCTGCCCAGATATTAGAAGTATTGTTGGCAGAAAGTCTTCAGCTGTCAGCACTTAAAGGACTAATTTAGTTGCAGACCAACCTCTCCCAAGGTCATAGCCTTCCTGGAGGCTGCATGAATGAACTATTGGAGGCAGGGCTATAATCATTGGGTGGTTTTAACTTCAGCCCAACCTGGGACCATTGTGACAGGTCCATTTTAGCTCAAGAGCTCCGTGTAGGGTCTGGTGAGACTGTCCAGCCTGTATCAAAGCCTCTTTCCCTGCCTGGTTTTCCTTTTTTCCTCTCTTCCACAGATGCCAATTTTAGGAACCATTCTTAGTAAATATCTTGCACCCTAAAATTCATCTCAGAATCTGCATCCTGGAAAACTCAACCTGTAATATACCTTACCCAGGGATGCTTTGTCATTCTCATTTGAAAAATGAAGATTGGTAACAATAGCAATCTCCTATTTTTGGGCCTTATATCTTGTTAACAACTCCATGAAAGAGACCTCCAGGCTAGGTAGGTCTGAGAACATATGGAAAAATAAATCACATAATCACAAGTTAGTCTAGTATCACATGAGTAAATTGCTCAACATTTAACTTGACATAGATGACATGATATAATATCAAATATATGTGTTTATTTTTCTTTAATAATCTCAAATATTAACATCTCTTTTTATTTTTATTGGCATTTATAACCAAGACTTTTTTCAAGATTACATTACAATGATATAAATTATTACTTATTTTTTCTTCCAGAAATACATATTTTACGTGAAAAGAGTTTCTTTGTTGCAGTATTTTCCAGTAACTACTTTATTGCAGGGCCACTGTTTACCTTTTTGTAATTGATACTTTCAATGTTTTTTAAAACTCAATAATTAAATTGCAATCATTTATGACATTCTTTAATAAGAACACAGTCTTCTTTTTAAACATTCTATGAACTACTTTTAGATGTTTGTGATTTACAACATTGTATCTTCTTTTTGTTGGAAGAGACACACAGGTCTTTAAGATCATTTAAAAGGGTGGTATTCCAGATTCTGGGTAGCAAACTACAATTATTATGGTTGTTACTCTAATTCTTTTTATCACATATCACCACAGACAGTAGACAAATTGAAAGGTAAATTCACCAGTGAGTTAATGTAACTATCATCATGAACAAAAACTATCTTTAGTGTATTTAAAACATCACTCCCTGAACTAAGGGGACATATAAAGAAAATGAATGACATTATATTAATAGATTCAGAGTATGTGATATAACCTGAAAGATGATATAGTTGAATAAATGAAAAGGAGACATAGGCTCAAATGAAAAACTATAGTCAGTATAACAGCAAATCTTCAAACAAATATGGGAGCTTATTGTTTATAAAATTCCATGTCAAGCACTTTGGAGAATAAAAACATGAATGCTTGCAATTTAATATGCAACAAAGAAAAGTGCACAAAAATCAGGAAATAGTATAAGAAATGAAGGACATGTTAAATATAAAAAATATTTAAAAATGCTAGTGGGCTGGAGTGCCTCGGTGGCTCAGTTGGTTGAGCATCTGACTCTTGATTTCAGCTAGGTCATGATCCCAGGTCACCGAATTGAGCCCTGCAACTGCTTAAGATTCTCTCTCTCCCTCTTTCTCCTCCCTTCCTTCTCCCCTGTGCCTGATCTCTCTCTCTCTCTCTCTCTCTCAAAAAAAAATTCTGGTGAGATCAAGAGAGGGAAACATCACATGTGTTTGGTGGAAGAATTCAGAAGAGAATGGAGAAAATATCTTTCATAAATGGCATCTATGATTTGAACATTTTGGATAGGAGAGAGGCAGGTTGGAGAGGGCCTATCAAGCAGAGAAACAACACAAACAAGTTAAGCATCCTCAGGGTTACACAAAAGAAATGTCTGGGGAACAGAAAATAGTAAAATTGAAAATTCAGAGTATAGTTATTTTTTTAAAAATTTTAAATATTTATTTTTGAAAGAGAGAGAGAGCATGAGCAGGGAGGGCAGAGAGAGAGGGAGACACAGAATCTAAATCAGGCTCCAGGATCTGAGCTGTCATCACAAAGCCTGACATGGGGCTTGAACTCATTAACTGTGAGATCATGACCAAAGTAGGATGCTTAGCCGACTGAGCCACCAAGGTGCCTCTAAAAAATTCCAAGTATATTTAAAGAAGTAGGTGGCGATAAAAGTAGTAGAGAAATTAGGTGCTAAATTATTATTGAATAATGATATACATGCATATAAATGTCTTTTATTTCTAAATTTAAAAATTATCCTTTCTCAATGAATATGTACAAGTTGGCTTGATTGGATACATAGACATACTTAAGACAAGAAAGCATGGAATGTAAAATGATTTTTTTAACTCCTCTTCCCACTGACTTTCAATGTCATTTAGGAGACATATTACTAAAGGGCATGGACATGGAAGAGGTAAATTACAAAACACTAACTTTTTCACTTTTCACCCTGTTTGTTTCATCCAATTTAAACCTGTAATACTCCTTGTAAATTTGTGTGCTTACATTTTGAAAGCTCAGCCTCTCTCTGAGGCCTCTCATTCAGGTCAGGATGTTGTGATCCTTTTAGGGATTTGGTAACCTTCCCATCTACCAAACACTGGAATCCCACAGAAATGTGACTCTTTATAGCTAAAACAAAATAACACCTGGGATCATTTTTCTCCATGTTCCTCATCATCTTTTCAATCCCATTTTTCCTATTGCTAATCTATCTTCTACCTAGTAACTTTGTTCCTTAACATCTGTTATGTTCTTCAAACTCCACATCATACTCTCATCAGCAAGAGAATCACACAGCTCTACCTTCAACACATCACATCACACACATCTACCTCTACACATCACACCTCTCTAGCTTCAAAATCTCAAAGTAGGTTTTTTATTCCATTATTATAAAACATTTACCTTTTCCTTCTTTCAGGTTCACTAAATTTTCTTTTTATTCTCAGTGTGAACTCCTCTCACTCAATACTGTCAATTTACTCAGTTCTTTAATCTCTAATTATAATTGACCAGAACTCATCATAACCTCTGTTTCCACTACTGCACCCATCCTTGGTTCGAGGTCATGAATTATTGTTGGTTAAAGATTTAAATAGATAAAGCCAAATTCCGCCTTAAAAAAAGAAAAGCATGACATTTCTGGGAGCTCACTATTGCAAAACATTATTTAATTCACACATTTATTTTATACCCTCGCATACATACTCCCAGGAAAGCAATGCCAAAATGTACACATGTCCATATCTTTTTAAATCCCCAATTCATACATACTTTAATAGCAACTCTAAGCATGAACTTTCACAGATAATATCCTTCCAAACCCAGCCAACTACTTTTATCATACTTATCCCTTGTTCTATCATTTTGTCTAAGAGAAAGAGGTCTCAGAGAAATCTCTTTTCTGAATTTCAATCCCAACATTTATGTTTTAAAATGCTTGTCTTACCACATACTTAGACCCTTTCTTGCCAATGTTTATTACCCCAAATCGAGGTGTCCCTTTATATTCTATGACAAACTCTATCAAGACAAAAAATGTAAGTCATCACCTAGCTCTCCTCTCTTTTCCTTTATTTAATATAGCCAACCAGTCTTAATGTTTAGATCACTGTTTCACTTGCCCTCACATCAATGGTCAAGTTCTTGAAAATCTACTTGCAAGGTATATATATCATCATCTTATCCCTCACCTCTTTTCAGTTCTGCTACCACCAGCATTAAAAAAGTATGGCTTGTGTGATACCCTGACTTCACTGTTGCAGAAACCTCTTAACTAGTTTAATTCTTCTCTTATTTGTCTTTCATATATTATTTCCAAGATAATCTTTTGAAAACAATGCACTACCACATTGTTTTGTTGACAGCATGTCATTTGCCAAATAGTCTCATTGGTCTGACAGTTAAAACTCGCCTGAATTGATCAGCTGTATTTTTATAATTTTACCCTATTCCTCAAAATGAGCTTTGTACTCCACCCAAACCCAGTTCCTTAATCAGATTCACTCTTGAAATGAAGGAAGAAAAAGACAAGAAAAGAAAAATACTGGGTGGACCAAATGCAGGTGAGAGTGCTGATGAGATACGTAGCATTTGAAGGCAAAAATAGGAACTTTTCTCCATAAAATTCTTAATTTATAGCTCTGTGCCAACTACTTTTATTTTATTATAACCTCTTCTTTTTTGATCTCAGTTTGGCTTATTTACCCACAAATATACGAACATGCACTTCAAATCTCAAGTTACTTTTCTATTGACCAATCAAGTGTGCTCTTTTAGGTTTTAACTCTTGTAAATCCTACTACAGTGTCTGTTACCACTGACCAACTCTTCAGTCTTGAAAAAGGTCTTTTTTGGCTAACTGCATGTTCTTAGAATTTCTTTTACCTGGCCAGTCATTATCTTTCTGACCCTTTACTCTACATTCTCTCCTCACTAACCTCCCAAATGTGGGTATTCCCTGAAGTTCAAAGAATAATCTTCTCTTTCTACACTTCTCTTGTTGATTTAATCTTCATTAAATGTATCTCTAACCTCTTTGAAGATATTGGTATGAATAATATCTCACCATATTTCTAAATGTCTTACATCTAAAACTTAATTTAAAGAGCTTTTCATCCTAACTTTATTGCTTCTATCAAAACCACTATTTTTCTTCCTATAGCACCACCGTGGAATATCTATCTTCTAAGAACTCTCCAAATATGGCAGGGTCGTAACTAAATTGGAATATGAATTCCACGGAATAGGCACATAATCCTTCTCCAAGGAATGAAGTAATAAGTTAAGAGGCTACCAAAAACTCTCTTCTCAATCAGAACTACAGGAAGCACGGGGCAGAGTGGTAAAAACACCTGAACATCAAAAAGGAGTACAATTATATTAAATGCAAAAGAGGGAAAAATTTCCATGTAATTTAATGGAATCTCCATATTTATTTTGGACATCTTTTGATGTTATAAAACACAATTAAATTAAGGCTTCAAACAATAAGAAATATGTCAGTTTATCATTTTTTTCTACATGTTGAAGCCTCATAGGCCTTGTAACCTGACTTCTCTGATCTTCACAATGTACTACAATTTATAATTTGCTTCCAAATCAGTAGGGGGGGGGGATGATATATAAGATTTAATGAGAAAGGTAGAAATTGATTAATAGTTACAAGATAGTAGAGAACCTAGATAAGGTATTAATTTAGAAAGAGAGAGACACAACCATATTTAGGAGTAAAAGAATAAGAATAAATTACTACTGTTACCAGTGAGGAACAATTATGGCAGTGGACCTCAAAAAAGATGGCATAGAATACATTTTGAAGTATATATATGGAGAGGTTGTCTTTAGAAAAGAAATGGGATCCAGAATCATAAAGAGAAGTATAAATTACATTTAGAATCACCTACTTATTTAGGTAGAGGATTATTCATTGCTAAAAATGTTTGTCAAAATGATCAGCATAATGGATTGTGTAACTGAGTTGCATTTCTGGTTCAAATAACATAAATTCTAGGTATTCCAAATACCTAAAAATGTGTGTTTGTGTGTGTGTGTGTGTGTGTGTGTGTGTGTGTTAAATTGGCAATATAAAATTTGCCTCTCCCATTACTTAGACTGTTTAGAGTAGCAAACCAGAACAAAAACAAACTATAAATAATAAATCATAACTACTCCTTTATATTTTCTTGTAATCTGATTATGTAAATATCCATTCAAAAATAAAAGCATAAATAATTTTCTTACCAAGTAAAATGGTGACAACTGGTCATTCTTCTTATTCTTGGAAGTGGGTCAGAGCACAATTTCAAAAATGCTGGGATAAGTATTAAATTTTCATATTGGATATAGATAGCAAATAATGTAAAAACTTTAAAATGAGAACTGTATTATAATAATAATTAACAATTCAAATTTCAATGCTATTTATACTGAATTTCTTTCCATGATGGCAGACATCTAGTGTGTGTGTATTATTTTATAATACTATATAATAAGCTATATTATTTTATAAAGTATGAATTATACTACTATGTAATATTTATAAATTGGCAGAGTTAGTAGTGATCATGTCAACTAAGTAGTGCAATTTTTTTAAATTTTTGTTTAACATTTATTCATTTTTGAGAGAGATAGAGTGCGAGCGGGGGAGGGGCAGAGAGAGAGACACAATTCGAAGCAGGCTGTCAGCACAGAGCCCAACGCGGGGCTCAAACCCACCAACCGTGAGATCATGACCTGAGCCGAAGTCAGATGCTTAACCAACTGAGCCACCCAGGAGCCCCTAAGTAGTGCAATTTTTAATTGAAAATAAATATTTAAAGTTTACTCAAATTAACTAAATGAAAATTTTCATTTCTATCTTTTGGTATTTCTGAGGTTGTATTTTCTAATTCAAATTAAAAGGCACATGGCAAAATGAAATCAACAGGTTGTCTCATTCATTGAACCAATTAAGGAATGGAGTCCTGATCTTATTTCATGAATTAGTATAAAATATACTAAAGAAAGAAAAACAACATACTCACCCATGGTGATCTTTAAAGATGAAACTTTCTCACTAGTTTCTGATCCAACAAAACCATAGGATTTCATAGATTAATTTTCAAAATGAAGTAATGAGGGTGAGGACAAAATGATGATCATAAGGTTGCCTGGGATACTTAATGACCAAGATTCATTCTCTCTTTCTCTCTTTTTCTCCTTCCCTCTGTTTTTCTTATTTAAAGGGCACCCAGGAATAACTTTCAAAGCAAAACAGCATTCAAGATTTCAGGAAGGACCTACACTTCTATACCATGAAAGATATCAGCTGTGCAAATTCTTCTAAATGAAATACTGCTAACTGATTGGAGTCTCACTATGGATATAAAAGCAATCTATCAAGTCCTGTCTCCTCTCCCCATAGCTCTAGAATCATGAAAATTCTGGTTACCAACTTATCCTGACTCTGCTGACAAGGCCATTTCTGACCTTAGCCAGGAAGAATTTAAGATGTTTAGTTCAATCTCATGAAAGACAGTATGACACTATTTTTGCTGCTAGTCATTAATTTCTTCATTAAACAATGATTTATAGAGGAATGACTATGGTGAGAATGCTAGGTACTGCAGATACAGACATGATCAGTACAAGTAGGGATATAGTATGTGCTGACAACATGTAGTTAAGGTTCTGACCTAGGTTGAGAGGTGAATGGAGAAATTAATCCTAAGAAAGTGGTGTGGAAGATGAGATACAAGAGATGAGAAAGAATTAACTAGACCAAGGGACAGAAAGAAGATGACAGACAAGAAAGAGAGTAAGAAAGCAAGAGAGAAAGCAAGAAAACAAGAAAGCAAGAAAGGAGAGATGAAAGAAAGAAAGAAAGAAAGAAAGAAAGAAAGAAAGAAAGAAAGAAAGAAAGAAAAAGAAAGAAGAAAGGGAGGAAGGAAGGAAGGAAGGAAGGAAGGAAGGAAGGAAGGAGGGAGAAAGGGGAAGGAGAGAAGGAAGAAAAGCACTATATGCAATAAACCTAAGGTGAGAAGGAAATAACTCATTCTAGCAATCTAAAGCAGGTGAGTGTAGCTGACTAATATAGAGAACAAAGGAAAGTAGTATGAAGTAAGAATTTAGAAGAGTAGGCAGGGAGTAGAAAACAAGGGGGCAAATCAGCCCCAGACTTTATCTTTATGGAAACTGGAAATCATGAAGGGATAGAGCATGGTAGAGACACATATTTGCAATGTGTGTGGGTTTTTTAAAGACAACTCTGGCTGAAATATGAAGATTCAGATTCTATTAGGCAAGACAAAAAATAAAGAGAAAAACTAAATATAAGCTCTTTGCAGAATTATAGATGAGTCTGGTGCCACAGGAAATGGACATAAAGAAAATCACATGAAAAGGTTTTCCAGAAAGATTCAATTAGACTTGATGACTTAACAGTAGAGGTAAGAGTGATAGAGTTATCACGCTGGGGTTTCCCATCTAGCCCCTAGGTTAGTTCATGTGCTAGCTGTCAAACTTTGGTGCCATTACACACACAAATGCTTGTCTTAGTAATCTACCCCATACTCCAATCATTCAGGAATCAGTTGACAGACATTCTGAAGCTGACTGTATGACTGATAACTTACATGTCCAGTTATTTTCCGTTTCTGAACTCTCCCTCATGTGCCTATTAAAGCACCCTATTTCCAATTTTCTGACATTGAGAGACTGCTTTGGCTACTATATTTATTTTTCTTCTTATCCATTGTATCTATTTATATTACACTGGATTAGAAAATTAAGGTTACTTTTCAAATACCTACAATTAAATCACTGAAAATTAAGGACTAAGGGAAAATGTAAGTACAGATCGAGTGAAAGCTAGATCAGACTTGTGCAGGTCATTAAGTTTATGTAGTTATTTAAAAAAGGAATGCAAATTTTAAATATCATACCATAGTAGTCAAAGCAAAAAATGAAACATGATCTGCCTCACAGTTTACATTATTTATAAAAATAAATATCAATTATTTGAGGAAAGCAATAGATTTGTTGGCACTTAGGCCTGAAACATCTCTATTTAGGTGAGGCTAAATCATATAGGAATGCATCCCCAACAATCTCTTTGCAATAAATGTAATACTGAGTTTTATATAACTATTTCTTAAAATATCTGTCAATATTTCAATATAAGGAGGGAGTACAGAGTTATTATAAACATAATTCTGAATGCTATCCAAATATATTATTTGATTCAAGAATAAATTCTAGATATAGAAAACAGATTTGCATTGAAATGGACAAAGAATAAAAGGGAGGTGTGCTTTTACCTGGGAAGAAACTGATACAGGGAGATCAATTTCTAACTACATCCGCTCTTCACCCCTGAGAATAAACTGCTTATTAAGAGTATTATCTCTGCTATGCACTATCCAATTCATGAAATGTGCTGTATACTTCAGTTATGCTAGAGGAAAAAAAAAAAGGTGAGACAGGAAAAAAAAAAAAAGGTGAGACTCACTGGTATTAAAATATGGGTAGAAGCCATATCCATCAAACTGGTGTTTCCCCTTTCTAACACAGCGCACATGTGCCACATACATACACACACACATGCACACACAAAGTCTCACAATCTCACAAGACTTCTCATAAAAAGTTGATGGCAGACAGTTCAAGATCATTTATCTAAAGCAGAATTAATTATGTAATTAAGAACACATACATACTCTGTCCAGATTTGATCTTGGGCAGGTTAACCAATCTCCCTCAGTATCTTTATCCATAAAATAGAAATAATACTGGTACCCGTGTAACAAAACTTTATATTGGTACTTATGTAATACTGGTACATATGTAACAAAATAATTAAATAAATTCATTTTTATAACATGCTTAGAATATTGACTGACACATAAATGTATCATTCATTGTGTTTTAAAAAATACAAGAATACTCCATAAGAGTTTGGAGGATCAATATTCTTTTTTTTTTTTTTTGAATTTTTAGTTTTTGAGAGGGAGAAAGAGAGAGAATGTGCATGCATGTGTGTGCACAAGTCGGGTAGGGGCAGAGGGAGAAGAGAGGAGAGAATGACTGTGAGATCATGACCTGAGCCGAAATCAAGAGTCAGATGCTTAACTGACTGAGCCACCCGGGTACCCCTCAACCTCACCATGAACCAGGATAACATACAATCACTGTCAGCTCTGATGGATCCAAGCACCATGTATATCACTAGTAGCATTTGAATGCTACCAAAACATGCTTCATTTCAATCGACACAAGTCACATGTACTTGAGTATGCAGAGTTTGAAATCAAAGTGTGTTATTCAACAGGTCTCTTATTAGCATGAGTATTTTTGGGGGGTTCTTAGATTAAAATTATATACTTTTGAATATATGAATATCCTTTATGTATATCCTGAAGGTATGTCAGGAAGCTAAAATTTAAATATTATTTAAATATTGTGTTTTCATTTCTTGGCAGCCAATTGTGATATAAAGTCTCTTCCAAATTATTTGTGACATTGGTTTTTTTCACTAAAAAATGGGAGTACAGAGACACTCTGAGAACAAATGACATCATTATTTTTCTTAATGGAAAAATATTCATTTTAATGTCAGGATTAAAATATTAATGCCTCATATAGGAAAACATGTTTACATATTAAGGATAAGGAATGTTTTAAGATGGTTATGCAAATGATTTAAAAATTTGAGAAACCTTTCATTCAGTTTACGAAAGGGCAGTTTTCAAGATGTTAAATTTGAATTAAAGTAAAATTACATTTATACTGTTCAGACCCACAATGAATTGAATTACATGATATTAGTTTAAAACTTCAGGATTATTATTTTTATTGTGAACTAATATTTGTGGTAGAAAAATACATGTACTTTTTGTAAATATCTTAGATTCTGAACTAAAAATTCTTTGTAAGAAATATAAAAATTCTTACATAATACATAGTAGACTTAGTACAAACTCTGTAGAAGATCATCTTATAATTTTCTTGGTTAAAAAGTATTTATTATAGAGGGCCGTGGGTGGCTTAGTCAGTTGAGCATCTGACTCTTGATTTCAGTTCAGGTCATGATTCCACAGACACGAGCTCTAGTCCTGAGTCAGGCTTCGTGTTGAGTGTGGAGCCTGCTTAAGATTCTCTCTCTTTCTCTCTCTCTCTGCCCAACTTCCCAGCTTGTGCATGAGCCCTCTCCCTCTAAAATAAAACAAAAACAAGAACTAATAAATGAAAAACCACCACCACCACAACAAAAAACCCACAACTATTTATTATATATAAAGTATACTTAAATGTATTAAGTTTTCTTAACATCTTGTGGAAGATAGTGGGCACTTCATATATCTAAATATTTAAGAGTGCTTAAAAATGTATATGTAGATTTCCATTTTATTTATATACTTAATACCAATGTATATAGACAAGTAGTAGATATATGTTTAAAGCAGTAGTGATATGATCTTAATAGCAAACAAATAGGATTTATGTACAGATTCGGAAGTCAGCCATTTTTGAACCAAGGCAAATTCCTATTGCACACCCATGTGATTTTCCAACTGAGAATCTGTT
>CM053573.1:94641713-94702743 GCA_028646485.1 Cryptoprocta ferox
GTGGATCCCTTAGAAATGACGCTAGAGAACTGAACAATGCACACTCAGTGAACTGGTTTCTTCATGAACCATACACTGCCAATACCAGTATCTAGTAAATAACAGGTGATCCCTCTTCTTCACTCAGGTGGTGATGTTTTCCATGCAAATAGAATGTTCTATGGTATCTGCCAATATCACTGCTCTTCCTTTCCTGCTAGTATGCTTGTATAGTTTATTTTTAAACATTGTCTAAATTGAGATAAGGTCGCATATTCTTCATTCTCTTGGGTCCATGTCCTTTTCCTTCTTTCTTCCTGGCACAGCAGAGCCCACATGTAGCATCCATAATTATCTGATTGTCCCTGTAGACTTACTAGTAAGACTTGTTTATCCTTTGATCTTGTAAATTCTTAATGTTTGGGTCTATTATCAAGAATACCACATACTTGTTACACTGTAAAATGTTTGAGTGTATGTTTTTTTATAATTTTAGGTAATTCTTTTTATTGATTTCCTTCCTAATATTTATGAATTACTTTCCAAAATGTTAAAAACATATCCAGTTAATTCAAACTAATCACCTTTTTTCTTAAACTCCACATTCCTTTGTAAGTCTTAACTACTTCTAAATAACATCAGTCCTCTTTCATAGGAACATTTAATTGTTCATCTTCAGTCCACTGATGCATCAGGGTGTCATTTTTGATAAAATATCAGCGCACTTACTATATCAAAATAAAATTATTGTGCAGTAATTTAATGACATAGTTCTTCCCTTTTACGAGCTCCGAAAATATCTCATTAACAGTTTCACAAATTACCACAATAACTTATGCTGACATGCTCATTTATTCTCATTTATGAATAAATCTGGTTGACAAGTCTAATGAAATATTGCAGGGAATTCCCAACCTTTAATATGGATCAGACATCATTAGAGAATCTCAAAATGGGGAGTATTTGAGCACAAACACTTCACTATGAAAGTGGAATATTAGGTTCCGCCAAATATTACACTAAACATGTACTTGTTAGCTGACACTTGTTCATAGTACAACATGGAGATGTTCCTACTCCTACTCATCAAGAACCACAGTGATCTCCACCATCTGCCTACTGCTTCATGGAAAAAAAAAACAATCCCATAATTTTGAATTTTTCTGTCTTTAGAATATTATTTCATGATTTTTTTCTGCTTCTTAATTATGACAGGCTACCCTGATGATTATTTAGTATAGAAGAGAAAAACATGCACAAAATTATTTTGGATTTGATCCAAACCCATTTTATAGAAAAGTAGAGGAAATTTTTAACATTGCTATGAAGAGACTAATAAAAAAACAACTTATACTTCCATTTCTGAGGTTTTTAAAAATAATTTTGATTTTTAAGCAAACAATGGTGAACTTTTAAAATATAATTTAGGGTATATATTTTTATTTAATTAAATATCTGTGTAGAAGATATAAAGTGAATACACTAAAAAGCAAGTATAGTTCTTATCCTTTAGAAGATTATATAGTCAAATTCATTTTGTATATATCCATAGGAAGAACTATGTTCACAAATTACCCATTTGTTTCCATATCTTTAATGTATCTCTTCCTTTGACATCAAAAGTATTTTTATTTTCATCACTATAAATTATTTCAGATCACAAAAGAGAAGTATGCATGATTAACCTGTCTATAATAATATTATTTGTAATAGCTTCAGACATATTTTGCACATTGTCTGTGATGCTAGTACTATACTATGCTACATGCAGTAGTACTTTGGCCATTATTGGATTGAAACAGTTAAAGGCTATGGATCTAAATCTCTGGCTCCATTTCATTTTCATCCTATGGTCTTTATTAATACAAGTAAAAATACAAAATTAATATCAATTCCAATTCTATTCATTTCAAAAGCTTGCTGAAGAACTTCTACTAAAAACAGTTTTTATTGTTCTTGACTACATCTCCCATGTTACCTCTGACAATGCTCCTTTACCTTCACTGTGTTTTTTGTCACAATGGTCGTCTTTCAGTTCCTCAAACCACCAAGGTCATTCCTGTTGTTGGGGTCTCAATATGTATTCTTCCGCTGTCTAAAACTCTCTTCTCCCAGACTCTCACATAGCTAACACATTCTCGTCATTTAAGTTCTAACTTAAGGATCACACCCTCAGATATGCTTTTGCTGAACAATTTTCTTAATTTAGGACTACATTTGAATGCCTTTTTATCTTTTTATTACATTATCCTGTTTTATTTTTTATCACAGCCTTAAATAAACATTTATTTGTCGACTTTCTGTCTCCTCCTCTCAAAAAAAAAGGAATTAAAGCAACATGAAAACATAACGCCTATTTGTTTTCTTCATCAGCATTATATCACACAACTCTACTGACTCTAGCACATCTTAATAAAATATTGAATGAGTGAATGAATGATTATATTCTCCTGTCATCTAAAAGTGCATTTTCTAGAGCAAAGGGTAGATTATTAAACAAAAATGTTAATAAAGTGTTAAATATTATAGCGAACATTTTTGTAAATTTTTATCCCAGTATGGTTAACATATAGTGCTATATTAGTTTTAGGTGTACAGTATAGTGATTCAACAGTTCAAGGCATTACTCAGTGCTCACCATAAGTGTACTCTTAATCACCACAAAAAATTTTTTTAAACTGCCATAGGAACATAAAGAAGGAAACGAAGTCCTGCGAATGGAAGGTAGAGAAACTTTATAAATGTATTAAGTATCTGAGCTGCATCTTAATAGAAGGATGATTATATAATTTTCATCCATTTCAGGATACATGTAAGACCAAAAGGGAGATAGGCATAAACTAAAAAATAGCTGTTTGGGGGTGTGTGTGGAAGAGGGCAGAGAAACTGAAAATGGGAATAATATGACACAGCATACAAAAGAGTATAGATTTTATTCCACAGCGAGTAGGTTCCATTAAAGGTATGGGGATGGCAAGATGACATTTGTGTTTTAAGATGGAGTTCAAAAACATTCACTGCCTTTGTAAAACCTCCTTAAATTCCCATAAGCCCACCTGAGAATGCAAAGGATGTAGCAGAGCAGAAAGTAGGGAAAGAGCTAAGGAATGAGATGATAAAGATGTGCTAATAGAGTCACCCTTCTGAACAACAACTGGCTGGAGAGGTTCTCTGGTCTTCTCCTTTATCTAAGAGTCTCTGAGCTGCATGAAGAGCCTAATGAGTTAAAACAAAGACCTGATATTTCAGGATTGAGTGAAGGGAAATGACAAAAGGAAAGTCCTGGTGTCAAATAAATGGGATAACACTGAAGACAAGGTAAAAAAAAAAAAAAGGCAAAAAGAAATCCTATTTCAATAGAAAATAAAAGAGAGACTACACAAAAAGCCAGACTGTGCTGATTGTTTTAAACCTTCTGACAAGAGCTAAACTAATCGCATGGGCTGCCACAGTAAGTACTCAATATATTTATAGAACAATGAATATGTAATTTCATCGACTACTTCCAATAAGGAACTAGACAACACCAACAATAAAGCAAAAACAAAAGTAAGTCCTCTGCATTTTTAGTTAAATTGATGAAACAAGTGTAAATTTGACTATTCTATTTTTTAAATTTGACTGTCCTATTTTTTTTAATTTTTTTCATGTTCTATTTTAAACATCATTGACTTAAAATTTCACTGAAATTGGTGAATAAAAGCTATTATCAGGGTGGATTTTCCTGTTAGGATTTAGGATTACGAAGGCAAGATAAGGATATGAAAGAAAAATATAAAGAGCATGTTGGACAGTGCACATTAGGATGGAAAAGCAGGACTCTGTATCACTGTATTTCATACATTTAAGGAAATGCTAGCCTCTTTATAGACTGGATATAAAGTGGTCCTTTCTCTCTCAGTTAAAATGCAGAGCTGTTCTGTTCTGCTCAAAGAACTTTTTGCAATAATGGCGTTACCAGTAGAAGTGAAGAATAATCCATTTAATTGAAACAGAATGCTACAGATAGGCAGAAAGTAATTACCTATGATACAAACTACCCAGGTTCCTGGAAATAACATCCATATCTTTATGAAAAGTGCTATGAAATTATTCAAGACCATGAGCATCAGGACACCCATTTACATCTTATCTGAACCTCTCAGAGTTCTACAGGATGCATAAATAGGAGTAGAGTAAATAAGAACAGCAAGGTAATCCTCCTATTATATTCAGCACTGGTGAGATCCTACTGTGTCTAGTTTCACACCCCAGAACTTAAGAAAGATGAAGAGAGTTAAGGACAGAGAAAGAAAAATAATTGAAAGGTTAGAAAATGAGAATTCCAAAAAGGGTTAAAAAGCTTTATATTATTTAGGCTAGAGAAGAGCTCCTTGAAAGGCTATTATTAATGCTCTTCAATGAAGGGTTATTCCAAAGATTATGGTGACTGGCTATATTCATTTTTGTGGAAAACATACCAGAGAAAAATGAATCTTAATAGCAAAACAAGGGAAGAAAGAAAAGAGCTTTTGATAATTGAAAAGGCTGCTCGCCACTAAATGAGTCCCCAAGGGATTTCAGAACATTGCAATTGTGGAAATCTTTTAAAAATAGAATTTCAAATATATTAGGCTTGGAGGTCAAGGGAAGGACAAGATGACCTTTTAAGATGATTTCCATGACTGCAATTCAAAGACTATATTACAAAAGAGAACAAGACACCAATTATGCACTAAGATGGATTGTGTAGATAGGGGAATCAAAAATGAGTACAAATGCAGACAAATGTGACATCTCTTCTTGAAGATATTTACATAATTTTGTTGTACACAAAAGTTTTCTTCATGTGAGGGTGAGAGAAGCACTCTATTTTTTCCTCCCTACTTTATGTACGCATACACATGCACAAGCATGTAGACATATACACTGTCTTCGGAAAAAAAGAGCATAATTGCTTCCAACAATAAGAATTTCTCCTTTCAAGACAAGTTCCTTCCTAACCCATAGGAGATATAATCTCCCACATGATATTATAGCAGAAATAAACAAGGGGAAATCTTACAGAGCTGCTAACTTAACCCTTCCACCCCACCCCACCAATAGAAAGGTGGGAAAGTTTTGGACTGAAAATACAGAACAAGGCTTCTAAACTCTACTGTGCATAGAAATCACCCACAAGATTTGTTAAAAATGTAGATTCAGGAGTCAAGCCCTCAGAGATTCTGATTCGGTTGGTCTGCGGTGGACTGAGGAATCTGCATGTTCAGTGACAGCTCAGGTAATTATGATGCAGGTTGTCTGAGGACTACAATGTGGGAAACATTGGTCTAGAAACCTTCATTCTGGTTCATATATACATTTATTTAATATTTTTGTTTTAATAACTACCAACAATCCCTGATAAATAATGTTTTGGTTTATAAGTTTTTGATTTTTATTATGGTACAAAATTGATGCACATTCAGTGGAAACCATACTTCAAATTTTGAATTTTGAGTTTTCCCTGTGCTAGTTCAGTGAGATTCTCTGCTGATGTTGGACAGCAGCAGTGCCCACAGCTCACGGTCACTCACACAATCAGAGGGTAAACTCCAAGATACTTGTAACCATTCTGTATTCAATAAACTAGCACAGTATTCAAGAAACTATGTGAGATATTCAACACTTTCCTATAAAATAGGCTTTGTGTTAGATAACTTTTCCCAACTTTACATTAATGTAATTGTTCTGAGTATATTTAAAGTAGGCTAGGTTAAGGCATGATATCAGTAGGTTAGGTATATTAAATGTATTTTTGACTGATAATATTTTCAATTTATGATGGCTTTATCCAGATGTAAACCCATCATAAGTTGAAGAAGATCTGCATATATAGTTAAGTCTCCTCTTCTTTGACAGTTAAATTATAAACTCACCACAAAAAAAGTCATATATAGTCAAAATCATTCTTGAAGTTTCCACAAATCACCCAGAAGTTATAGCATGACACTGTGGTATATAACAACTTGTAGAGTAATATAAACAACATTATGTCTTAAGAAGTACTTAGATATCTCCAAGGCATGTTTAACAAAAGGCAATTCTCTTTGGCAAAGCATTACTATTCACAACGGACTGTTATTAAGATTTAATAATTGGAACACCTGGGTGACTTCGTTGGTTAAGTGTCCGACTTTGGTTCAGGTCATGATCTCGCGGTCCCTCAGCTTGAGCCCCGTTTAAGGCTCTATGCTGACAGCGAGGAGCTTGGAGTCTGCTTCGAATTCTTGTGTCTCCCTCTCTCTCTCTGCCCCTCCTCCACTCATGCTCTGTCTCTGTCTCTCTCTCAAAAATAAATAAACATTAAAAAGTTTAAAAAAATATTTAAATTTCCAACTGTGAATGTGGAATTGGTGGCTAAGTCTAAAATGAATGTGCTTTGAGAGACTCTTGAATATTGAAAACAAACTGAGGGCGGAAGGGGGAGGGGGAAAGGGGAAGGGGGGTGATGGTCATGGTGGAGGTCACTTGTGGGGAAGAGCACTGGGTGTTATATGGAAACCAACCTGACAATAAACTATAAAGTTAATAAAAAAAATTAAAAAAATAAAATGAATGTGCTTGTCAACAGGATTTAATATCAATCCTATGTAACTGTATATGTTAATAGCTCCAAATGTGATGGTTAGGATTAAATGAGATAATAAATGTGGAAGTACCTAATATTAGTTCTGGTGCACTGAAGATGTTCAATAATTTTTTTCTAAATTTAAAATTAAATTTTGCCTAATTACAGTTTTTTTTCTTCCTTTGAAAAGCTGTGGAGAAGAACTTGGTGACTAGATTCTTAATTCTCTGTGTATTCTCTAACATAATCTCTCCTCTTCCATTCTCTTTTTAATGCAGTAGGAGACTGGTCCATGACATTTTAAGCTTTTACCACAGAGCTGATAAATTAATTGTTTGATGTGACTTGTCTGTAATGCCATTTGGTCATTCTGAGTCTGAGCTTTTTCAATTAGAGGATCTGGATTACATGAATTCAAAATTTTGTTCCCAGGTTTAAATTTCCAAGATTCTATAAAGTTTTTATATTCTCATTTGTTTTGTTGTCTCCCTGGTCACAAATACCAGGTGATCACTTATATAGTACCCTCTTAGGCAATTAATTTATTCATTCTGAGCCAGACATCAAAAAGCAATACAGGGTCACCTGGTGGCTCAGTTGGTTAAAGTGTCCAACTCTTGGGTTCAGCTCAGGTCATAATCTCATGATTTGTGAGATTGAGCCCCACATCAGGCTCTGTGCTGATGTGAGCCTGCTTGGGATTCTCTCTCTCCATCTCCCACTGCCCCTCCTCTGCTGTCTCTCTCTCTTTCTCTCTCTCTCAAAATAAATAAATAAATATTTTTAAAAGCAATATAGAAAAGTGGCTAAGGTCATGATTATGAAAATCACTCATACCTGGATTTGAAACCAGTTCTGACATTTAGTAACTGTGTAACCTAGGGCATTTATTGAGCTTTCCTTAAGTCATTTTTTCAATTTAAATGGGTAAAATATTACATTTATCTCATAGGTGTTGAAAAAAATCAAATACCACATGATTATGATGCCTTGGCATAAAATAAGCACTCACTAAATGATAGATATTAGTTTAGTCCTCATTCTGAAAAAGTCATTATCACTGCTCCTGAACTTGCTTTCTTTCTAATTTTTATTTATGTAAGAATCAAAAATATACCATAAAAAATTATGAAAAATAACTGCAAAATTGGAATGTCAACAATTAATTAATTAGGATCCTGTTCACATTGGTTAATAAAGCTCATCTAATTAAACAAAGGCCTCTCAATTATTAAGATAAATTATGCTTGTATATTACATATATTTGATTGCACATGTCATGTTTTTCTTGCAGAAATCAAACTTTAAAGAAGCATTTACCTTCTGTTAATAAGTGATTGTCTCTCTTATATTAATTTCACATAAGAAATAAATATGATAATAGCCTAACCCTGGCCTTATGTTAGCCTTGTACATAAAAAATTAGATTTGGTTATTTACATTAAGAACAGCAAAGCCCTAGTGGCATAAATGATGGAATTCAAACAGAAACAATATTTGAATTTTTTTCTCAAGTCTATCAATTATTGATTTTTTTTCATATCAAAGTTTATTACACAAGAATACAATGCCCTTCCAAGTGTGTTGGACAAAATCTTTTGAAAAGTTAGTTTAAATTTAAAAGATTGCTTTCACAGCAAAAATTTAAAAAATAATTTAAAAAATAAACTTCAGAATTATATTGAATAAATTATATAATTTATAAACCTTGTTTGACATAAGCAATAATATACTCTATTAACTGTTCCTATTAGGAAAAGGGGTTTTCAACTTTCATATATTCTGTATATTCTGGTTGTTATATAGTTTTTGTGTATGTGTATATGGCTTACCTGTTTTCAAAGAATTGACATACATTTATATCCAAGAAGACTAAATTGAGCATACCTTAATCACTGAAGATTTAGAAAGCATTCAAGACATTCTAGTGCTCTGGGTTATCATTTAAAAATCAGTCATCATTGTGACTAGAAATTTCTGTTTCACAGACTCCTAGAGAACACTGTTCCTAAGTCTATTTTCTCATTTTGACTCAGTTTCTTCCCATCAATATTCAAAGCTCATCAGTTCCTACCATCTCTGGAAACCTAGCCTCCAATTCTTCCTCTTCCCTCTTTAACATTTGCATCAGGCTTCTTTAACATCTCCTTCATTCCTATTATAGGCATATTAAGGAGTCCTTCAATTTTAAAATGTTTTTTTATTTGTTTTGAGATAGAGAGAGATAAAGCATGTGTGAGCAGAAGAGGGGCAGAGATAGACAGAGAGAGAATCCCAAGCTCTGTTAGTACAGAGTCTGTTAGCACATGTTAGACCTCGATAATGAGATTGACATGGGGTTCAACCTCACAAACCATGAGATCATGACCTGAGCTCAAATCAAGAGTTGGATGCTTAACTGATTGAGTCACTCAAGGCTCCCCAAGGACTCCTTCAATTTTAAACAAATCAAAGAGAAGAGGAAGGAAAAAAGCTTTTAATTTTATTTCTCTTCCAATGCTATTTGGTTTTCTAGCAGTGACAAAACCCTTCCAGACATGATACACACAATATTTTTTCATTCTATCCACCCATCATCATCTTTTCAATGCATGAAATCTGGTTGCCCTTCCAGAATCTTTTTTCTTGAAAGTTTTTCTTATCACTGGTTTAATACTTTTATAAAAGCACTGCTATCATTTTCAGTTCAACAATCTGCAATAGCATCCTATTGCCTACTATGTCAATTGCAAACTTTTCTGTCCAGCTTTCAAGACTTGCCATAAGCTAGCTTTACCTATCAAATCCAACATTGGATAAGCAGTTATTCTCTAATATACACACAAACAACTACAATGAAGTCAATGCTTTCATCATCCCCTTTGCACATAATGTTTCTTTCTTACATTGCCCCCTTCTTAATGTTCTTTCCTTCTGGAATACTCCTTATCAATTCATACCTAGATATCCTTCTTTGCCAGACAATGCATCATCTCTTTCAAGGACACCATCATTTACTCAAGTCCTCACATTTTACTCTCTTGAATTTATTCAGCATTTAGCTGTTTTCTACTTGTTTCAATTTATGGCAATGAATTATTAACTAAATATATATACATATAGTTTTCCCCAATGGTGGAAATCATGTTTTTTACCCTTACTTTCATTCTTTCTTTTATCTACAAGAACCCTGGGCTCCATGAGGTGGGAGAGACAACTTTGTTTAGTTCCACCGATTACAGTAGTGACATCAATCATACAAAGATGGGAAAGTCACCCCCTAGATTTTTGAGGAGAAAAGGCTTCACTATCAAAGAAGTGGGCTGATCATCATACAGGATTTTTTTAAATACATGGTTCTTACTTAAAAAACATATTTTACTCTATTTGGGTCAAAGTCCAATTACAGATGAAATATTGCTCTACAATTAAAAATACTCAAATATAAAGGGATTTATGTGTGTGTTTATGTTCTAGTATCCAAGGATCCACTATTCAAAAACAAAAACAATTTACTACATTAAAGATCTTTTGACAATAATCCTTAAGAATTTATAAATTTTGAACACAGCTCAGCAACTACTGCAACGCTCTGACCCCAACATAGAACCACTAATACTATAAAAGAGCCTTGGAGAAAGATCACCCTCAAATTCCTTCTCTGCAGATTGCTGCCATTCTAATAGAAAGGAGCATATGGGAGATCCTTAATCTACCCTTCCCTCACCACCCATCTCAGGTTCAGAAATATTACTATAAGCACCTATCCACAATCAGCGATTTGTAAGAAAAAACTATCCCAAACTTTGGAGAGGCCTGCACTACAAGAGAGTATAACGGTCTAAGAGAGCTGATGGTTTCCTAGGTGAGTAATTTCCTGCCAAAAAGTATCTCAAGCATAGAGGGAAATAAATTCCATTTTTATAATAATAAATTAATCTCACAATTTTAAAGTATTCATCTCTTTAACAAAATATATACATTCTTTCTCTATTTATTTTGCCAAACTATTTGGAAATATAAATACAAATGTCTCAGGTCTTAGGGGTTCACCATTTTAAAACATATTTTGGCATCCTTTTACCTTTTCTGGTAAAACAGTATAGATTTGAATTAACATTTCCAACTGTAATAATATGGATACATTATATTCATAGTGCTAATGCAATACACATATGAAAATGGTATTCTCATTAAAACTATTCATAAATATAATACATATGTTTCTAACATTTAAGGGAGTATCAATTAGGTATATACATTTGAATTCAAAGAGATTTATACCTGTGTAAGGATTATATCAAGACCTTTATTATGTTTTTGTCCTATTATAGGAATTTTGTCTAAAACATTATTTTGGTAGGTTATAATATTTTCATAACATGTTAACATTTCAAATAAGGAACTCAGCCTATTTCTTTACAGGGAACAAAAATTAGAAATGGAGGAAAAACTTTCTATCTTTTCTCAATCCAGAAATGTCTAATGTGAAACAGGATCCCTAACTTGTTCTTGAAGAGGAAGTTGTGCTTCTGTAGGGTCTGGTTCAAGGATAAATAAGGACATTCCTGTTGGAGGAGGCAGGCTGTTCCCTGTCAGATACAAATGATCCAATGAAAATGAAGAGGGAGATGATTAAAGGGAAAAAATGTTGGCCTGTCATGTGGCTAAAGTAATGTCTCAGACCTCCTGCTGTTTAGAGCCTGCATTTATGCTCTAAAGTTGAACAGCCTTGACTAGTGGCTCTCTGTAGGATTTAGGCAATTGGGGAAGTAAGAGAGTTAATCTGAGAAAACAGGAATACAGGAATGCCTCAGAGCAGAAAAGAATCTGCCCTCTGTTCATGCACAAAAAAGAGAACATTGAATTTAAATTAATAGTCTTTTCTGTAGCAAATTTTTCTTTTTTTTTCCCCCTCCACTTTACAAGCTCCTATTTGCCTGTTTTTGTTTTCCCCCTTTGGTTATGTGGGGTTTCTTCATTGTTTGGCACAGTATGAAAACAATAAAGATAGAAACAAACTAGGCATTTATGTAGTATTCATCCCTTGAAAATAAATGAGCCTCACCGTACTATATGTTTTCTAATGAATTCATCAATTTAGCTTACATTTCTATTGGAAATTACAATATGTCAACTATGAAAAATGCTGTTTATTTACAAAGCAAATAGTTTACATTACAAACAGACTTAGAAAGGGAATGTATTCCATAACTTGGAATTCAATAAAATGAGAGATCCCACCATATCTTGGTAGCCTGGAAGAAAACTGCAACCAATTTTACAAAAGCTTTATATTCAAATACAATAATAATAATGTGCCACACCTTACCTTCAGGCCAACTTCAATGTAGCATTAATAATAATACTAAAAACAACAATAATCTGAATAAATAGATTGCATTTTCTTCCTACGATCTCAAAATGCCCCTCCTAAATTATCTCATTTATTCTTATGACATGTTTCTATAGGGAGAAGAGATATTGTAGGTAATCTTAATCTACACTTTACCAAATAACTTTGAGAAGATCCTGTGACATTCTGGCACTGAAACATTCAGGCTTATAGCCACCTGGCTGCATGCCTCGTAGGCCTACAGCAGCTGGGCTCTCTAATGGATATCTTGGAGCCAGAGGAAGTGTTGGCTTTACAGGGAGAGTAGAGTAGGTGATTATCTAAGGTACTGTGCTTGAAAAACGCTTAGAATGCATGCTACTATATGAACGCTCGCCCTATTAAAGCACAATATGTGCTAATATATGAATCTCACCATTAGTTGGGGATTTAGGCAATGATACCCTGCTTAAGTGCAAGTACTGACCTACACATTACACATTCACTTAGGAAAAACTATAAAGATCTTAGTATGAATTATTCCACCAATATTTTTATTAATTGTTCATTCTCAATGGAAGAGAAACATATCAATTAGGTTTAGATAGGAAAGATAGATTTAATATTTTCATAAGAATTTCATAATTAAGCTGTCACTTCTGGTCCTACCATTATAATAGGCCTGATAAAGAAAGGACAAAAGGAATCAAGGACATACAAGCAGAGATAAGGCTCCAGAATTGTAGAGAGGTGGCAAGAAAGCATAGGTGGAAGTACAGTAAGTAAAGGGAAGATTTATCACAAGTAAAGTTTTACACAAACTATGATATCTTTCATAATATTGCATATAAATAGAGCTAGAAACGAAATCCCATAATACCCAGCTCTGTAGATGTTATTTATTTATTTATTTATTTATTTATTTTACCAGACTTTATGCTTCAGTACTGAACTTATTTAAAATTATTATAGACCTTTGCTGTCTGATGAGAGAAACAAATATATAACTAAATTCAAGAGTGTCCAGGAAATTTCGGCTTACCCTCTGGGCTCAAAGCAATGTGCATGCATTTTGGATCTTTGCCAGAACAGTGACACATAGCCTGCAGTAGTCACTATCTAGGAAGGAGTGGTTATAGAAATCGTCTGCTATCATTAATATTATCCCAGCTATTAGAAGACTATTTTAGATGCTACAAAAAAGATATCCAAACGGCTTGTTTAAACAATAAGGAGTCAGTACATGAAAGGTTAAATATATCTAAAACCATGCTGACCTTTCCACTTAGTACAAGAAGAAATTTCATATTGCTATATACATTTTACCAATGAGGACAGGATGTCTATCTAGGAGAAAAAAGTAATTTGTCTGTCAGAAGCTAGTTTACTTCTCAGTCTACTAAATAGAATCTGATTTTTAAATATGTCTTTGCTATTGTTATTGAAAGAGCGCTTCTTCTCACGCTGTCAGGTCTTCCTCACACTTAATTTCCCTCAACTCTCTAACAAGCTCCTTCTACGATTACTTTTTTTTAATGCCTAAAGCAACTGGCATAAATTAAGCCAGGAATCTCTTTGGGCAGGTTCTCCAGAGACAAACTATAGTCCCATATAATGCATTCAGGAGAATATACTTTTATATTCAGTATAGTCTTACTCCCAACCCCATAATAATATAATAATTTTTATTTAGCTGCGGGCTTGCATTCTGGCTCACCTTCTTGTTAGTGACGTCACACAAAAGAAACGATTTGGGGCTTCTGAATATAAGATAGCATACCTGCTGAAATGGGGAAAAATCAGGGTGATATGATGGCCAAAGATTTAAGTTTAAGAAGAGGAGAACAGAATTTAAGTACTATCACTTAGAAGGAATGAGGGATTTAAAAATCTGTGGAACTTATTGTTTTTTTCTTATGTAAAACATGGATAATATCTGGGTTTGTTTTCATTATGAGACTGTAGTAAAAAAAATGGTATATAAATGTGTTTGAAAGCATTTTTAAATATAAAGCTTTTTTTTTTTAAATTGTGGCCCTATCATGTACTAATGACTCTGCTCGGTATTTCCTAGACTCCAAAAAGATAGAAAGAATAGAGCATTGGTCTCTGTCATCCAGTCTCTCACAAGCAAACATCCAATAAGAAGATTTATTTAGTCAGAAAAATTAGGTAATACAATGAGGTTAAGCTGAGAAATTAACAAATTTATAAATTCTTGATCTCAGAGCAATGTCCAGCTAGGATCATCGTCTCTGGTATATAAAATTGACCGTGCAAGGGCGTTCACAGTTCTCACAAAACCACAAATCCCTATAGCCTTTGCAAATGACTTTCATATAACATAGTGCTTATATCTATCTACAGTTCCTGTACAAAGGCTTTTTTCCCTGCTAGTTACATAGACATCTAGAAGTGATCTTTCTCACTTTGATATCCAGCTGTCAGTTCCGGGACGGACTGTGCTGGAACACTATCACAGACCATCAACACCACATTTCTAGGTCTTTAGCATTTATCGTTCCTGACATCTCTTGGGGCTGCCGCCTCTACTTGCTCTCAGCCCCTTTGTATTAAACTACTCAAACATTCATTTATCAGTAGCTAAACCAGAGGTAGTGATTCTGCGGATATCATGAGATCAGCATCCATCTAAGCATCTGTGTTGAGTTTTTGCCACAGGGCCCTGCATTGATTATTAGCTGGGATAAATCCCAAAATAGCATGTTCTCTAAAGAGAACCAGAACATGGCTTTGAACCCAGAGTAGATGAGATAGCAGAGCTGTTACAAAATTATAATTCATCTGCAGCATGCAGAAGACCATTTTAGTCTCTTGTATATTTTTCTTTTAAAATGTGAAATTTTATGAAAGATTAAGAATAAACTCATATGCTTCTATAATTTAAATATGCTTCATTTTGGTTGTATGGCAAATTTTCCTTAAATCTTTATAATATATCTGTCCAAGCCATGTACACATTGTAGGATTCTTAGAATCATAACACTTAACGACCATCTAGTCTATTGCCTCTTATTTTTACAGAGGAAGAAAGTAAGGTTTATAATGATGTGACTTACCGAAGACTACTCTCCTAGTTAGTAGAAACCTGTTTTTTAATCTCTAGGGAATATTATTTTCACTGCAAAATGCTGCCTTCCTGAGAACAGGGACTGTTTTTTAGTATTTCCAATATTACTTCCCCTTTCCCTTATACTCTTCATTGCCTATTATGACACTAAGGAACATAATGATATTTTTGGTGTATATATGTAAAGTATGGCTGAAGGCATGGTGGAAGAAAATTGAAAATGTGTGATTTATGGACAAAAATTTTACATACATTTTAACTAAAATCTGTAGAAGACATAGGAATACAAACTACATTTAAAAAAACTGATTAGAAATTAGAAACTAATTCATTAGAAATCTTCAATAATAATTGATGTTTATTAAACAGATTCTGTATTAGGATCTTTTATTATCTCATTTAATCTTAAGAAAATTCTGTGAGTTAGATCTTATTTTTATCATTCCTTTTTGCAGAAGGGGAAAATGAATTGCTACATGACTTCAAAATTAAAATGCATATTGTATTTTAATATTATGAATATTAAACTATTATTACAATACATTTACATGTTTAAAACATTTAAAATGCATAACACATGTATACCATAAATATGAAAATTGGTAATTATCATATATTGCTATTACTATAACTCTTTGTGTTCTTGTATTCCTTTTTTCCCTCTACATTTTAAGATTCTTAAGGGAAAGAATTGGATACCTCAGAAGGTACCTAAGAAAGAGCCAGCCACATCATTAGTCTGCAATAAATACTAAAATAATGAATAAATAAATGCTTTACATAGCCCACGTTTGTTGTAATTGGGGTAAATGGTAAGTCTAAAACAGTGTTGAAGTAGCTGGTTAAGTTTTTCTTTCCTTATAGAACTATTGGTCTGCCAAAGAACATTGAACCCCCACCCCCAAACATCAAATAATTTTCCTTTTTACTGGCAATTCATCTACAGTGGGCTTAAAATATTGATTTACAGATTTTTCCATCCCCCAAAATATGATTTATATTATAATATTTTTCTGTTTCTCTTGCTACTAGTGTTTTAGCTCACTAGCAAATTGAGGTCAACCTGATTAGCTTTTATCTAAAAAGATGTCAGATATTTAACTACCTCAGACTCCAATGACTAAAGCAGAGCATGACACATAGATTCAATGAAATTATGAGTAAATATTTTCAACAAATATTGTATCTCATTTATTTTATAGTTCCATAGTCTGTCACAAACTTGGCCTACTATCTACAGAAATAAACTGATAATCAGTCATCATACCTAGGAGAGACAACTTTTTAAACTTTCTCTGAAATGATAAATTAGCAAATAATATTCTCCATCTGGTTTTATGAAGATACAGACATGAGAGCTTAGTTGACGCAGAACCTAAGGACTTCAAAGCATATCTGTCTCAAAATAGATGGAACAGTAATACTGATGTTAATCAATAAATTTTGACAACTAGAAGTTAGAGCAGAATAGTGGAGTGAGAAGCGTTATTCATTCCTTCTCTCAAAATGAAGGGTATCATCTCTTATTTATATTGTTAGATCTTTTACCACCACTAAATCACGTAATTTAACTTTTATTAGGACAGCAAGGTGTAAATAGACATGATGACTTTCAAAGATTTGAATTCAGATTATTATTGTTACTGCTAGTATTATTGTTATTATTATTTTACTGGTGTTCAAAATTAATTTTGTAGATCTCTGACTCAGGTACATCTGACACATTTCAGTATTATATTCTGGTAATGGAGGTATCAATGTCTCAAGAGAATTGAGAACTCATGAAGTAATGAGCCTTCCTTTACTTGAATTAATTGAACAAAGATTCTGTTACCACTCATCTCTGGCTCCCATCAGACCCAAGTCTATGAATAGTAGGGATATGATACAGCAGAATTGTGTCCCGAGGGCATATAGTAAAGGAACAGCCACTCCTCCCTATATTACTACATTGTTCCTATTTTAAGATAGGATTATCATCACTTCCATTTCATTAGCACTGGATTTACTTGCTGTTTTATTGACACTGCTGAGTAAGAAAGTGCCCCAGGTGTTAATGGCAATGGAACAATTTATCTTTATCATTTCAGGTTAAAATTACTATGTTAAAATAAAGATAGAGCAGATTAATTCTTTCTCTTTCACAAAACATAATTCTTCATACAAAAAATAGAAAATATTTGTCAGAATCCCCTTAAAACATCTTTCAAAAAAAGGCACTTAGATTAAGTTCGCTGAAAGACAGCACACTTCTTTAAAACTGCATTTAGAAATTCTTGAAAGACCCAGCACCACAGACCATTCTATGAGCCCCCGTGTCAGAGTCTGTGACTTAATCAGTCACACATTTAGCACTACAGAAACACTAAGCTGGTGAAGTGAACTTCTATGAGTCCAAAATTTCATCTTGTATAAAAGGAAATGTGATTTACTGGGAAATACATACATGAAAGTAAGTTCCTCAAATTGTGTTAGTATTAAAGACAGAAAAATGTGTGAAGAAATAGTTTATTTAAAAAGAAAAAAAATCGTTCCAAAGGTACAGAGAAGCCTGTAAGCCAGCAGCTTCACGCTTGCCTCCAACTGTCAATTCTATTACTAACTCAGAGTCCTGATTTCAACTGAAAGCAAGCCTCAGAGACACATAAGTGAATAGATTTTTCGATGTATTTTCTGTCACATCATATTACCGTGCTTTGGCTACTATACAGATTATACCAGGGAGTATGTAAAAGATCAAGTTACCTAATAAGTAACTGCAACAGAATAAGCACAGTTGTTGCATACACATGGAAACATTTGCTTTTAGCACAGTTATGACATTCGCTTTTATCACAGTTGCATTTTCTGTTTTCATAATAAAAATATATTGGCTTTTATTATAACTTTTTTATTTTTTCTCTGTAGTGCTGTAATAACTTGTGTTGCATTGTTTCCCTTCATGTTATATGACATAAAAAAAGAATATTTAGATTTGATATAGCTTTTCGTCTAAGTCTTCATTATAGATTTATTTCCCTCTATGGAGACTATGTCTAATAAAATCCAAACCTATAAATAATTTTGAATATTTTAAAACTTCTAAAAAATCCAACCATGAGAATATGTCCTATTAACTATTATTATAATATAATTAATTTGAATTGTGGATTCTGACATATCCAAATGAATATATGGACAACTTAATCAATAATTTCTCAAAGTTCATATTCTAGAGTTTCATTAATAGAATAGAATCGCCACAGAGAAACTTATTTTAAGATTTTCCTAGTCTTCAATTAAGAAGTGAATTAATGATACGTTACTATACTTACTAAACAAAATCAACAATGCTCTAGAATAACAAATCATGTTTAAATATATACATGCATCCTAGGAAATACTTGTGTGAAAGCACAATTTAATCAATGCCCTGAAGTATTAAATGTTTAGTATTAGAATTTAAATTTGGGAACTATGGGCTTTTCGAAATCATTCCTGGGCACAACCTGCCAATAGCCATGGATACGTGAATTAGAACCTGGGAAACTTTCAATTCTCTTAGTTGTTTTGCTTTAGACTAAGCTAGGAAATGGCTTAAGCCATCAGTATAATTCAAGTGGGGAAACACAGCATATGTCGGATCTGGGTATATCAAGGCAATTTTAAATAGTAATGATGGTGCCTGGGTGGCTCAGTCGGTTAAGCGTCCAACTTCAGCTCAGGTCGAGTTCCAGCCCTGAGTTGAACCCTGAGTCAGGCTCTGTGCTAACAGCAAAGAGCTGGGAGCCTGCTTAAGATTCTGTGTCTCCTTCTCTCTCTCTGCCCCTCCTCCACTTGCGCTCTCAAAATAAATAAACACACACAAAAAAATCAAATATGATGTTAGAGTGTCATATACAAGTATGCTTCTATAACACCATCCCAAGCATAACCAAGTAACTAGTAGGAAATAAATGCTAATAAATAAATAAATAAATAAATAAGCCATCATCAATCCATTAATCCATTATACAGATATAAGGTTGTGCAGAAAATTGCTTTCTCTTGACTATTCCAAAATACTCAGATTTCTGATTTCCTCTGCATTTAGTGATCTATATAATCTTCCTAGGTAACCAATTAACCCACATTCACTTTGCATCCTGCAAATTCTGGAAAATCTAGATGTCAATTCTAGAGAATCAATCAGTAGCAGTTACTTCTGTGGAAACTTAAGTCTTGGTGAGTTAATACTTCTTTACTAGGGTATTCAGCACACTTTCTTAAAAGTGTCATTTAGCTAACTAAAATGGCATAAAAGTCCCAAATCAGTAGGTAATTGTATCAAATCTGTTCTGTACTCCTATTTCTAGGATTGTGTTCTCCCTGTGACTGCTCTAAGATTTTTTTTTTTAATTTTGACAATTTGTTATTTAATTTGATCTGAATACTCCAGACTATCGTTTCCAAAAGAAGTCTTCCAGCAAGGCTGGGCTCTTTATTTTAGGAGGGGCTGGTCTCTCCAGATAATTTGTTCATTCAACAAAAGTTTGATGAGGATCACCAAATAATCCAGGTTTATACAGATAGAGTAGTTGCCAGTGAAAATTTATTAGAGTTCTCAGACTAGTGGTGAAGACTGGCATATAAACAGATGAGTTGCAATATAAGTGATGTTTACTGTGACAGAGGTATAAATTTTATGTTTCAGATTGTTTACCTCTGTACAAGAGTCAGAAGCAGCCTTACAGTAGCTATGACATTTAAGATGACACTCAAAAGCACAGTTTGCCAAGTGAAGAGACGGGAAGTGACTCCAGAAAGAAAAATAGCATGGCAAAATGCACAGCCTAAGAAAAAGATTTACTGGGTTTGTAAATCAGCAAAAAATATGTAAAGAGCATAATGTTTACAGGGGAGAAGACAAAGGATAAGACAAAGGGCAAAGAACTGGAGAAGGTAAAGATTATCAGACTGGGAAGAGTCATTTTATCAGCATAAGGAATTCTGATTTTTCTTTGTTAGTTAATGGGGAGTGTACAATGCCTTAAAAAAAAAAAAAGGAAGAAGAAAAGAAAGCTTGAAGAAGAATAACAAATGGAGTGACCACAGACAAGAAGACCAAAAGGGCAGCACTTACTATGTAGACCAAAGGGTGAGCAGTTACAAAAGCCCCAGGAGGGGATGATGAGAGTTTACCTCTGTCAGTAATACTGAGAGTGGTAAGAAACTAGGCCAGAAAGACTCTTCTGAGTTACAGCCCCATGAAGGATAGGGTGAACACAAGTGCCAGCTTTTTTGCATGTTGCTATGGCTGAAATCTTTCAAGAACCACCTGATATGTCCTGTATAAGCTTATAAAGCACTGCCATTTAGACAGTATGAGATTTCCATTTGTCTTTGCTATTCTCCACAATTATTCTCATTTTTGTATTTCTGCTAGGCACCCTATACAACTAGCAGCTGTTGCAACTAACAGAGGGAATGTCTAATCTCTGGAGAAACCCTAGTTAGTTATGAACCCCATTAATTGTTTCTCTCAACTATGATACTCTTTTTTTTTTTCTCCAGTGAGAGAATTAGACTAAGTCCCTTTATCATATTGTCTCCTATCAAAATTTGAATGAGGATGAAAAAGTTACGGTCCCTCAGTTTAGGAATTCTTAAATTGCTGAGAAGTGTAACAAGAATCCAGACTTGTGTGCAAAATTTCCCAAACCAAATTTCTAAGGTCCAAATAGTTTTTAGGTAACCAGTTTTCAGCAGCACCAAAGTGGCAGTTACAAATGCTAGTAGCACGACGTATTTAGTTAAATATTATCTTGGTAAAAAAATGTTCTGATTTTATTGAGAGCAATGGTCACTGAAAACACACTGCAAAGTTGATGACCAATCGGAGTTTATGGCAAGACTGGTGCACAGAGCAGATAGATGCACCAGATAAGAAAAATATTTTCTTATGTTCCATTTTCCTTCTAGTAGAATCAAAATGGACCCATGCAGAAGCTAAGCCACTTATCAATACATTTTAACTAAGTGGTTCCTCTTCACATTCACTAGGCTAAAAATTTGAACAAGGTGATTTGTTGAAATCTTGGCTCTTGGCTCACCCAGAGATTACACCCTAGTAGGGATGGGGATGCAAAATAAGCAAAGCAACAAATAAAACTATTACAACTTGTGAAAAAGGTTGTGAATAGAAAGAGAAAGATCCAAGAGAATGATCAAATTCCAGCACAGAGATAAGGTAGAGGGTGGAGGAGGCAACTAACAAAGGCTCCCTTGGCTCTGCTCTCTGCCTGTCTTGCAATTCATTTCCCCCATGACATGGAGCTCATTCAGGGGAAAGCTAGTCTTCTTTATTCATTCTACAAATAATTTATTAAATTCTTATTAATCACTAAGTTCTGAAAATTGAGAAAGCTGACACCAATCACTGTCATATACTAAGTAGGTCCTTCTTCCTATTTAGGGCAATTTCCTTCTCTTTGATGCAGTCCTTACTACAAACACCATTATACATTAACAACAACGACAACAATAACAACAAGGATTTAAGATAGTTGAAAAAGAAAAATAAAAAACTCACTCACTTAATGCATAGTCACTGGTAAATGTATGATTTGAGAGTAGACTGAACAATATAAGATCCAGAATAACACATTGTGTACATCTTACTTAAAAGGAGTAAAGGATTCACTTTTACCAGAGAACAGTTAAGTGGCCATAGTTTAATATATCTAGAAAACATTTTATTTAAATACACTGCAATTTAATCTTCGTTAAAAATACAGTCAAATTTCAAAGTAATAACTAAGGGAAATAATTATGTTTTTCCAAATGATTTTAAGATGTCATTATAAGAATAACTTTTTTTAAAAGAATGTAAGGTAGATTCATGGAATTGTAGGGGAGGAAAATTTGTCTCTTCTTCTCTTCTAGGTTCTTTGACTAGTCTAATATATAAATTGACATCAGACAAATTAACAGGAGAAAAACAAATTTAATTTCATGTGCACTGGAGTCCCAAATATGGAACTCAAAAAACTGCCCCAAACAAGCAAGTTTTATGCCTTTTAGGCAAGTAAACAATTATTTGTGAAGATCTGACAAACAAAAAGGTTTGGGACTGGGATAGCAAATTAATGAAGAAGTAAGGAAGTTTGCTTATACAACCTTCTTGGCTCTGAATTTCCTCTGTTTGGTGATAAGGCCTTTCACTCTCCTGGTATAGGGAGGATACTTTTACATGGAAGATTTATTTCCTGCTTTCTGGGGGACAAAGGAGGGTCAGAGTGCCTTTCTTGCACTGGCTGTTTCTTTAGAAGTATCTTTAATTCAAAATAATCCATATGGCAAGAGGACATATTTTAAGGTGGCATATTTTGTTCCCTCTCAAGATTAATGTCAAGAATAAAAGAAAAAGAATAATCTACAGAAATAAAGGGGAAAAAAGGCTACAGAGACATCGATTTATATTGCTACCTTTTGAAATACAGAAATTCGTTAATCTACTGAAACAATAGAGAGTTAACATCCTCTTTTTTATATGTATTATTTATTCAAATTTACCCTATTATCTATTTTAACAAGTATATGTTTTCCCAAAATAAATCAATGTTCTATTTTCTTCTGCTAAGATTAAGAGCAATGAAGTGTGAAAATTTTAGTTAAACACTTCATTTTCCAATTTACATAATTTCCCACCTACTCTGAAGTCCTTCAAAGTATAAGTAAATGACTCGATACAAATTACTACCAAAGTGAAAATTAGAAAACCAGTACTTTAATTGAATGTAACAAGACATATTTCATAAATATTTCAAAAGGAAAATTAAAAAAAAATAAAGTAATAACTAATTCTAAGAAAGGTATAGAACATATGTTCTTAGCATCTACTCAAAAGCAGAGAGAAAAAAGAGTTGAGCTAAGAGATTTCTGAGCCTACTTAGACAAGAAATTGGGGAAAGAAAAAATAGGAAGTGCTCAAATTAAGACAGTATCCTTAATAGATTCATGGCAATGAAGAGGAAGAAGAAGAATGAGGAGGGAGAGAAAACATTAAAGTATCAAAATGATCATCAGCACTCTATACCTGGATTTAATTAAACTGCTAAGGAAAATAAAAATCAATATTAAAGATGGTAAATAAAGCATAGGTTATTCAAGACCATTGCAATAGGCTATAGGGATCACACTGCAATGGGATTTGAGAGAGAGAGATTTGGCTCAGTTCTGACTACAACACAGACAAGTGAGAATTTATAAATATGGAACAGGGTGGAAGTGAATGCATGGAAAATTACTAAAAGGAAACATCAAAGATAAGTGGATTCTGGCTAACCTGATCTAACAGGATTCTTGCTGAAGACAGGTCAGGGTAATCAGACAACACATAGGAGTTGGTGAAGAATGAGGAATCTGATCAGATATTCAGGATGATCAGATATTGAGGGAGAGGTGGGGGTAAGTTCTGATTATACTGACTTTTCAGGGTTCTTGCAAAAACTCAATTTTACAAAAAAGTACACAGATGGGCCTAGGAGAAGGTTCAGGAAGGAGTCTTACTACAGTTTGGTCAGCAAAGATCTCATTGTCAAGACAATGAGAACTATAACAATTATTTAGTCAAGAACTATAATATCTTTGACATATGAAAGATGTTGTATATTGTAACCAAGAATAAAGGAGGTTGTAAAGTAACTCTAGTTACAAGGAAAGAGATTATAAGTAATTTTGAGATGAGTAATTATTTTATTATGATCCTGGAGTAGAAAATCCCTAAGCATAAAAAATTAAGAGCTAGAGAAAACTGAAGAGTGAACAGAAAGAAGTGTGGCTACCTGAAATTCACTGAGGGAATGAGAAGTTGTGCTCAGATGGCCCCAAGCCAACATCCTTTTATCTATTAGAAAATGCCTCCTAGGATGGCTTCTCGTCGTAACTGGTATGCTATACAGAAGGCAGCACTAATAGTCAGTTTTGAAAGATGGAATTCTGGTTCTTGTTATCAATGAAACCTAGGTATAAATACCAAACTCTAGTATTTCAAAGCTTTGTAACTTTTGCCAAGTTATTTAAACTCTGGTCATTGATAATATGTAAACAGGACTAAAAATACATGCTTTATAAAGTTTTATAAAGATTAAATGTTATAATGTAGTTAAAGAAAGGCCTTAGTACAGTATAAGAAATTAGTTAACATTAAATATATATTAACTAATATCCTTTTGAAGTTCTCAATATGGTGTCAGCCTCAGATAGTAAATACACAAAAATAATAGTTATTAATTTATACTAAGAAAAAGAAAGGGATTACATGTCATGATAAGAATGTATTGCATTAAAGCAAAAGGCTAGATAAAGCCGAGAGTGAAGCCAATGACAACAGGAGCAGAAATTGTCCATATATTAATCATAGGCTTCAAATTGGGCTGGGGGCATGTCAAAGGATAACAAATGAGTGTCAGGTCAGCAGCATCAACAACAAATGCCCATAGTCCTACTCTTTAAGCAATCTCCTGTCTAAAATATTATGGAATAGTTGAGTGTGTGTGGTAGGCACATGCTTTATAGGAATATATTCTAGAATTTAGTTTAGTTGATTCTAGAGCTTAAAAAGTAGAGTGAAGGTACAACACAGACATAAAGAGCACACTAATGTGCATAAATATGTGACCTCAAAAAATTGTGTAGCTTTTCTCGTCTAATTAGAGCATGATGGTTATGCTCTTGAAAGTAAACAAAAGTAAGAAAGTAAAAAAGCTAACCTGCTATTCCTTTAAAAATGCAATCTTCAATCTCTGGACACTTCAATTTTTAGGATAACCATAAAGGTATTGCTACCTCAAGAAGGGTTACTAAAATTCAAATATTAGCCTCAATCTGTACTGAAGTCTCCAATCCCTCAAAAGCAGCCTCAGCAACTGTCAGATGAATGCCAAATGCTCCCTTAACAGAATCTAGAATGCTTTCTGAAAAGTAACTCTGGTCCCTCGTGCAATCTCTTTAAGAAGTTCTTGGGTAAGTTAGATATCTGGGTTGAGGTAAAATGAGGTTGTGTTTCAGATTCTACTGTGGAGTACCCAGGTCCACCAGAGAAATGTTCTTTGAACAACTAAGGGAGATGTCTAAGCCACAATATAAGTTGTCACTCGACTGATGTTAGGTAGTTAACTTACATTCCTCATGTAGTTGAGTAGTATTGCTTAATCAACTTACAGTAGTTACTTAACTTACAGTCAGTAACAAAGGCTTCTACCCTCCAGTTAAAAATTTAAAAATAAAAAGGAGTAATCTACTCTGTTATGTGAGGAAATAATGGGGGAGAAACAGCGGGGCTGTGGACCAAGTGCCAAGGTTTAACAGGGGAAAATAAAGTCAGCAGAAAGTTACATCATTAGAATGGAAATAAAGACTAGAAACCTCAGGTTTGAGTCCAAATGGAAAGATGGACATAAATTATATATTTGTTTTTATTTTAATTTTTATTTTTTTAGAGAGAGTGTACAAGAAGGGAGGGACAGAGGGAGAAAGAGAGAGAGAGCCTTAAGTAGGCTCCACGGTTAGCATGGCCTGATTCAGGGCTCAATCCCATGATCCTGGGATCATGACCTGAGCTGAAGTCAAGAATTGGACCCTCAACTGGCTGAGCCACCCAGGTGCCCCCTAGAAATTATATTTGAATTTACATTAGCTTTCAACAACCAGTCAGGAGTACAACTGGCAATGAGGAGAATTAGGAAGACTATTCAAGGTTCAGCCAAATGAATTGAGAAAGGAAGGAAAAATCCACTAAATTTTTAATTTAATTAATTCTCTTAGTCACTGGATTGACATTTAATGAGGATCTATTATATACCAAACACTGTGCTATATGGTAAATTTTCAAACATGGCCCTTGCCTTCATAGACTTCACAGTTTAGTTATTCAGAAAATTAAAAAAATAGATTAATCAAAATGACTATGCAATGGCATAATTCCCAGATAATGGTGATATTAGAAGAAAATTTTGAACTGGTCTTAGCAATTGGTAATTTATTACCATTGTGACTGTACTGCAGTCTGTAAGAAATTTAGATTTGGGAGTTTAAGTTGAAAAATTGATAGGAACTTATACATGTTCTTAAAAATGAAGAAAATCATTATTCTATATGAAGAGATGTAATTCTTTGATTAAAAGTAATTTGTATAATTAAATTAAAATGCTCTCTTTTTAAATGTATTAGAGAATTTGCCAGGTTATAAAGAAATGGAGCTTGTAATTAATGCAACCAATATTAGATGGGTCCTTACTGCAACAATTAGGATCTGTCTTTTTAATTTTGATGGGACAAACTACCTTACAGAAACAATACCCAGGAAAAAGTTATTTGAAGATATCAATAATAGGTTTTTATTAATAATACCAGGGAATATTACATTATATAGCTATATTACATATTAGAATCATTTTCACAGGTATTACAAAAGTGTTTGTGCAAAAAGTAAATGTTTTAAAACTTAAATTGCACAGCTTTTTATTCAAATATATCCTGTGTACAGAAATACAGGTCTCAGAAGAAACTTTTCACCCCATCTCAGCCCCTTTTCCCATATTTAGCACATACAGACCAACTATCCCATGAATGCCCCTCAAACATTTTTTAGTGTTCAAATCCTATCTTGGACATTTCTCAGACATTTTTCCCCTTTGCTTTCTCTGTTACTAATCATTACTCAGTTCTGCTGGTTCCACTGATCATGTTTAGCTCCATTCCTTGGCTCTAGACTTTATCTAGCTATCACTTACTGTTGTCTGTACCTGCTTTAAATGTCTGCAAGACTTAAAAGAAAAATCTCTGGATCTACCATTCATGATTTAATGCAACTTCCTATAAAAATGCTCCTGCCCCTTCTCAGCACCCAGGGCTGCTCCTAATGGGTCTCCACATACCAAGGCAAGAAGATTAAACAGAACCCATTACTGCTTAAATATTATAATGTTTTTTCACTTGGGATATATACAAAATACACAATAATTACAGTAAATTATAGCCACTACTTGTCCTACATCTGTCACTTTTGGGTTACACACCCCTATTAGCTATGATCTAGCAAAGGGTCATAAATAGAGTTTTAAAAATGATCTTGTAGATCACAGTACAAACACCATTCAAAAAGATAGTCTCAGAATCTTAACATCTTCTAACTAAAAAAATTAATCAATTAATAAAATAAAAATAAAAATAATTCAAAATATAAAAGCAAGACTTCAAATCAACATTAGCTGACACTGTGGAAAATAATAGATGGTTCCACTAAACGAAGAATATAATGGAGATACTTTTAAAAAGTGTTAAATTTATTTATCATTTTTTTCAATGAAATAAACTCATTTTTGAAAAGTGTATTTTTCAGACATTTGAAATATAGCCAATTAAGAGCCAAAGTTTTATTTCTTTAATAATCTTTGATGAAATCTTTATATAAATATTATAATCTTCACTGTTTTTAAAAAATAATTAGCATCATTATAAGCCTCAAGTATTATACTGAGAGTTAATAAGAAGATGTCTAATTTAGCATTAAGGCAGGTATATAAGAATGATTTTCTTGGATAAAAAAGGCCTTAAATCACTAAGCTTTTTTGCTCTTGTGTTTTTCATAGTTATCTCTCCCTCCTTATCAGCCTGCCATCTCTTTTCATGTTCCTATCATTTCACTTTGATTTTTAGCTTTTATTTTAGTGTTACATGGATTTTAAGTGTCTTTGGGGAAGTCTTCCACATCTTTCTCGGGCTTTAGACAGGTGATTCAGCCAGAAAAGGAGCTTCCTGACAAATGAAGTGTCACTGCAATTAATTAATGTTATCAAGCCCCATCTGGTTGACCCTAATTAATTCTATAAGAGATACAAAAAATAAAATAATAAAATATTATGCTTCCCACACTAATTATATTTAAAAAGTAATTCCATAAATATAATCACAATTACATATTATCAAAATGTGCGATTTAATGTTAAAATTGAAATACTGAAACTTTTGGTTTCACATGTTGATCTTATTTTAGCATCACGATTTAAATCCAAATGCAGTCTATTTGTTTTTGTTATTCTGGAAAAAAAAAAAAATCATAAGCCAGTCCTAGGCTCCTTTGCTCTGCTGATTAATAGGGTTTTCTCATATTTCCTATCAGTAAATCTCTTTGGCCTGATTCAATGTAGCATTATCCTTCATTAGGGAGTCGGATTTCATGCTATCAGAGAACACTGTGGTAGTAAGGGACCTCAGAGATCATTTGCCCATCCCTTTTATTTTAGAGATTAAAAAGGGATTTTAGAAAGATGCTGCCTTTTGAAAAATCTCTTTTGTTCTGATTAAAGTTTATCCTTTTTTGGTACACTTAAATAAGTTTCTTATGTCTTCTTTATATAAGCAATCTCACTGTTATATAAGGCAAGCTAACTGGTGTTGTACTTCAACCAGACATTATCAAGTTGGGGAAAGAAAGAAAGTAACACATTTTTCATTTAAATTTTCACTCATAGCAGTGGTCATAAATTATACCTACAAGTTACAGTTTTATCCTGAAGAAGAACTTCTCAACTATGACCAAATAATCCTATCACATCTTATCTATCTTTTATTCCATTTTCTATTCCACGTTCTTTGGCAGGGTAGGGGGCGGTGATCAATCCAGGAAAAGCCATTTTAGGGGTATTTCTAAGATTTAAGGGATATTTAGTACTTTTTTTCTGATCCTAAAAGTAATGCAAAATATGGAAAATAAAGAAAAGTATATAGCAGAAATAACAGTAACTCATTATGTCACCATCCAGAGGTTGAATATCTCAAGACATTTCTATTTTGTCTTCCAGCTGTGTGTGTGTGTGTGTGTGTGTGTGTGTGTGTGTGTTTTAACATGCATATATACATAAATATTGAATTTACAAGCCTGGATACTATCTTAAAAGATAATTTACCAGATTTTTTTTCAGTTTTGATATAATACAACAAGAATAGGCCTGAAAAGTGATTCTTAAAGATTTCTCCTTCTATGTCTACTTTTAAGTCCTAGCTCAACTCAGAAAGGAGACTATGACTTAGAAAAAGTAGTAAAAGTAAAAGTCACCCCATTTTAATCCTGGAAAAAATTATAGAAATAAAAAGAAATGCCTGGCTGAAAAGAACATTAATAGCATGAATTTCTCCCCCAACTACCTATTTCAGCCAGTGACAGGAGGTGACTTTTCAGGAAATTTCATGAATAATCCAGGGCAAAGTGTTATCAAGGAGAGAAAAGCTTTGAATTTTAGCTTTATCAGGCTGATTTTACTTCTTTTTTAAAAAATTTTTTAATGTTATTTTTGAGAGAGACAGAAAGACAGGACATGAGTGGGGGAGGAGCAGAGAGGGAGACACAGAATCTGAAGCAGTCTCCAGGCTCTGAGCAGTCAGCACAGAGCCTGACATGGGGCTCAAACTCACAGACCATGAGATCATGAACTGAGCCAAAGTTGGATGCTTAACCAACTGAGCCACTCAGGCATCCCTGCACTGATTTTACTTCTTGTATGGATTAGAGGTAAACTGAGAGCTAGAGAACCCATCATGGCCTCTGTCATCATGTGGTGAGATGACATCTGTCACATTATGGGCTGATAGCAGTGGTTGGAGTCATTGGTGCTGAGGAGAAGGTGAATCATCAATGGGAGGTGGCTGAGAGGTCTCCAGTGCCCAAACCAACAAAATAGAATACAAATTCACCTGCAGGATATGTCCTAAGCAAGTAGAAAAGAGTCATTGCCCTGGATACCAGTAAGTCCTTTTACACACCCAAAGACCAACACAAAGTCCCTTTATCCTCAAATTTACAAAGATACAACCTCACTCATCATGTTAACATAGGATTGTGGTGGTTTAAGGTTTGAGGAGATGATTTGAGAATTGAAAAGTCTTCTCACAAAAACAAACAAACATTAAACAATACCACAAAATAAACAAATATTAAACAATACTTTAAATAAATGGGTTGTTCTTGAGAGAATAATTTGGGTAGTCACTCCCCTTGCCCTCTACCACACATACATACTGTTCAAATGTTAGGATTCAGGAGAAATATTCACAGATTAGATATAGTAAAAATAAAGCAGTCACTTTTCCTCTGTATATCTACACCAAAGAATAGTTAAAATTCACAGATTTGCTTTTTATGCATTTGCTTTCCTTAAATTTCTGTGGATAATGGGTGCTTCAGGCTGCCACAGCTTAAATTTATTAGAGCATTGCATAATTAGTCATAGGTTTAGGGATTTAAATCCAATGTCAACCAATTTGCCATTTGCCCATCTAGATATGAACTGTTCCTAACAGCCATCAGGTAAAAGCATGTCTCTGTATGAAATGTAATAGAACAAGAGTGTGAGCATAGATCACTTCTATTCTTTACCAGCATGAGAATACCAGGAAGAGCACAGTCTTTCTTTGGTGAGAAATTTAAAGCAAATAGTGTCTTTATATGAATCTTTTATTCAAGGTTTATGAAACCACAAAATTGTTAGTCATTCTTAAATTTCATTTATTTATTTTTTAGTTAAAACCTAAATCATTTTGCCATATGTATAGAATACCTATGATACAGAAGATATCCCCAAGAAAAACATCTCCACCACTAAAAGGGTGATATATTTTTCTATGTTCTATCTTCCCTTTATTAAGAGGAATTTTCTTCCTTTATGTATTTAGGATTCTTGATTTTAAATAGAGCACATCTTCTAAACACTTTGTTACCTGCAATTAGTTGCTACAGGTTGCTATCCCAGGATAGAACCCTCTCTTTAAAGAGAGATTCCAAGAAGTTACAGTCATTAAAGAAAATCACACCTAATTGAGACTTTATGATCTGAAGTCTTGGTAGGACATTAAGAAGGGAAATCTTTATAGAAAGCATGGGGAATTGTCTTAAATATTTCATGCAAAGAGCCAATATTTCATTACTATTTGAAGCTTTCTGTGATGAAAGATCTATATTAAAAATATTATTTTCAGAACGCTAATAGACATATAGTTTTTCATAACTCTAGATCCAAATGTAGAAAATGAAGAGCCACGAGATAAATCAGTACTATTTCTAGGCACTTAAAGACTGGGCAATTTAACATGGCACCTAGAATTCTGATTCCAGGAATTATGTCACTGGATTGAGTTTGGGGCATCTACAGACTTGAATGCTAATGACAATCAGCTAACATATTCTTTTAAAACTATCATTTACAAAATGTTTCCACAACCTCTAAGAAGAAGTCACATAAATAGCCTGAATCTTACTTATTAATAGTAAATAGCATTTATTTCATGTTTAGTTGATGCTATTTTAGTCCCCTATTTAAAAACAGAAAGCTCAGCATGGTTAATTAACTTGCTGTAAGTGGTAAAACTTGTAAATGTTAAAATCAGAAATCAAACTCAGGGCTTAAAGTGGGTGAAAATTTCTACTGCATTAGAAATTAAAGCCGAGAAAAAAATTGTTTAGATGTGTTTATTAATTCATTTTAAAATAACAAAAATGAACTCATTACATGTTAATATAAAGACTTTTATAAGAACAAAACCAAAATTATGCTTTCTATAGCAAAAAATACAGAGAAGCCTAACATTGTTATGCATTTTTGCAAATCTCTTTATTAGCATCCTAGAAGGCAGCTGAACATATCTTTGGCATTCAGTCAGCAAGCCCCTGAAAAGGTCTAACTGAAAACTCAAGTGAGAGTGAAAGTAAAAAGGAAATAACACCTTAAAATTATTAAGAAATTAGTTTTGATCTCTCAGTATCCCTGAAAGGATCTCAGGGATACCCAGAGTTTGATTATATCTCTACAGACTTGGATTTGAAGATCTCTATAGGTTTTTTCAATTCTGTAATCCCAAATCTTAATTGGTGATTTACATCTCTGAAACTAGGATTTTGCTCTGGGGTATGATCAATCATTATTATTATTTTTAAAGGTATCTTGAATCAGATTTGAAGAAGAGAGCCTGAAAGGAACACAAGGAGAATTCAAGAAAAAACTATAGTAATAAGAAATACATACTAGTGATAACAGGAGTGCAGAGTAGAATAGATTCAAAGCCAATCTAAATAGAATCAGGACCATGGTTGAAGCTGAACTGAATACTGATGGCATAAATGCATGATTGGATATTGATTAGCTCAAAGTCACCAACAAGAGGCTGACAGATGATTAAATATTTGCCAATGTAAGTCCAGTCCTATGACATCCAGCTAAATGAGGACCACAGATATTTGCTAGTGCCTTGCTGTTGGAACACTCTACCCAGTTTTCTTAGAAGATATGCTAAAATAATTGGAAATCAAGGGAAAGCAATGACTTTAAAAATGATATATCTGCCAAACATTTTTCACCCAGGATGAGATAATATGCTTTAGTACAGAAGTCCTTGAGCAGAGGACAGAAGCTCCATATCCTCTACTAACAACTTGTGAGATAGAGGTAAATATCTTAATCTGTCCAGCTTCAGTAATTCTAAAAAAGGGAATAAATAGAATGATATCTAACATTTTTAAAGTCCAATACAGAATGTAACAAATAGTAAAGAGAGCAGAAGACATTAGGAAACATGATTAATGTTAACATATTTAAATCATAAGCTATATTTGACATCCTCATTTTATTGGAAGAGGCTTTTATCATTATTCGTGCTACAGCTTTAAAATCTTTTCAAAATATATATTGAAACATGTTTAAACTACTATAAAAACAGCTCAACTTCCTTTTGAGAACTGTGACAGGGAAGGGTTCAGTTTAAAAATAGAATAGTTGAGGGGCACCTGGGTGGCTCAGTCAGTTGAGCATCTGACTTCCGCTCAGGTCATGATCTTGTGGTCTGTAAGTTTGAGCCCCATGTCAGGCTCTGTGCTGAAAAGCCTTGAGCTTGCTTTTTCTGTCTCCCTCTCTCTTTTTTTCCTCCCCCATTCATGTTCTCTCTCTCTCTTTCTCTCTCCCTCTCTCAAAAAATAAACATTAAAAAAATTAAAAGTAAAATAAATAAAAACACAGTAGTCCTTCCTTATCCATGGGGGATATGTTCCAAGACCCCCAGTGGATGTCTGAAATCCCAGATAGTACTGAACCCAATACATACTATGTTTTTCCTTTACATACATATCTATGGCAAGTTTAATTTATAAAAAAGGCATGGAAAGAGATTAATAATAACTACTAATAAAAAACAATTATAACAGTGTACAGTGATAAAAGTTTTGTGAATGTGGTCACTCTTCATTAATATCTTATTGTGTTGTACTTACCCTTCTTGTGATGATGTGACATGATAAAATGTATACGTGATGAGATGAAATGAGGTGAATGACGTGGGATTTATGACATGGCATTATGCTACTATGGATCTTCTGATGATATGTCAGAAGGGGGGTCATCTGCTTTTGGACCAAAGTTGACCTCAGGTAACTGAAACCCTGGAAAGCAAAACCACAGATAAGGGGAGAAGTGCATACTAGTAGGAATTAGGGGAGTATAAAGTGGGACATATGTTCTGGGTCAGGGGAAGAAATGTAAAAATGTCTCAAGGAGTTGAAATCAATCCCTGTAGGGAGATAGCAAGCACACATAGCCAAAGAAAGAGAAAATAGATCTTATGAGGGATTGAAAAAAATAAATAGAGAGAAAATCACACAAGAATTTGCATCTCCTGTGGCCTGGAGCAAAGAAAAGGGATAGGAAACATGGAAGATGTTTCCAAGAAGGAAATGAAATGAACTGAAGCAGAAGCAATAATCTGTATCATTCAAGTTAATAATAGAAATTCTTTAGATTAAAAAGAACTGAGAAGGCAGACCAAACTATTACTATATTCTAAGGAAAAAAATCAATTAAAAATGAGACTTACACCATACATAAACCAGTAAAATTTTTGATTTATCAAGATAAATACATTTGAGAGCCATCTATATAGAAAAAGAAATAAGTAACAAATTAGTTTCAGATCTCTCCTTTGCAGAAAACAGTAATGTGATAGGATTTTTTAAATGCTTATTTATTTTGAGAGAGAGAGAGAGAGAGGGAGAGGGAGGGGCAGAGAAAGCTGGGGACAGAGGATCTGAAGCAAGCTCCACACAGACAGCAGTGAGCCTGATGTAGGGCTCGAACTTACAAACCATAAGATCGTGACCTGAGCCAATGTCGGATCCTCAACCGACTGAGCCACCCAGGCGCCTCCAGATTATTTCCCATTCACATAGAAAACTAAAAGACATTCTCAGATATATGGGCTCAGAAATATTGGCCCTAATAGGTCTTCTTAAATGAAAAATAAAAGTGTATTGAATCTAACTCCAAAAAAATCAGGAGGTAGATAATAATTCACAATTTAAAAATAAAACATAGAACTGTGATGTTAATAGATTAAGTGAACTTTTTATTCTATTTGGATCCTGGAGTCAAAAATCAATTCTGCAGCCTAAAGTGTAAGGTTTAATCCTGTAATATTACCTTAAGTTTTTTCTTTTTTGCTTCTTTCCTTGTACAAGGAAATACCTCTTGAGCACACATCCTTCATCAAGAGTGCAGATGCAATCTTTCTCCTGATAGGAAGCTTAAAACATGAAGTAGTGCGATTTTTTTTCTTCAAGCATTTCTAATAATATCTGAACTACACAGTTGGGCTACTAGGCTAAGTGAGTTATTAAACCAAACTTTTATTTTTATTTGTTTTGTTTGCCTCACTCAAATTATTAGTTTGCTACAGCAACATAAAAGCCATTGTAATCGCCAACACACTTAATGATTTTTCTTGATAATAAATACTTGTATTGAATTATCTTATCCATTATGTTGCTTTGATTTTATGAAAAATGAAAATAAATCACTTAGGATGTGATATTATCTGTCATTTGCCCTCTTTTCATGTGCTCTTCAATCACAGACAGTGACATTCCTTCAATAACTATATGTTATTCAGTATGTAAATATGTATGTATATATAAGAAGAGTATAAAAGAAGTATGACAAATATATTGGTATTTATGACATGTAAAATTCTAGGCAAATTTTAGTATTTTTAATGTACACATTTTTTGAAGTGAAAATTTTGTTTTCATACATACAAAACTAAAAGGTAAATATTTAAAAATTTTGTACACAGAAAATAATCACAACTAAATATGCCAGAAAAACTATAGCTAAAATATTAACAGTAGTTTTGTCCAGATGTTGGCATTTTGGATATTTTTATTTGTAAAATTTTACACCTTCCTATATTTGTCAAATTTTCCGCAATGAATATTCATTTTTATAATAACAGATATGCACTAATGAATAGGTATACATTGTCATTTTAGTCTATTTTTTGGTCATGACTGGCCATAACTGGCATTTTGGAACATGCCATTAGAGCCCTTCATGGATACTTGCTTGGGTCAATTTTGTATATCTTTCTCTTCAACTAAATTGTGATCTCCTAAAAAAGCAAATCTGGTCTGCCCTGACATCAACAGGGCCTGGTACATGAGTACAAATTACTTAAAACTATAAAGTAACAAACTGCAAAATAATATATGTTCTACCCTCTTACCTTAGAAGATATACTTTTATAATGACAACATCAAAAAAATATATATTAAGCGATCATTTTCAGAAGATTAAGTTAGTATTGTATCAAAGATAAATAACTGTAGCTATCACTAGCCATGTCAGGATGCTGTGCAGAGAAGCTACTAGGCTGATAATGTCAGGATATATAAGTACACATGCACACACACATAATGTTTTTAATATATACATATGTATATATGCATATATAATATGTGGTGTTTATTATTTCATAAGTGATTACATATCTACTTCATAAAACATATTTTTCTTGCCTTCATTTTCACCAAAATTATATATTGGTGATAATAATAAAGATTATAACATAATAATTTAAAGAAACAAATAAAACATAATTGTTCTAAAATATGTGAAAATTCAATACATGATAATGACACATGTAATTCAAATTAAATGCAAAAATTTTAAAAATAAAAATATGTTCATATGTTATTCAAAAGTATGCAAAACACTAGTAAAATAAAAATAAATATATAAATTATTAATGAATATCAAAAATTTTAATGGTATAATTTAATTTTATAAAAGTTTTATTTACAGTACTGATTTTCATAAAAGTAGAATTATTCACAAGTCTGTAATTCAGTAGCCATCTACTTATCCATGTGAAGAGTTGGATAACATGTTTTATGCATGTTATAGCTAGAGTTACATTTATTAAAATTAAGAGTGATAAGAATTATTAAATATGGAAAATTTTCTCAGTCAGAAGGTGCAACACTTGTAAAAATCCTGCTTATTTCTGAGTACCTTATTGATGACAAATTGGAGAACACAGAGATGCAAGAAAATGGACAATCAACATTCCTGGGAAATAGCACTTCATTATGTAAGAATCTAACACATGTATCTTAGCCAAAAAAATGATTTTAAAAATCATTGTTTTTAAGTGCTTCTGTCTCCCACATTCCTCTGTACTCTGAAGCAGTATGTTAGTCTTTAACATTGGAAATGGTGGAGCCCACATGTCTTGAAAACATTTGGAAACAGTCACCTTTTGCTTCAAGAATAAGTGCTAAGATATGAAGTGAAGCTTTTTCTGGTATCTGAAGGGTGTTAATCATGAGAGCAAATGTTTAAGATTATGGGTTGTGCTGAGTAGAAGTGACCATGTGTTCCTTAATAAATTTGATTACTTTTATTCAAGGCCTCTGAAAGCACAGATATAAAGACCATATCAGTGGGAACCATGTCCTATCCATCCTGCCCACATAGTTATTAACAGTGCATCATATAGAACACTAAGTATTCAATAACTGTAAGATTTATTGAATTAACTTGAAATATAATAATAAAGAAACTGCTAAAGACATACATCAGAGAGGGTCTTAAACAGGTATTATGATACTCTAGAATCCACCAAATGAGTGAGTACATTAACATAAAGAATGTAATTAAGGACTGAGTAAAGGACCAAAACAAAATGAGATGCACTGGGGCCTACCTGCAATATTTCCTCCCTTCTTTAGAGTATGAGTATGCATCTGAAAGTTTCTAGTCTTAAAAATAATAAGTCACTGGGGTGCCTGGGTGCCTCAGTCAGTTAGGTGTCTGACTCTTGGTTTCACCTCAGGTCACGATCTCATGGTTTGTGGGATCAAGCCCCACGTTGGGCTCCTCCCTGACAGGACAGAGCCTGCTTGGGATTCTCTCTCTCCCTCTCTCTATGCCCCTCCTCCTCCCCCCAAAATAAATAAAACTTTATAAAATAAAATAAATCGCTAAAAATAATATCATTACAAATAATAAAATAAATGCAGATAGTCTTTTTCAAAAGCAAGTCCAACTTCACTTCGGCAAGGGAACATTTACACTACATGTGCAAAGCACACATCCTTCTATGAATCCAAAGCTTATATTTTTTCTTGTGCGAGAAATTTCTTTTTAAAGTAAGCCCTACACCCAACATGGGGCTTGGATTCACGACCCCAAAATCATGAACCGCATGCTCTACCAATGGAGGCAGGCAGGTGCCCCATTGTGCTAAAAATGTCTTCATTTTCATAATCATGGAGCATTATTTAGGACAATTGTGCAACTAAGAGAAATTATGTATGCTAAAAGCTATTGATTAAGAAAAAAAGTATCTTTTACTGTCAGTTTGTTGAAGCAAATATCAGGCAATGTCACTCTATTATGGTCATATCTCCAAATATCTTTAGTTTTACTCCAATATAAGAAACACTCTGAAAAGTATTTGTGTATTTCAAGATGATTTCACTGAAACTAGTGCAGGGTTTCAATAAGGTAATCAAATCCTTCAGAGACTCTTCTAAATATAATTTGTAACCTGTAAGGTATTTTATATTCTCTTTAAAATAATACCTGACAGAAATAAAATATGAAAGGATTTCCTTCTTGGTCCCCAAAGACATACAGTAGATCTGATTCTGTTTCAGCCTGAGTCAACAAAAGTAATAATGGAAATACTATAACTCAGTGTGTTCTAAAGTTGACAAAAATCATCTATGCGTAAAAAAATGAAAAAAAAAATCGAATAGTTGAAATTTTAATACCTCATTGTGAATTTTGAAAGTTAAAGAGCCATTAAGTTTGTATATATTTGTATATATATGTACATTTATATAATATATATATACATTTTATACAGTATATATATAATAAACCATTCTCAACATATTTGTTTTTATATCCTTACTCAAATGGCTCCAAAAAATATTTTCTTTAGTAATGAGGTTTTATTTTATACTCATAAATTTTAGTGTATATGATAAAATAACATTTTCCCCTGCTCTATATACTCACTTTAAACTTCAGTTAAATGATTAGAAAAATGCCATTCTGTCAGTTTTTCTCAATAACTAAAACATAATTTTGCTTTTCTAAAAATTCTAAAACTGATAGCAACTTACAGTTTTAGAACCAGATGAGAGTCTTCAGCTAATTTATATTTGAGTTATGGCTTAGTCTGAAAGAGTCCTTCTACTACAATGTATATTTTCTGTGAAATGGATTAGCCATATTCAATTGCTAAAGAGGGAAATAATGTCAATATAATGTGGAAATTGCATTGATTCATACATGATATTCTCTAGCATTTTAGTGCTTTGTGCCAAGTAACTGCTGAATGCGGCAAGCCATGAAAAAATATGTTATTTAATTTGTTGCCCACTGATCCCCCAGTCAACCTCCTGGATCACATTGGAAAACTCTTCTGACTTGAAAAGCAATTATTACATAGTGCGCTGTCATACTGTATACTGGCTGAAATGGTAGCTCCAAAAATATATGTCCATATACTTGTGAATATTGCCTTATTGGGAAAAGGGTCTTTGCAGATGTAACTAAGAATTTTGAGATAAGATTATCATCCTGGATGGGCCCTAAATCCAATGACAAATGTCCTTCTAAGAGTAAAGCACAGTGAGATTTGAGACAGAGGACTGCAGAGGACAAGGCCATGTGAAAAGAAAGGCAGAGACTGGAGTAAAACAACCCCAAGCTAAAAGAGGCAAGGAACAGAATTTCCCTCCAGACCTTTCTGGGAGGGAGCCTTGCCCTGCTGACACCCTGATTTAGACTTATGCCTCCAGAATTGTGAAAGAATAATGTTTGTTGTTTTAAGTCACCCAGTTTGTGGTAATCTGTTATGGCATCACCAGGTAACTAATACATCTTGTAATTTTTATAACAGAGCAACCTAACACAAACCTTCCTTATCCTTCTATTGAGAGTTAACCTTTTACTTTGTTTTTGTAAATAAAGTCCTATAAAGTACTGCAATATTCATACTTATTAGAAATTTCATCTATCTTTTTACTGCAGCAGTACATTTATAACGAATGTCATTATTTGTTTTCATGTTCCAATTTTGAGCGGCCTTGCCTATCTTTCATTTTACTACAAAGTCATGTCATCTTTAAAATTTTTTTAATGTTTATTTTTGAGTGGGAGAGGGGCAGAGAGTGATGGAGACACAGAATCCAAAGCAGGCTCCAGGTTCTGAGCTGTCAGTACAGAGGCTGACACAGGGCTCGAACTCATGAGCCATGAGATCATGACCTGGTCCAAATCTGGACGCTTAACCGACTGAGCCACCCATGCGCCCCCAAAGTCATGTCATTTTTAGTGTGTGATTTTGCAAAAGAGCTTAAATTTTTTTAGGAGTGATTAATTTGTGAGGTAATAGAAATGTCTGTATTTTATGTGATTATATAGCCCCATTGAAAAACTTAATTCTATATAAAAACTGACAGCTTAAAATGTTATTGACTATTTAAAACTTTTTCATAATTTCTGGTATACATAATGTCATAGAAGCAGACACCTGGATGTGATCTTGAAGATCGTTTTGTCTAACTTCCAGAATACTGGAGGAAACCTCTCTATGATATTTCTATTAGATTGTCATCCAATAACTGCTTGAAGATTTCTATTAAAGGAACACTCACAACTTCACAATATAGTCCATTCAAACTAGAGTCTTGTTAGCATCTTTGGTTTCTAAATTACAATTTTTTGAAATATATCTAACTTTTACTTTTTCATTTTTACTTCCATTTATACTTATATTTTTTCTCTGAGTTTGCATACTTAAATTGTGGATTTAAAGTAGACTTCCTTTATATAAGATAAAACTTGATAGGGTAATTAAGAATTTGCTACAGTGAAAATATAAATATATAGAAGTAATAATTCTCTATGAATATGACTTGGATAAAACAACCCAAATGTTCATCATCTGATGAATGGATAAAAATATGGTATATTCACATGATGGAATATTATTCAGCAATATAAAAATGATACAATATGGATGAGCCTTGAAAACATCATGCTAAGTGAAAGAAGCCAGATACACACACACACACACACAAACACACCATGTTTCATGATTCCATTTCTTATGAAATGTACAGAGTATGCATATCTATGGATCAGATAGATTTGTGGTTGCCATGGCCTGGCAATAAGAGGTAAAGGGAAGTGACTACTAATGGTTTTTTTTCTGAGGTGATGAAAAATTTTCTAATATCAAATAATTGTAGATGCACAACTCTATGAATTCATTAAAAACTACTGAAGTATACATTTTAAAATATGAATTTTATGATAAATGGATTGTATCTCAATAAAGCTGTTATAAAACATACTCACATAACACAAAACCAAACATACATACATACATACACACATACATAAAAAAAAGAGCCACATGTTATCAGCAGCTATGAAAACGGAAGCAGAGGGATGGCAAAATGAATTTGGATAGTCTTGAGAGCCTTTATATCACCTACAAATTGATGATACTCTGTAAGAACTTGTGCAGCCACTGTGCACATTCCAATTCGAAGGCTTATGGAAGCCTGTCTAAAGCCTGTGGTGGAAGAGGCTGGGCCTTATGGACCCTTGAAACCTACTAACCAGATGTCCTTTCCAGAATAATCCTACATGCAGAGAAACGACAGGATACAGAATCTAAATTGAGAAGGATCAGATACTTAGGAAAGAAAAAGAGACCCAACAGATTTCAAAAATGCATGGCTATATTTTTTTAAACATATATAAAAGTAACAAGTCCAGCACCATAAAGTAAGGAATGTTATCTTGATGTATCTCTTCTTAAGAGTACAGGAAGAAAAAACTAATTTCATTTGTACAGAAGTAATAGAAAAGGACTGTAGTAAAGCCCATGCAAATATATTATAAATGAAATATAAATAAGAGAAGAGTAACTTACCTACAGCAGATAAGGGATGCCCAAAAATTAAAAAAAAAAAAAAAATGACTTGGTATTTCAAAACAAACTATAGAAACTTAACGAAATGATAGAAAACAAACTTTGGAATTAAAGAAAACTCATATGATGTGATTGGAGAAAACAAAATTGCAAAAGATCTTATATAGTTAAGAAATAATTAGAAGAAAAACAAGAAACCATTTCAGAAATAGAAACTAAATTAGAAGTTTTATACCTCCTCTTAAGAAATGTAGGAGATGGAAAGGAGGAAATTGTTTCAATCAAAAGAAAAGAATGAATAGATACAGAGTACTTAAAAGATATTAAGAGATAGAGGCAAATAAAATCAAAGCAATGGTATGTAACAAACACCAAAAACCATAATTATTTTTTATTTTTTAAAAATTTTTTCTTTACATTTATTTATTTTTTGAGGGATAGAGTGAGACAGAGCATGAGCAGGGAGGGTCAGAGAGAGACGGAGACACAGAATCTGAAGCAGGCTCCAGGCTCTGAGCAAGCATTCAGCACAGAACCTGACACGGGCTGGAACCCACCAACTGTGAGATCATGACCTGAGCCGAAGTCAGACGCTCAACTGACTGAGCCACTCAGGCGCCCCCGAAAACTATAATTTAAGAAACATTTTTCTGAAATAAAAGGAGACTTGAAACAATATTAAAATGGCAGACTGAGTACCTGGGGAGATTGACTCAGAAGAGTGAAGACAAGACATGCACTGGTGCAGTCACTAGACCTCAAAACAGGCACTTTTTTTTTTTTTATAGGCAAAAATACCAAGAGACTTAACAGAAAAAAAAATCAGATTTTTCAACCTTAACATGCCAGAAAAACAACAGAATAATATATTTATGAAACTCAAGGAAAGAAATGTGAGCTAAAGATTTTATTTACAACAAAACTGACTTTCAAATCAATAAGCTACAAACTGTTATGAACAGGGAATACTGATCTTAATGAACCCATCTGTGACAGCAAGTTTCCAGTAAGAAAAATGACCAAATAAACCTGCATATGAGAATTTGTAACAAATATTAAGTATAAACTATAGCTAAAATTAAATGATGGTTATAAGGAAGTTATAGTACATAATGTCTCTATACTCTGAAAATATACCACTATCAACAAATGGTGTAGGGGAATAGAGAGTAAATGAAAAGTAAGTAAACTCACAGATTCCCTTACTGATACTAACAAGTAAAATAATTTTAAATTAGGTGCTGTGAGGGTTTATTATGGTTTTTTGACCTTTCATATACATCTGAAACTATTCATAATAGGAGTGTTAATAAAAGAGAGATCTTTGTAGTTTGCAGTTTAGAGAGGCTTGCAATAAGCCAGACAAAAGACAATAAAGACTTGAAACAAAGCAATGAATGAGGGGGAAAGAAAGGAGAGAACAAATAAATTATTAGAATCGATAAGAGTTTGTGATCTGTGGAGATAAAAAAGGATAAAAGTGCCCACGAAGACTCCAAGGCTGTGACTGAGATGACTTGGTAGACTGTGGTTGTCATAACTGAGACATGAAACACATGAGGAAGATAGCGATGGAATTAGGTGGGAGCACAGAAGAATAAATTTGGCACAGAAGATTATGAGACATATCTAGAGAGATTAAATACACCAAAGCATCAAGTTAAAATGAAATCATTAGGTATAATGTTTTAAATTCTAAGCCCAAATTAACAATAAAATCTATCCAATAATTTCAAAATTGACTCTCTCTCTTCCTTTCTGTCTACTTTGGTTTGTAAATGTCAATTTCTGTCAATGTCTCTCTCTTGCTTTCTCCTCTATTCTTATGTTTAAAAAAATATTGTTTTTAGCAGATGATTTGTGTTCTTGTTTTAAAAATTCAAATTATAGGGGAAGGAAGCTAAAAGCTACTCAGCTTTAGAAAAACAGGCCACTGCCTTCCAATTCTGCTCCTCCAAATTAAAAGAACTTAAAGTTCTTTTAATTGTTTATCCTGTATTTTGAAAGTACATGCAAATTCTATCAACTCTGAATTTATCAATGAACAGACAATTGTTTTCCCATCAGTGTAAATAACGATTTAGTTTGCATATTCACTTATTCTATAATCCCAATTCAATTATGCCACATTAATGTTAAATTAGCATTTGCTCCTGTCATTATTATGAATAGTTAAATATTGTTACTCTTCAGCAAGTCAGTGTATTCTAATTACATTTTGTTTTTCTTTTCAGGCAAAGTCTCTTTGTTTTTCATGGAGTTTGTAATTACTACTTTTGTCATGTTTTTAGTTTCCATTGGTCCTTTACAATTTGCCTTCACACATCATGTAATAGTCCCTCAATTAAATTACTTCTTTTTATATCTTTCTTTAATTGAAGTAAAATAGTGAATTCCATTATCCATGAGATCAAACACCATATATTCTACCAGTTTCTCCTCTAGCACCTAAAAGACCTAGACAAGCATATAGCCTTCAAAATCTTTTGCACAGCTGTGGTCTCAAAGATTCCATCACCATACTTGTGAGAATTTTCATTTAGTACTACATAGAGAAAGGTTGCATATAGGGTTTGCAAACATAGATTTTGAAGTCAGTTCTAACTGGATTTAAATCCTACTTCTTAGGGGGTGTTATGAAATATAAGTACTTTAATATGCATAAAATGTCAAGAGTAGTTAATTTACAAAGTTAAATGACATATAATATTTTTAAATAAAAATTTTCTCCTGCATCATATTTATGGCTTCCTCTGTTTTGGCTTCATCTGTTTTGGCTTCATCTATTGTTTTGGTGGAACAGATGTTCCAGGAGCTTCTTGAGGAATGAGGGGAAATAAATTGTTGAAATGTCGCATGTTGAAAATACACTTCTTCTTCCTTTATACTTGCTCAAAATTCTAGTTTAAAATTATTAAATCAGAGGTGCCTGGGTGGCTCAGTTGGTTAAGTGTCCGACTTCGACTCAGGGGTTTGTGAGTTCGAGCCCCCCATCAGGCTGTGTGTGGACAGCTCAGAGCCTCGAGCCCACTTCAATTCTGTGTCTCCCTCTCTCTCTCTGCCCCTCCCCTGCTCTCACTGTCTCTCTGTCTCTCTCCCTCTCTGTGTCTCTCATAAATAAATAAATAAACATAAAAATTTTTAAAAAGATATGTTTACAGAAATTATTATTCCACAATTGTTAGAAATAGTGGCATCAAATAAACTTTTTGTGAAGCCATATGTGATTAATAAATACTTAGCAAAACATTAAGAGTAGATTAGAAACATTTTCAGGCAGAAAGTTCTCTCTTTCATATATTTCATGTGTATATATATGTGCATATATGTAATGGGAGCTAATAATTGTTGAATTAAAAAAATAAAGAACAGTGATTAGACTTCTAAAATTTGTGAGGGGTGCCTAGGTGGCTTACTTGGCTAAGTATCTAACTCTTAATTTTGGCTCAGATCATGATCTCACAGTTCATGAGACCAAGCTGTCATCCAGCTCCGCGCTTTTGGTATGGAGGATGCTTAGGATTCTCTCCCCCTCTCTTTCTGCCCCTCCCTGCTCATGCTTTCTCTTTCTCTCTCAAAATAAACAACTAAAACTTAAAAAAAAATTGCTGAGATACTGTATATGAGTATTTAGAGTGTTAAAAAAGTTGAAAATAAAGGGAAGCACAAATATACTAAGAAAATTGAATTCAAACCAAAACTATCAATAGGAAAACAAATGTTTTATTTATTTTTGAGAGACAAGACAGAGTGTAAGTGTGGAGGGGCAGAGAAAGAGTGAGACACAGAATCCGAAGCAGGCTCAAGCTCCAAGCTATCAGCACAAAGACCCACAAGGGGCTCAAACTGAAGAACTATGAGATCATGACCTAAGCTGAAGTCAGACGCTTAACCCACTAAGCCACCCAGGTGCCCCCAAAACAGCTTATCTTAATGAAAGGTAGACATTACCAAAAATGTATAATATATAACACTCATATACTTTTGTCATAAGACACGTTATTAGTTATATTTTCAATTTGTATAATTTTATGTAGGAAAAAATATCCACTAATCAAATTTTATTCTTGGGGCACCTGGATGGCTCAGTCGATTAAGCCTATGACTTCAGCTCAGGTCATGATCTTGCAATTAGTGACAGCTCAGAGCCTGGAGCCTGCTTCAGATTCTGTGTCTCCCTGGCTTTCTGTCCCTCCTTGACTCATGCTCTGTCTCTCTCAAAAATAAACATAAAAAATTTTATTCTTAAATTAGATTGGAGGTTTATACATAAATAGATGACTCTCAGAACAAAACCATACATATATAAAAATTTCAGTGTTAAAAACAATAAACTTGATAGGTATTTCATATTTTATTATGGAGAAATATACTTCTTTAATATGGAGAAATATACTTCTTCTTCAAAGTTATGTTAACTTTACAAAAAAAGAGCTTGTATTAAACTGTAAAGATAATCTCAAATTCTTCCACAAAGGAAAGAAAATGGAAATGATGCTGGGAATATAACTGAACCAAAATAAAATGCAACTGAAAATTAAGAAATTTATAAATTAGTGTGTTAATAAAAGTTAACCAAAAACCCTCTGAAGACAACTAACTTGCAAAATTTTAGAATATTTTAATGGCTTAAAGAATGAATCAAAACAGAAATTATAGACCATTTAGAAATAAAAGACAATAAAAATAATCCATCTCAAAAATCTATCAATATAGTCAAGATAGTATGTAACTAAAAAATTTTATTTTTAAATATTTCTCATAAAAATATAAGTTGAATGTAAATAAAATAAACTTTTTATCTCAAAAACACTAGATAAAAAACAGCCTAAAGGGAGTGAAAAAATAAATTAAGAAAAGTGAAGCAACAGTAGTTTTAATTAGACAACAATAATAAATTCAAGCAATATAATAACATGTGGGCATTAAGAAACATGAACAAAAGAGATAAATTTTTTAGGTCTTAGCAAAACTAAAAAAAATTTACATAAACTACATTAGAGATAGAGAAAGAGCATAATTCTAAGGATATATTTTTAAATGTTAGGGAAGGCTATGTATAACTTTAGTTAATAATCTTAAAAATTTACTTTATCAGACAATTACTTATAACATCTGAACTACCAAATTTGATTTTAAAACAGTAAAAGTATATGAATTAAATAAAAGTTTAGATAAATTATAAAGATAGTCAAAGATATCCTGCCTCCAAATAAGTACTTGATCAAATTTAGTACATAATTCTGACGTTATATTGTCATATTATATTACCACAAATGATAAATAAATAAAAATAACATGGCATTCTAGGATGATAGCCAAGTTTAAAATAAACATGTTTCAACCAGTATATTGGGAAGTTTTTAGAAAATGAGATCTTAGATAAATGATACTAGCATACAGTATTTTAGTATATATTGGTATACAATTTTGAGGGACAATTTTCAATGTACAAATTCCTTGTCCCTGAAAGGAATCTTAGAAAAATTTTTCGATATGTATACAATGCATATCATTCACAGCATTCTTGGTAATAATCAAAAACTGAAAAGTACTAAATGTCCATCAACGATAAATGGTTAAATAAAATATGGTATGTTTATCTTAGGGAACATTCTAAATTTTTTTAAAAAGTATGATCTCATTTATATAAAATGAAAACAACAAAATATATTTTAATTATAAATTTTTGTGATGCTTATTTAAATTTTGGTGTACTATAATGACATCCTGTTTTTTGTTGTTGTTAATTCAGATTAAGTCTGGCCTTGAGCCTACATGGTAAAAAAGCTGGAAGGCTACAAATTAGATTATTAAATGTAGGAATGGGAGAGATACATCAAAAGGGGATTTATACATTTTATTTTATTATTCTGTTATTTATGTATCCATTTATTTCTTTTTCAATACTAAGCATTTATTTCCTCTTCAGTCTTAAAATCTTTTTAAAATGTGTAAGAAATATGGTCAATGTAGTTTTCAATTTTCTTATCATTTTTGATGCTTCTCTTGTAGTAGTTACTATCCGGTTTTAGTGCCTATTAGCTGCTCTACTGCCAATTACTTTGGCACTGCCTTCATAGGAATATTAAATCAAATAAAGTTCAGTAATGATTAGTAAAATGACGCAAAAAGTTTAGAAGAAGTGATGAAATGAGCAATATCACTAAGCTGCTGAAAATGTGCTGAGATTCACTAAGTGCTTTACAACAGAAAGCAAACAAACAAGACTTCATTACACAGTTCACTAAGCTCTGCAACCGATGGGCAATCCTCATTGCCTTGTGACATTCAGGCTCTCATTAGTGATATCAGGCCAGCAGAGGAGACGATAAAATTGGATGTATGCTGCCAAGGTGAAGTTTTAAGAGTTATGATTCTGAATTTGTTGTTAAGAATCATATAAGATGGATAGATGGCAAACAGTTTTAGAAATATCATTATACAAGAAGTTAGGGGGCTTTAGCCTTAAATCCAAAATATTTACATATTTAAAAAAAGGAGAAAAGGAAACAGAAGAAAGAAGTTGCAAAGCCAGCTTATATTTTCAGAGTCCTTTGTATAAAAGAAAATGATAATGAATAATGGCTATGCCCATAATTCTCCATTATTTTCTCATAAATTTGACTTTAATGAAATTATATTAATGCTTCTTGGGGATGAAATATACAAACAAAACCTACACATTTATCTGAATTTTAAAAAAAATTAACATCTCTGATTGCCTGAAATGCAATTCAAAATCCAAATCTGTATATTGTTGAAGTAATAACGCCCTTGGCAAGATAGGCAAATCATAGGTCATATTTCTAATCTTTCAGCAGAAAAAAAGATTGCAAATCCAGATTGCCTGCAAAGCCTTCTAAACTTTCTTTTTCTTTTTTTTTTTTTTATCACAGAGAAACAACAGCTATCAATAGAAAATCTCAACCAAAGGATTCATAAAGCTTAATCTACTAGATTAAACTGAAAAGCAATTCACAAGGCTCTCTTAGTCTAAATAAGAGTGGTATAATAATACTTTAGAGGCATTAGTGGGATTTCTAAAACCTGGTATCAGCTTTCTAAAATTGTGGTTAATACTCTGGTCTCTATCAATATTTTTATCATCATCACATTTAAATCTTTCTCTCTGAAAAATTAAATTTATGACTATGAGATGCATAAAGTTATCTGAAGTGACTTTTCATTAACTTTGAAGAATTCTAAGTAAAACATTTTTTTTTCTTGGGGATTTTATTTTTTATGGATTATAAGAATTGTAATAGTATACTATGTGAAAATAATGAGAAAATAGTAATTTTATTAACTAAAACAAAACAAATTAATAAAAATAAAACTCCCAATATTCCCAAATAGCTAAGTGATCAAAAATTATGATATAAAAATATATTTTTAACCATATAACATTAGATTTATAATAGTTTTCACATATACATGGGTTTTTGGAACAATGTGGTTTCAAAATATGCTCGTTTTCAGTTTGCTTTGGTATAGCAAGTGGTCTAACTCTAAGAAAAAATCACCTGAAAAAAAATTAAAAATAGGGAACCTGGAAAGTCTTAGAAGTTGAACTTGATTAATTTAAAACTGAAAAGACTGAGGCCCAGTGAGATTAAATAATTTTTACAAAATCACATTGCTAATAGAGGAGACTTCATCTCTAGAACCTAGGATCTCCTGACTACCAGTCTATCTTTTCTCTCCATTTTGGGGGCTGTCATTTCAATTAAATTTTAACTGTATTAAAAGTTTACATAAGTTAGAGAAATTAGAAACAAACCATTGAATAGCTTATAAACTAAGCTGTATTTACCATTGTTAGGTAATGCCATAAATATTCAGTAAAGATAAAACTTAAAATTACAAGTTTATCTGATATTCTGAATTATCATGAACTATATCATTGCAGAGAAAAGCATAAATAAGATAGACACATACAGCAAAACTTTAAACTTTTTAGTTTAAAGGTAAGTTTCATACTATTGAAGCATTACATTTAATATTTTTATTGACCATCACTAAATATTATTTTTATTCCATATCCAGTCTTCTTCAGAATAATGGCACTGTTCATCGGTCTTAAAATTCAATACTATAGTTAATCAATTTAAATCTACATGTTCTATTAAAATAAATAATTAACTCTGGAATTCCAAAGAAAATTTATCTTTATCTTTAAAGATAAATATAGACTAAGGCAGAATGACTATTTTGTACTTTTCATTATGAAACATAATTTATACCTTATATGAGTTAGGACTGAGCACCCTCAAAATCACTTATTTAATAAGGAACTGTTGTTCACATCACTAAGCAAATCTTTTGGCATAATACAGGTCATATCTTTTCAAGTCCTACTTCTACCAACCTTCCACTTATTACAAAGGCCATTGCAGGCATAGTCTTTGATAGAAGGTGATTTTCTTTCAATATTCAAAGCAACATAAGCAGTTTAGCTCAGTGAAAATACTAACTCAGAGCAATAAATGTTTAGCACTAGGCTTTTAGCTAGCAATGAAATGTGTGCTTCTGTCTGCTAGATACCAAAATGATCAGTGATTCTCAAGCAAATAGCTCCCTCCACTGGCCCAACCATCATCATATGCTCTGAAGTCTAAAGGCACTTGAGTTCCCTTACTGCCAAGTTTGCATATAGACCACAGAACGCTAGGGCTGCTTGAGAATTTAGAAACACTGAATTAAAAGGTGGGTCAGCCAGTAGCTAAGAGGTAAAAATCCCTGTAAAGGACTAAGATCTCAATGGAAATTTTATGAGAGGAAGAAATACATATTAATACATATAAATACCAGAAATCCTTTCAGGGAGAGCAAGACCTGAAGTTGGGAAACTCTCAGAAGAAGCTTGCAGTTCTAAGAGCATATGATGGTAATGAATGGAGGAATGACGATCTCCAAACTCCCATCAAAGGGTAGTGGGTCTGGCTGGACTTTTGTTTTACTGACTGGGTATTGAAATTTAGGGAGTAAACTGAACTGCTTGGGTCAGAATCAAGATTGAATATTCTGTTATACTTCTTTGCATATTCTGTTATACTTCTTTGCCCTTTTCTCATAAAACATTCATCCTCTCCTAAAGAATATTTTCCATTTGAAAAGATTCTCATTATTAGCCTATCTTAGATGCCTATATTTCTTTGTTATAGATATTATCCAGTCCAACCTTTTTATTTTACAAGTGGGGAGGTTTATAAAGATGAAATTGTTTACTAAAAATATATTCACCTAAGCCCTCACCAGATCACCTGACGCTTAATCTATTCTTTATAGGAGAACATTTTCACAAAGTGTTGTCCCTGGACCAGGAGTATCATCATAGCCTGGGACTCATTAAAAATGCAAATTATTGGGCACACCCCAGACTTAGCAAATCAGAAACTGGTGGAGGGGCAGCAAATCTCTTTTTTAACAAGCTCTTCAGATGATTATGATGTATATTAAAGTTTGAAAACTACTCTGACAAGTGTAACAAATATTTTAAATTATTTAATAACATTAACGAAAACAAAAAATTTTAACAGTATTTATTGTACTAAATTTTAGTGAGTAAAGTCAACCCATGAGTTATGTTCAGACTGATTGTCTTCAATAAACCTAAGGTGGACAAATTGTTCTCACATGCTGACTGTATCCCTTCCAATATCCCGTTCTATTTTGGACAAATATACCTATTCATTGTTCATGTTCACTCAAGGGATAATTCCTGTATGATTTTTTTTCTCCTAAATTCAATAAAGTTCCAGATCAAATTGGCTTTTCCTTTTTTCTCTAGGCATATTTCTACCAAAGCAATTTTAACACTTCATTTACTCATTTATAAGAACTTCCATTAATATATTCTATTTCAGGCTCCTGAGTGGCTCAGTTGGTTAAGCATCCGAGTTCAGCTTAGGTCATGACCTCATAGTTTGTGGGTTTGAGCCCTGCATTGGGCTCTGTGCTAATAGCTCAGAGTCTGGAGCCTGCTTCAGATTCTGTGTCTCCCTCTCTCTCTGCTCCCCCCCCCCTGCCCTAAAATAAGTAAACATTTAAAAAAAAAAAGATTCTGGGGCGCCTGGGTGGCTCAGTCAGTTAAGCATCCGACTTCGGCTCAGGGCATATCACGGTTGGTGAGTTTGAGCCCCATGTTGCGCTCTGTGCTGACAGCTCAGAGCCTGGAGGTTGCTTTGGATTCTATGTCTCCTTCATCTCTGCCTCTTCCTTGCTCGTGCTCTGTTTCTCTCTCTCTGTCTCTCAAAAGTAAACAAAAATGTTAAAAAAATAGATTCTATTTATTTGAGGGGCAAAAATTGTTTTATTCATCTTTGCATATCACCCGTCCCATCAAACAAAGTATCTAGTACAGAGTAAGCACTTAAGACATGTTTGTTAAAGGAACAATTGGCTTAATTAACTTTATGTGGTCCTCAAGATTTTTAAGATTATTATGACCACTGCCTTAAAGTGGAATTCTAGTCAATATCATTTAGATAGTTCTCTGCTCAACTAAAGAGCTAAAAGAGTAATGATGTCTGGATCTTTCCCATACCTCCCCACCCCGCAAAAGACTGAATCGTCATGAAATGCAGTCAGATCATCAAAATTAAAAAAAAACAAAAGTCCTCAGGTGATTCTACTGTGAAGTCAAATCACTGACCTAGAATGATCTTGAAGTTGGTATCAAGAATTGTATTACAATAACAGGTGCAAACTGTACCGCCATATCTACAGCAAACCTAGTGTACAAATGTGTGGCTTAGGTCTACTGAATTGGATTACTGAGTTTATGTACTATTCTCCATGCAAAAAGTAGAAAAATATGTTTAAAAAGTTAAAAAAATTCAGTTCTTAGTAAACAATAATGAAGGACAAACATTTTTACTGACAATACATACTAATTGCCTCAAATATCTTACCTAAATCTTTCCCCAAGTTCACAGCTGATATATTGAAGTACAACTTTTATAGATAAAAATCTCACAAGCCTCTGCCTCAGTCAATAATACTATTTTAGGATTCTATGCAAAATGTCTTTGCTTGGCTAGACAGTTTCTCAGAGCCACATTCTGGTTCTTTAATAAAAATGCTATTCTTGGCATATCAATCCTTAGTACCAACTATTTGAATATGTTTCAAATAGATTTCTAATATAATGTTAATATATTCTTAATACCCTTTTTGAAAAATATAGAACATTTTGATCATCTAGGCCAGAAGCTTCACATTAGTGGTCCCTGATATGTATAATGTACTAAAATCAAAAAGAAAATAGAAAAAGGCAAAGACAAGAAAAAGAGAGACAGAAAAAACATCTTATTTTAATTTGGGAGGTTTAATTTAAAATGTGAATTTATTATTTTTTAAAATAAAAACTGGAATGTTTAGCAACACTGTGCAGCAGCCCTTCATGACACATGAGAATGAAAGCCAGAAGATAAAAGGGCAATGGTCTCTTTATAGGTCTCCAACTCTTGAGTTTGCCATGATCCCCATGAAGGTGGCTTCACTCATTTATTAACAGACTGGCTCTTTCACCCTATGTTTAGGTTGACCTCAGGTTTCATGGATGGGGGTATTAATGCCAAGTGGGAAGATGGAAATAGGATGAAACAGAATTAAAGTTAAATTTAGTGGAGGAAGGTAAAATGATTTCTCTCTGTTAAGTTAACCTGATAACTTTATCTTTGTTAAACCCAGTTCTTCAAAAAGTCAGAGTCCCATGAGAGGATCAACCTTACAGTAATTATACACAGGCCATGTATTTTCATTTTTAAATTTTTCTTTATTTTTTAAGTAAGTGCCACACCCAGCATGGAGCTGAATGCAGTGCTTGAACTCACAACCCTGAGATAAAGACCTGAGCTGAGATCAAGAGTTGGACACTTAACAAACTGAGCCACTCATAAACCCCTGATCCAAGCATTTCTTTTTATTGTATTGTATTGTATTGTATTGTATTGTATTGTGTTGTATTGCATTGTATTGCATTGTACTATATTTTACTCTACTTTATATTTATATTTGTTTATTAAAGAACATGCCAGCGGGGGACAGGGGCAAAGGGAGAGACAGACAGACAGACTCATGCAGGCTCCATGCTCAGCATGAGCCCAAAGTGGGGCTAAATCCCATGACCCTGAGATCATGACCTGTGCTAAAATCAAGAGCGGGATGCTAAACCAGCTGAGCCACCCAGCCACCCCTTGTCCCAGTGTTTTTAAAAATAACTAAGGAAAACATGGCTGGGAGGGGGAAAAATTAAAAAAAAAATGTGGAGGAAGGAAATTTTAATCTAGAAAAAAACTGCCTGGTTGTAGAGATAGTTTATGAATTCGACATGCCAATATGTCTTATAAATTATAATTCAGAAAGGACTAAATAATCAGTTTATACATGTACATATGCACTCATAGCAATTGTTTCCTCATACTGTCATCTTTTCTCTTTGTTATTGCTTAACTTTCAGGTAATCGACAATTCACAGTAGCTTTGTTTTGAGTATTTTGTCTTAACAAATACTCTGATATGGGTGAATACAGCTTTTGAAATCTCTCTTGTTATAATCCAAAATGTCAGCCATAGGAATCTAACCCTCCTAATTTTTCTTTCAGCTGCTTCCAACTTCACTGCCTACATTTTCTTTGACTGGCCCTCTTTGATCACTTCCTATGGCAGATTTTTAGTATCACCCCCTACTTCTCCATTTAAGTTGGAATGTTCTCTTCAGGTAGTTACACATCTATGTCTATGAATCTCTAAGCTAAGAAAGAGAAGAACAAGCCCTCTCTCTCAAATGTGCCAAGAGAAAAAAACATTTCTGAGAAATATTTTAAAGACATATCTTTCAAAGTAGTTTTCTCTTTCCTTTGATTCCCTCAGCACTGACAAAGGGTCAGAGACTCACACATAATAATGTTCTAGAACTTGAGGATTTAACTTTGTACTGTGTTAGCTTTATTCTATCATCACTTTTTTATTGTTGTTATTTAGGACTGGGGATCCAATATCAGAATGAAAGTTATTTGTCTATTCTAGTAACAACTAGAAAATATTAACTTTATTAGAGAATCATTGGCAAACAATATCATAAATATTTTAGTCAGTAAAAGGAGAGAAAGTAAAGAAAAATTTCCAGGATTTCCACAGAATCATAAATACACACGTTGATACACACTATCTAGGTATCTATACACATGAGAACATATTCATTCCACATAAAACTTTTTAGTCCAGAGATTCACAGTCTCAATGTTATTTATACATTGGACCAGTCATGATTTTTTTTTTGAGAGGCTGTTCTGTACTTTGCAAGATATTTAGCAGCATCTCTAGACTCTACCCACTAGATGCCAGTAGCACCCCCACCCCAAGTCCTGTAGTAATAATCAAGAATGTGTTTCCGGATCTCGCTAAGAGTCCCTTGGAGAGCGAAACTGTTCCTGTTGAGAACCACTGATTTAGTCCTTTCTAAATGGATATGTCTACTCATCTCTAAGAAACAGATTTCAGCTATGAATTTTAAATGAAATTTGAGGGGTGCCTGGGTGGCTCAGTCAGTTAAGCTGACTGAGTTAAGCGTCCAACTATGGCTCAGGTCATGATCTCACAGTTCACGAGTTCGAACCCCATGTTGGGGTCTGTGCTAACAGCTCAGAGCCTGGAGCCTTCTTCAGATTCTGTGTCTCCCTCGCTTCCTGCTCCTCTCCCACTCATGTTGTCTCTCTGTCTCTCAAAAATGAATAAACGTTAAAAAAATTTAAAAAATGAAATTTGAAAAAGTATGAGTATCTAACAATATTATTTGAGCTAAGCTATAAATCGTTATAGTCATTATTAGTCAACAGGTGTTAAGCACCAACCATATGCAGATTCTATTCTCCCTTTTCATCCTATTAAATTCAGTATGAGACACAGTTTCCAACTTACATAATGGGTTAATTAAGCATGACATGATTTCAGGGCATTAAAAAGTTAATTTTGAACCAAAAAAATATTCATCATACTAATTGCAATTCTTCACTGTTTTTAAACTCCCTAATAGTCTAAAAATTAAATCTTTTGGTTTAACAAGCTTTTTATATTCCAAATTATAAAGTCTCATGGTTATGGTACAGATTTTGATTCATTCTCAACTTTACCTGGATTTTTGTATTCTGATTTGTCTTCTTACTACTGCTTTAGCTGAAATGTACACACCAGTAACACACATTTTGCCAGAGTTGGAAAAAAGTAAGAAGGTTAAATCTTACTTTTGTAAGTCCTTCAAAGAAAGGAAAGTTGTGGTGACAATGTTGACCTTTGCCTGAGATGTATACTCAGAAACCAGAAAAGGTTAAGACATCCTCCCAAACATCTGTGTTCAAAGAAACTGAAAAAGACTACCTTGCCCATGCATAATCTAAGAAAAAAAACCCCTCACCTCTACCATTTCTCAATCACATCTTTGTTTTATGAAACACCAGATGAATCCTATGCACATTAAAGTGTGAGAAGCATTCACCTAAAAGACCTTATCCTTAGCATCTGGGAAACAAACTCCTAGTGACATGTAAGGTGTGATATTTCTTTTCCTGCTTCCAGTGTGCATAAAAGGATAAATTGATATTCCAAAAACAAGAAATTCACTGGACAAAATGACTGCTAGGAATCATTTGGTGATTTTGTTAAAATGTAGATTTTTGATTTAGGAAGTTTGAAGTAGTGCCCCAGATACTACATTTTTTTAAGGTGGCTCTATACCCAAGGTATGGCTTGAACTTACAACCCCAAGATCAAGAGTTGCATTCTCCGATGACTGAGCCAGCCAGGCACCCCACATTCTACATTTTTAAAAAGCTCTCTGTTGATACTAATGCTGGTGGTCTGCAGGCACCAGCGAGGTTTTAGATGGTGGCCAGCAAAGATAAAGGTACAGTATGTTAAGAAAAGGAGCAGAACTATTAAGGTGTTTGGAAAAGAAAATCAAAGGCTGCTATTAGTTTCAAGAATTCTCTACTGCAACATCAAGTAGTTAGACAGAAGGGAATAAACTTAATTCTGATTTATGTAGGCTATTGGTAGAAACTGGTTATTTTTTCCCTACAATTGTTATGATACCTTAGGTCTGAAAAATAAGAGACAAGGACGCTCAAAACCATGTTGACGACCTACTGGTGGCTCAGTTCCTTATTTGATATAATCACTGTATAAAACATTACTGTTGGTATTTGTTTCATCTCCTGGGTGGTTCAAAATCATATACATTAGGTTCTCTAGCATGCTATGATGGGGTTCCTTTGGCATGCGGTAGGGTTCCTGGACTCATGAGATAATTTCCTCTTTTAAATAAAATTGATCTACCAATATGTTTGTTCTTGTTGGAACACTAACAAAATTGGGAAAATATTCTGGAATAAGTAAAATATATACAGTCATTTTTACTAAAACATCTTTTTTTAAAAAAAACTTAGTTTTACTTCACATATTTTTAGAATGAGTAAAGTGACAAAATGAATCTCGGAAGGAATTAGAGATTAATATTCTGACTTACAATTTAATTTACCTATTTGGACCTTAATAAGGTATCTCAATATTAAAGTATGAACAGTCAAGTCAAAGAATTAATGCCTTTAAATTTTACCATTTCCTTTCCATTAATTGAAGATAATGGTTAAATGAATGGTTTCTAATTTTCTTCTATGGTGTTTTGAGTTTTATGATATACATTTCAGAGATCACCTTAAAATGAATATTATTTTTATGATTAATATAATTTAATGCTACAGATGTTATTTGTATGCTTTAAACATTATACACTCTTAGGTTTCTCTGGGTAAAAAATTCTAAATAGTATTTTGGAGACACATAGATTAACAGATTTTCTGTTTTTAAAACACATTTGGGAAAGAATGAAGTTAAAAATAATAAATCCCTATTTTTAGTATTACACAGGGACCTATTACAGAAATCACAATTCAGAACAAATTGCAACAAATACCATGATGATTTAGGGATATGCAACTCTAACAAAAGTGTCAATAGCTAGACCTCAAGACCTGACCTTTATTGCCCATCTGCATGTACTGAACAACCTCTGTCCCACATTTTTTCATAAGTTATTCTTTCTGGCTTACTTCTTAACACAGACAAATGAAACTTGAAACTGCCCTGACAAGACCTCCAGCCATACCACACCACCCAGACCAGTTTGAGCTGAACCCCCGACTGGCAAATGGCCAGACCATGAAGGGACCTCTGGAATGACCAACAATTCTCTCTTCCTCATTATAAATGATGATTTATAAATAAAATCTTCACCCAAGGAGGAGTGCCACGCTCATTTATATAACATATGTATTTATAGGCATGTTTCCTTAAGGCGCATGCATGATCTTATGTCTACCTCTACAAAGGATGACAAGGCTTCCCTATTCAAATATTCATCCTAAACCTAAACAAAAGGTACTCATTCATCCTTTCTCAGGAAGTCAAGTCTTTGGAAGTTATTTCCTGTGATCTCCTTATTTGCTGCAAATAAAATTTACTTTGTGTGATAACTCTACCTGGTGTACCTGTAACTCACCAAAGAGTGAACTCACATTGGTTCAGTTACAAAAGCACAACAGGCTTTTTTTTTTTTTTTAACAAATTTAAAATACAATATTAATGTCTTGCATTTCACACACTTCATTTTCATCTAACTTTATAAAAACTCTCACAAAACATCAAAATATTACTTTATGTTTGACAAAATTATAACTCATTGCCTTTGGGAGTTTTAATCTTCCTACTAATGACTGTTTTCCTTTTGAAATATTTTCAAGCTTTAAAACTTCTCTTTTTCATTGTTTTTGCAAAGTATCCTGTATTTCACTTCTCATTCACATGAATACTATAGGTGTGTACAAAACTTTGCATGCTAAATTTCAACTCAAAATTTTCTTCCAATTTTATATGTAGGTCAACCAGAAAGTCCTCCAGTTCACCTGAAAATTTATCAGAGACTATAAAATGATTGAGAGAGAGAGAGAGAGAGAGAGAGAATCGATTTTAAGTACAAGAATTCAGACCATCCCTTGATATCAGTGCTCAACACTGATGTACATTCACAAATTCATCCTTGGCCTATGAACCAAGTGGATCTAGTCTCTCACTTTTCTCATAATTTATTGATGAGTTGAATGAATAGTAGATTAATCTTATGACTGAAAGAGATAACTGGATTTCTTTCAGAGTGATCTTCATACAGGCTTTTAGAAATAGATGCAAATCTGTAACCAGAATATGGGAGAAAAGAACTAAGTGGGAAACCAACGAAAGAAAGGAAATGGCTTGAAAGTAGGAGAAATTCAGTACAAATATGCAGTCTTATAACAAATTAAAATTTGGAAATACCACTTGAAATCAAAATTTGGATTTTCTTTAACATTAAATATTTTCAAAGAAAATGTCAATTTTTATTGTGTTGAAATATATTTAGAACATGTTTCTAGTTTCTCCAGTGTTGACATGAGTTTCTGGAAGAATTATTGTGACTTCCCAAATATACAAAGAGGGATTTGAAAGACCATTTTTTAGGATATCAATTACTTATAAGAATCATTATGGGAAACATCTCCACATTTTCAAATACAAATTAATCAGTACCTCAAATATCAACTGCTTTTAAAAGTATGTAAATAATGTGACCTAGATTTAAAGATTATGTAGCTCCTACATGTAACACAGAGGACTCAGGGCAGATATCATTCTCTTGTTAAATTTCTTTAGTGGGGGTATTCCTTCTCCTATCTTTGAATAAAAACTCATGCAGATTTTTAAAGTTTTCAGCTCACTCACTCTTAAATAACAGAAAGTACTCTAAGTAACAGAATTCAGTCTTTAAACAAAAGATCATGACAGGTCATGATCTCACGGTTCATGGGTTTGAGCCCCATGTCAGGCTCTGTGCTGACAGCTAGCTCAGAGACTGGAGACTGTCTTCGGATTCTGTGTCTCCCTCTCTCTCTGACCTGCCTCTGCTCTCTCTCTCTTTCTCTCTTAAAAATAAATAAAAGCATTAAAAATTAAAAAAAAAAGAAACCAAGTTTACCTTCCCATGTGAAACAACTGGAAAAAATACATAAAAAATACATAAAACAATGGTTTTAAATGACACTGGGCATCAGACAATGAAGGACAGTGATATTTGAAACACAACACCAAACGAAGTTATAAAAAAAATTCAATTCATACTGCCAACACATACAAAGATTAACTCAAAGTGATCATAAGTTAATGTAAATACTAAAACTATAGAACTTTTATAAAACAACAACAACAAAAATTGTTGTGACCGTGAGTTAGGCAAAGATTTCTTAGATATACTACCAAAACCAAGGACCAATGAAATATCAACATAATAATTTGAACGTTAGCACAACTAAAAACTTCTGCTCTTCAAAAGACATTCTTAAAGAGTGAAAAGACCGGCTACAGAGAGAGAAAATATTTCTCTGTAAATCATATATCAGAAAAAAAGATTTGTATCTAGAATACCTAAAGGACTTGCAAAATTCAATAAGAAAACAAGCAACTCAATTCAAAAGGAAATGGGCAAAAGATTGAACTGATATTTTCCCATGGAAGGTATATAGGTGGCATATCAAGTCATGGAAAACCACTATGACAAAGGAGATACATGGACAGAGGCTAGATTCATGAAAAGATGCTCAACAGCATTTGTCATTAGGGAAATGAAAATTAAAACAATGAGATACCACTATACACGTAATAAAACAGATAACACTTAGAAGATTGACTCTACCAACTGTTATGAAAAGATGGAGTAACTAGAATTCTCACACAGTACAGGTGGGAATAGTACTTTGGAAAACAGTTTGGAAAATTCCTAAAAAGTTAAACATGCACTTTCCATAGGGTTAAGCCATTCCATTCTTGGATACTTTCCTAAGAGAAAGTTAAGAATATGCCAATGCAGGGGTGCCTGGGTGGCTCGGTTGGTTAAGTGTCTGATTCTTGATTTCAGCTCATGTCCTGATCACTCAGTCCCTGAGATCAAGCCCCACATCGGGCTCCGCACTGAGAGCACAGAGCCTGCTTGGGATTCTCTGTCTCTTTCTCTTTCTCCCCCCTCTCTCTGTCTCTTTCCCACTCATGCACATGCATGCACACACTCTCTCTCTCTCAAAATAAATAAACATTAAAAAAGGAATATGTCAATTCAGTGACTTGTATGTGGATAGTCATAGCATCTTTATTTGTAATAGCCCCCAAATGAAAACAATCCAAAAATATATGTACAGGTGAATAGATAAACAAAGTATGGTATATTCACATAACAGACTACTACTTAGCAATTAAAGGGAATAAACTGTTGATAAATGCAACAACATAGACAAGTCTCAAAATAATCATATTGAGTGAAATGGACTAGACTAAAACAGAGTGTGTAATTCAATTTATATAAAACTCTAGAAAACACAAACTAATTTAAAGTGACAAAAAGAGGAACAGTGGTTGTCTGGGACCAATAAGGGAGGGAGTGGTAGAATGGAAAGAGAACAAAGAAACATGAGAAAACTATAGGGAGTGATGGATATGTTTTTTTTTTTTTTTTTGATCCTTCAATTATTTTATTTTATTTTACTTTTTTTTTAAAACTTTATAGTTTATTGTCAGGTTGGTTTCCATATAATACCCAGTGCTCTTCCCCACAAGTGACCTCCACCAAGACCATCACCCCCCTTTACCTTTTCCCCTTCCCCTTCCCTCCTCAGTTTGT
>CM053573.1:94710238-94869052 GCA_028646485.1 Cryptoprocta ferox
AATTTAATAGGAATATGGGATTATCTCCAAAGCAATCCTCTCCAGAGATCCTCTCCTTAGCATTCTCTTGTCTCTTCTTTATCCTCCTTGAGAGTCAGTCATAGGTTTTTCAGGTGTTGGGACATAACAATGTAGCACTGTTTTTTGCTTTTTGTTTGTGCTTTATGCTTCAACATAAACTGAAGCAAGAAAGAAAGAGTGGAGAGTTTAACTGAGCATTCAGTTGCTTGTATAAGGTCTGAAATTCCCATGTCTCCCCTGCTTTAAAAACACCAGAATAATACAAGTTCAGTAAAAATATCACAAGACTAAGAGCTAGTCAAAGTTAAGATAATTTGTACTACTTTAAATTTATATTTTAAATAATTTTTCAATATCACAAATAAAGTTAATACTTATTTTTCAAAAGTATTTCAGAATTTTTTTATGATTGAATGTATCCCTAAATATCTAAATGTATAACATTGATATTGAGAAAAATCATAAATACTCCCTTACGAGACAAGACAAATATGCATTCAAAATCTTTTTCTATATAGGAGTAATGTTTTAATGTGACAAAATTTAACCCACAGATTTTTCTGAAATTCAGGTAAAAGGTAGTTATAATTAATTATAAGCGAATTCTGAGGGGTTAACCTAGTTTAAAAGTTAAAATGCTATCATCTACTTTAATATTATATTCTATTTGCAAATAAGCTTTTTATATTATTTTTATTATAATTTTTCCCCAACATTATGCAAAGTACACAGAACAAGTGTTACCTCCATTAGTGGCCTAAGAAGGTTAAGTAAGTTGCTCAAGGTCACATAACTTATAAGTGGAGGATGAAAAATATAAATTCAGGTCTCCTCATTTACACATTATCACCCATTTCATCCCCTATCTGTGATTAAGCCTATTTTTCCTATTAAGCATTATGTCTCCCTTTCTCAATTTTGACTACAAATAGATTTTATCATGCCATTTAGCATTTGATTTTATACAAACAGTAATTATTTTCTAACAGTTTAATATTGTTTAGGTATTTTTCATAAACAAGTTTGTTATCTATTTTATTGTGAGAGAGGCTAGCAAATTTAATAGCAAATTTGGAATATTTTATATACACTTTATTTCTACATAATTAGGCACCACAATAATAGGTTTTAAAAAGCTAATCTGCATGCCCATTATTCAATACCTACTCTATAAAATTATTATTGTAAGTCATTATGAGGAATAGAACGTACTTACTAAAACATATTTTGTATCTGCATTAAAATTGAAAAATACTTTTAAAAATTGGATTTTATAGACATTTTGAAAATCAGTATTAAGCCTGGGCTTCAATTCTATTACTACTACAAAGTTTTTGTGAGATATTAGTATGTCTCTCTGGTCTTTCTCCAGAGAAGTATACAAAACATAAAATTAGTTTTTAGGTTTGGATTTTTTATTTTGGCTTGTAATCAACTGAAATACCACAATGATTTAAATTTCTTCATGTTCTTGGGGCACCTGTTTGGCTCAAGTGGTTAAATATCCAACTCTTGATTTTGACTCACATCACGACCTCATGGTATGTGGGATCAAGGCCTGCACCAAGCTCTGCACTGTCAGCATGGAGAATCCCTCCTTGGGATTCTCTCTCTCCTCTATTTCTGGCCCTCCCCTTTCTCTCTCTCTCTCTCTCTCTCTCTCTCTCTCTCTCTCTCTCTCAAAATAAGTAAACATTAAAAAAATAAATTTCCTCATGTCCTAGTTAAATAAATCACTGTATATGAGATAACAGGTTCTCTGACCTAGTGTTTCAAGGTGAGGTGCAGAAGGTCAGCCCTAGTGCTAACAAGAAGAGGATTTAGAACAAAGAGAGCTTCTTAATAATAGTCTATTATCAAGTCTGGTATATGCTTTGGTATTCAGATTAAAAGCTATACTTACTTATATGGTAGGACAAGAAAGAATGATAAAGTTACAACACAAGTTGAATTTATACATAACATGATTTGTGAGGTCAACCATAAAAATACTGCTGACTTTCCAATGCAAAGATGACATTTTATGACCCACTACCAGGAAAGCATGTACATTAGGTTTTTTTTTTTTAATACTAATGATGGATTTGCAGTAACTGATCCATATTCTTTCACAGGCTCCTTCTTGAAAGTGTAAAAATGGTCCAGGTCAATGTTTATATCCATGAAAGAAAGAAAAAGCTGACAGGATTAAATCCACACTTTTGGGCTCATTAGCATGTTTCAAAGAAGTGAATCATCAGCCTCAGAAACCATATTAGCATTTTCATAATATTAGTAGTAGTAGTAATATTATATTTATTATTTGGTGAACAGGTAAATCAAATAACCTCTTAGTTCCATAGTCTAGCCAATTCCTTTATTTAATAAATCTTACTGGGTTATTGTACTAAACTCCATGAGAGAAAGAAATAACATGGACCTTGACTTCCAAAAACTTACAGTTCCATTATTAAAGAATATATGCACACATATAATTTCAAATAATATTTTTACAGAATGGTGATTTTCCCAGCAAGAAGATATAACTATTTTGAATATTTATGTACCAACATGAGAGCACCCAAATACATACAGCAACTGTTAATAGATATAAAGGAAGAAATTTATAGTATTACAGGAAAAGTAGGGGACTTAATATCCCACTTACATCAGTACATAGATTTATAACAATGGAGGCAAGAATATACAATGGGAAAAATACCATCTCTTCAACAAACAGTATTGGGAAAACTGGATAGCTCCATGCAAAAGAATGAAACTAAATGCTTACACAGAAAAAATTAACTCAAAATGTTTTAAAAACCTAAATGTGAGACCTGAAACCATAAAATTTCTAGAAGAAAACAACAGGCAGTAATCTCTTTGACATCAGCTATAAAAGCATTTTTCTAGATTTGTCTCCTCTGGCAAGGGACACAGAAGCAAAATTAAACTATTGTGACTACCCCAAAATAGAAAGCTTTTGCACAATAAAGGAAATCATCAATAAAACAAAAAGACAAAACACTGAAAGGGAGACAAAAACCCCTTACCAAATATATATTTACAAATCATATATCTGGTAAGGGGTTAATGGTCAAAATAGATAAAGAATTTATACAACACAAGGCCAAAAACTCAAGTAATCCAATTAAAAATGGGCAGAGGATGTGAATAGACATTTCTCCAAAGAAGACATACAGATGGCCAACAGACACATGAAAAGATGTTCAATATAATCATCAGGAAAATGCAAATCAAAGCTACAATGAATTTATCACCTCTCAGACTGACTAAGGTCAAAAACCTAAGGAAGAACAAGTCTGGGCAAGGATGTGGAGAAAAAGGAACCCTCATGAACCATTGGTGGGAACGCAAGTTTATGCAGTCACTGTGGAAAATAGTAGGGAGGGTCCTCAAAAAGTTAAAAATAAAGTTGCCATATGATCCAGGAATTCCACTACTGGGTATTTATCCATTAATTTGAAAAGATATATGTATCTTTATTTTTATTTCAGTATTACTTATAATAACCAAGATACAGAAACAACCCAAGTGCCCACTGATAGATCAAAGTATAAAACTGATGTGGTACACAATAGAATATTACCCATCGATAAGAAAGGATGAAATCTTGCCTTTTGCTAAAACATGGATGGATCTAAAGTGTATAATGCTAAGTGAAATAAATCAGTCATAGAAAGACAAATACCATATGATTTCACTCATAAGTGGAATTTAAGAAACAAAACAAATGAACAAAATAAAAAAAAAGACACACACATGACAACAACAACAACAACAACAACAACTCTTAAATGTAGAGAACAAACTGGCAGTTACCATATGAGTGAAATACATGAAAGGTATTAAGAGCACACTTACTGTGATGGTCACTAACAAATGTATGGAACTGTGCAATCATTATGCTGCCCACCTGAAACTAATATAGCACTGTATGTTTTACACTTGAATGTAAAAGAATAAATTAATTTTTCAAAAAGAACATTTTTTTTTTGGTAACTATGTATGTGAATTCCAAGTCCATTGATCTATTTGCATTGACTACAGCAAAGTAAGGTCAAAATCCTTGGGTAGCATATATCACATAAGTCCCTAAAGTTACTGACCAATAAACTTTTACACCATGCTCTTTATATCTTTGTTGGGTTGAAATACACATTCTTACTTCCAGAATTCCTACTCAGCTTTCAGACTTAGTTTACATATGACCTCTACTGAAATCATCCCCAATACTCCAAACAGAATTAAAATCTGAGCTTTGCTTCAACAACACCAGAGAGTTGCCATGATGAAATAGGAAAAACAAAGGCTTTGGTGTTTGTCAATTCTCATCTCTACCACTTACTTGCTATGCAACCTTAGACAATCATTTACCCACATGAGCCTCAGCTTCTTCTTGTATAAAATAGAACTAATACTCCTGTCTCATAGGGCCTACCTCACATATGTAAAACACAGTACCTGGTACATGATATAACATGCAATAATCATATATATTATTATATAATTATATATAAAATGTTTAGGACATAATAGGTGGACAGTAGTACTATTTTATAATAATAATACCATAATAATGTCATCATTTGGGACTCTATTTTCTTTATTAGCCTTAATATATTTATTTATTATCTTTTATTAATAGAATTAAAGACAAGAATTGTGCTTTTCTCATGTTATGTCCTTGGTTCAAGTAGGTCTCTCAGTTATATTAGATATTTGGTGAATGTTTGCAGAATTAATAGGCCAATAAATGAATGGCACAAAATCTGAAATGATTATGTTCTGGTATACTGGATTGATTTGCCAGGATGTATTTCAATAAGAGTATGTTGAAGAGTAATGGATGGAAAACACAGGGACAGAGGTTGAATTTGTAATACTAGATTATGGGGACTCAGGTGGCAATGAGGAAAAAATAAAGGTTTCTTTGTGGGACAACAGAACTTTTCCCCCTTCCTCTTAGTATTTGGGTAATTACGTGTCTTGTTTGCCACTGTTTAATAGACTCTAACATATAGTGGCACTTAATATTTATTTTAAATGAAAATTTATATGCATTGTACAAGAGGCATTAATTAGGTACTGTTAAGATAATAGGAAGTATGGCAGAACAGAAACATCATTAGGCTACAAGACATACATCTGATCCTTGCCAGGCCTGAGGCACCCCTGGGATTCAACCAAGCCAGCGCCTTCCCGTCCCTGAGCGGATAAGGAAGAACTCAGTGTCTGGGCCTTCCACAGGCATACTTTATTTAAGAGGACTAGATGTATTTTGTTCTTATTACCATTTATACATTCTCTTTGAGTCTATGACTCTGCCTGATGTTAGTCAAATATCCCCATCTGTAAAATGGGAATAATAGCATTCCTGACCTTGTTGGATTATTGCGGGGATTAAATGAGGTCAACTATGAAGGACAGTTAGCACGCAGTAAGCATTTAGTACACAATAAGCATTGAAATGTCACTTGTCATCGACATTAACAAAGACCCATTACTGTACAGGAAAAAGATCCTATTTTATTTCTACCTCTAGAACTAGAAAGTTGTCCTTAATCATAGAACTACTCTGAATTAGGAATCAGGGCACAGGAGTTCTACTTTGGCATAGTCACTAACTTGTTAAGAGACCTTGATTAGGTGACTTAGCCACTCTGGGTTTTCGGTTCCTCATCTGTAAAATAAATGATTCCACTAAATGGTCTCTGTGGTCCCTTCTAACACTGTTTATAATCCAATGTGCTGTGCTAAGGGCAAGAGATATATGAAGATCAGTCCTATCTATGCAAGTTGCTGACCTTTCATGAGAGCGATGGCTTACAGAGAGGTGGAAAGGAAATGAGAATGCCTGAAATTAAGAAAAGGGAAGATGGAAAGTAGAAGTTGAAAGCGTCAAACAACCTGACCATAAAGCAATGAGCTATAAAGATTTAACAGAGTGGGACAGCAAGTCAAATTTAAAAATTTTAAGACAGAAGATACTTATCTATGTTTAAAGACAAAAGGAGATATCAAATATTAAAAAAGGTTAAAATGCATATCTTTCATATCTATTAATTTTTTAAAGTGAGTCTAATTACTTTTATCATTTCATCAACTAAAAGTTTTTTTTAATTGTCTCTATTAGTCACTCTTTTCAGAATTTTTTTCACTTTGTTTCATCATTTCAGAAACCTCAATCAACAAGCTGTGAATTTTGTTGCTAACCTAGGAAAGTTAACTTAAAGCTAACGGTGGAATTTAATGCATCTTGAATGCCATTTCCTTTTTTTTCATAGAACCATGAAGACTTTTTATCAAAGAAAGTAAAAACAACCCATGATCTTCTAGCTTTTTGTACTGCTCTGCACTTTCAACATAATGATACACTTGCCCATTTTGGCAGAACTAAGGATGCTATAATTACTGAAGCATAAGATAAGAAAAGAAACTAGAGAATGAGTCAAATGAAGGAAAAAGGAGGTAACGGCTTAAAAATAAGGATACATGTATACACCATGCTGTAGTTGGGATACAATAGTGTTTTAAGCCAAGGGAAGAATCTAAAAAAAAAATTGGTAAGATTGGAACCTAATGGGAAAATTGAAACTGGATGGCTAGAATATTGTACAGCCCAAATCTCTGATTTCCAGAATCTGAGATTTCCACTAAATGGGGAAAAAGTCTAGAAAAATCCCAAAGACAACTCATAAGTGAAATGCTTAAAATAATCTACCAGACTAGGATCTGCTTTGGATAAACATATACTATATATAAGCTTTTCATTTGCAACAATAATATACCTAATGGTTAGCATTATCTATCTCCTTCGTGTCCCAAATTATAAAGGAAATAAATGTCTTTGGTAATATTCCATTTATGTTTTAAGAATAAATTATGCTTTTACATTTACTGTGTTATTCAACCTACTTTTCCTTTAAAATAATTATAAATTCACACATAAATTATTTAATAGTATTAGCATTTTGGGCTTTTACAGGCAGCAATTTGGATTCAAATATTTATTGCTGAATTCTTTGTGAAGGTCTACAGACTTTTTTTCAAAAATACAAAAACAATGTTTTTCAACATTGAAAACAATGTTTCAAAAAAACGCTTTGTCAGAGTTTTTGGGGACGTACTTAATAATGGGAAAAATGTGTTCATATCCACAAATTGCTTTTTCTCCTTTAAACCTGACATGTGACTTGAAATTAGTGTGTTTGGATCAACTACAAAACTTTTCTGCTAATCTGCTGTATCTTAACCTTCTTTATAACTTGGAATTAAGTCTTTTCATCCCATTTTGACCGGTTTAAATCTTCTTCTATAATGAATCTGCCTTTGATTCACCATTTCTGGCTAATGAGCCACCCAACATACTGCTTCTCTGAATAGAAGTTTCTAGCAACTCTTCTCTAAAAAACAGCATCCTTTCCTTCTTCCTAGACTATCTTCAAGACTTCCTTATTCCATTGAAAGTTTCTAATCTCATCCCACTTTATTCCACTTTTCTTTTTAGTGAAAGTTAAGAAAGGACAGTAAGAAGGTAAAATGAATATAAGGTAGACTCAACTGGCTTTCTTTAGTACCATCCTCAGCAGAACCATAAACAAAGAAGTTAAGGCTTGCAGCCATTTTACAGCATTCAATAGATTACCTGATACTACCTGAGTGTTGAATCCAACTTATTTCTTTATTCTACATGGTGGGTGTGGGTCTTCCATTCTGTGTCCACGACTGAAATCACTCAATCCATGTTCCCTCATGTGAACACCCATTTCCTTCTTTCAGTATACATATTACTGAAGGGGTATTATATGAACAAGGAAGTCAAACAATAGTTTTGGATGGAACCACATAATAATGATATGAAACATGCTACACAAGGTTAAAAGCCTAGACTATCTTAAAGAATTAAGTTAATATTTCCCCCAAGCCTATTCCTCTCAAATGATATTCATGAGATCTTAATAATATAATTAAAATTAGTAAGTTAGGGGGCGCCTGAATGGCTTAGTTGGTTAAGCATCCGACTTCTGCCCAGGTCGTGATCTCACAGTTCGTGAGCTCGAACTCTGCATCAGGCTCTGTGATGCGAGCTTGGAGTCTGGAGCCTGTTTCTGATTCTGTGTCTCCCCCTCTCTCTGCCCCTCCTCCGCTCATGCTCTGTCTTTCTGTCTCCCTCAAAAATAAATAAACATTAAAAAATTTTTTAATTAGAAAGTAAGGAATAGTCATAAAAAGATTTTGAACTGAAGAAAAATAAAACAAGAGTTATTCTGACTTGACAGCTAAAAGAGGGTATTGTGATGTTCAAATAATTGATTATGAAGGCCTGAGCTGAACTTTCTCAGAACTAAGAAAGAAGATGGAATTTAGAGATATCATTAAAGATGAAATCATTAAGATTTGAAAACTATTTGCTATGATAGTGATAAAGAATAGATAAAGGGGATCAGGGAGAATACGAGTTCAAGAAGTGACTGGGAAAGAGAAGTGTCCTTAACAGAAAAGACACCTAAAAGAATGGGTATTTTATAATGGGTATTTTTGCATGTGTATTTTGGAAGGTGGGTGGTCAGTGAAAGGCTGTGGATATGGTTAGGTTTTATATATGCTAATTTGAGTAGGTAAGAAGCTAACCAGAAGAGATGGTTAGCAAAGAGTCAGAAATACAGAATTGGAAAAAGTCAACACTGAAGAGTCATCAGCATAGAGAAGATTTTTTAGACCACATTCATGGATACAATAAAAATGATAAAGATATAAAGAGAAAATGGGACCAAGCACAAAATCTCATTGAATGCCTAAAATTAAGGAGCAGAAAGAGGAGGAAGTCAAATGCTGTTTGTCACTTGGCAATTATATTAATGGATCATCTGCTTCACCAAGATGGAAGAGTAACAGTGTTAGTTAGTACTAGTTAACTTATAACACTATTATTTTATTTCCCTTATTTTAATTAAAAACTCATTACTATTTTGCAAATGTTGCAAATATTGCAAATATTCGGCAATACAATTCATTCTGTATCCATGCTTTAAGATATAAGTAATGTGTTAGGTGTTGGAAGATATGCAGATGAATAGAGCATGGTCCCTCGCCTTCAAGGATTTTATCCTGAAGAGTGGCTAAATATTCCCAGTACATATTTATAATGTATGATACTCACTTCAATTAAGGTAACTACAACTAAAACTCATTTTCACCAAGAATTTACCCTTGCATAGGAGGACTTATAATCTTTTTATGTACAAACTTTCTCATTTATCATCTCATTTGATCTTTCTAACAACTCTGTTGAGAAATACAAGCAGGTATGTTTCTGCAGATGACAGCTTTTTCTCACTTATCCAGCCATATCTGTCATCTCTTAGGGGATCTGTCAGCAGGGGCAAAGTGTTGGTGATGGGAAAGTTCGTGAAACTCCAGCTCCTGTTCACCTTAGGGAATATTGAAAATCCATGGTTTCCATAGAAAGTTATCTCCTGTGACTTAAGGGCAGGTCTTTCCCTCAAACCCTGCTCATTGGAGATACATGTATTTTCTCCCAGATTCTGTTTATAATTTTGCTGATTCAAACTTATACAATATATAAGTATATTTTAATATTTGTTTTCTGCATTTAAGATGATGGTTCATTATATAACATTTGAGACTATAACATAGTAATAAAGACATCAATCATAATTCCACTTTAGAGGCAACTATCGTTAAGATTCTGGTGTTCTCTATATCTGTATTTATAAATAGATCTATTTTTATATCTACTACTATCTATAAATAGTGGTGTCATATTTCATATTTAAATTTGTATCCTGCCTATGTTACTTAACACTATTGTATCACTTAATGAAACTATCTTGTCCCATGACAATTTTCCACTTCAATCTATAAATGGAACATAGTTTACTTGACCATTTCTTGTAGGAAAATTATGTTTGAAAATTTTATCTGGAAAAGATTGAACATAGTGTTTATCTGCAACAGTCTCATTTCTATAGTAGTACATGAAAGTAAAAAGACCTTTAAGTAAAAAATAGCTGTACAAGCACTGAAGAGAAAATCTATAGCACTATGTATCCATTTAACTGTGGACTTAACCTGCTCACATTTTTATTAATGACTTGGATCAATGTGTCTTTAAGGTATGCTGATAAACTGTGCAGATGGAATAAAACTGGGAGAAATAATAAACATGTTGCATGATGAAGCCATAATCCAAAAGGATCAGACAGGTTGAAATGATGGGCTAAATGAAAGAAGAGTACATTTTTAAAAGGATGGATAAGAACTTTCATGCTTGAGTTAGAAATAAAAAACAACAGTAGTATATGATATGGAATGTGATTTAACAGAAAGTTCATGCAAAATAAAAATAACAAAAGAAACAATGGTATAAAGTGGCTGACAAAAAAGAGCTAATGTAATTCTGAGATGTTTTAATAAAAATACTATGACAAAAACCAAGAAACTGATAGTTTGTTTTTCTCTAAATTGGATAGGTCAAACATGGAGTTTGTTCAGTTTTCTTCTCTATAACTATAGTTTAAGAAGGATATTCAAATGGTTGCTATTTGAAGTGTCTGGTGTCTCAGTTAGTTAACTGTCTGACTCTTGATTTTGGCTCAGGTCACGACCTTACAGTTGTGAGACAGATCCCCACATTGAGCCCCATGTTGAGCCCAGTGTTGCAATCCATGCTGAGCATGGAGCCTGCTTGGAATTCTATCTACCTCTCTCTCTCTCTGTCCCTCCCCTGCTTGCATGTGTGTGCATGTTCTCTCTCTCTCTCTCTCTCTCTCTCTCTCTCTCTCTCTCTCTCTCTCTCTTTCTCTCTCTCTCTCCCTCTCTCTCTCTCAAAATAAATATATAAAAAATGGTTCCTCAATGGAATGGGAAAAGATAGTTGCAAATGACATATCCGATAAAGGGCTAGTATCCAAAATCTATAAGGAACTCACCAAACTCCACACCCGAAAAACAAATAATCCAGTGAAGAAATGGGCAGAAGACATGAACAGACACTTCTCCAAAGAGGACATCCAGATGGCCAACAGACACATGAAACGTTGCTCAACATCACTCATCATCAGGGAAATAGAAATCAAAACCACACTGAGATACCACCTCACGCCAGTCAGAGTGGCTATAATGAACAAATCAGGAGACTAAAGATGCTGGCAAGGATGTGGAGAAATGGGCACCCTCTTAAACTGCTGGTAGGAATGTAAACTGGTGCAGATGCCCTGGAAAACAGTGCGGAAGTTCCTCAAAAAAGTATCAGTAGAACTCCCCTATGACCCAGAAATAGCACTGCTAGGAATCTACCCAAGGGATATAGGAGTGCTGATGCATAGGGGCACATGTACCCCAAGGTTCATAGCAGCACTTTCAACAATAGCCAAATCTTGGAAACAGCCTAAATGTCCATCAACTGACGAATGGATCAAGAAGATGTGGTTTATATATACAATGGAATACTACCTGGCAGTGAGAAAGAATGACATCAGGCCATTTGTAGCAACATGGATGGAACTCGAAGGTGTTATGCTAAGTGAAATAAGTCAAGCAGAGAAAGACAGATACCATATGTTTTCACTCATATGTGGAACAGGGGAAACTTAACAGAGGACCATAGGAGAGGGGAAGGGGAAAAATAGTTAAGGAGAGGGATGGAGGAAAACCACAAGAGACTCCTTAAATACTGAGAACAAGCTGAGGGTTGATGGTGGGTGGGGGAGAAGGGAAAATAGGTGATGGGCATGAAGAAGGGCACTTGTTGGGATGAGCACTGGGTGTTATATGGAAACCAACTTGACAATAAACTATATTTAAAAAATTTTTAAAAAATAAAAAAAATGGTTGTTATTCAATAGAGAGTGCTCATGTTGCAAAAACTCTCAAGATACAACATATAGAAGAAAGATAAAACATTAAGGCTATGTAGTCAGGAGACAATAATGTTGAATTCTACAAATTAATTCTATATCTGTATTAAAATATGTAGAGGGATTTAGGAATAATAATTTGTCCTAATAGACTTATTTTGTGTCCCATGAAAGCAAGCTTAAGACCTAATAGGTTCTGCTACCGATTCCAATGTGTGGAGGAGTCCCTCACACCAACAAGCACTTCTGGAGATAACAGCTGGGTGTCCTACAATTCAACTCAATTCTGACACTATTTACCTGATGATATCATCAGATTTCACAGGTTAAGGGCTCAGTCCCACAACACTACCCACCACTTCAGGTGCCAATCACAAGACCAGGTTACCTGTGCTTCTGACCCAACCAGCTACAAACTGGAGGTTTTAAAACTCCTCTCCAATTCAGGATCCCAATCACAAATCCAGGTTGTTACTTGTACTTCTGACACACTGGCTATAAATGACAGGTTTCCATCCCCCTACCTTGGGTTCCATTAATTTACTAGAACAGCTCATAGAACTCACTAAATTACTGATTTATTACAAAGAATATTAAAGGATATGAATCAATGGCCAGATAAAGAGATACATGAGGTTAGGTACTGAACAAAGGAGCTTCTGTCTTTGTGGAGCCTGGGGACTGGCATGGTAATATGTGGAAGTGTTCTGGTTCCCCAACCTAGAAGCTCTCCAAATTCCCTCCTTTTGGAGCTTTATGGTGTCTCCATAACATAGGCTTATTAATGAACTTATTGGCCACTGGTAATTGATTCAACCTCTAGCCCCTCTTCTCTCCCAGGAAATTAGGGGATGGGATTCAAAATTCCAACTTTCCAGTCATGGTTGGTTTTCCTGGCAGCCAGCACTCATTATTTGGCACTGTCCAAAAGTCACCTGCATTAACATAAACCCAGTTATGGTGGAAAAGGCTTGATATGAACAACAAGACCCATTTCACCTTATGGCTCTAACGTGTTTCTCAGGAACTAAGGACAAGAAACAAAACATTATAACAAAAGATGCCTCACTGCTCCTATGCTGAGGAAATTCCATGGGCTTCAGGAACTGTGAGCCAGGAACTCTAGTTGATGACTAAATATATATGAGAAATCTTATAAACCACACTATCACAAGACCAAGGATTAGTTACACAAAGATTAATTTTGTCCCAATACAAGGAATTTGGCTCAATATGTGACAACATATAACAATAATAACAATATAAAACATTTGAAAGTATTCAAAAATAGAATAAATTGGGGCACATGGGTGGCTCAGTCAGTTAGGCATCTGACTCTTGATTTTGGTTCAGGTCATGATCTTGAGAGGCTCATGAAATCAAGCCTCATGATGGCTCCATGTGCTGACAGCTTGAAGCCTGCTTGTGAATGCTCTCTCTCCTTCTCTCTCTGCCCCTCCCCTGCTCATGCTCGCTTGCTCTCTCTCTCTCTCTCTCTCTCTCTCAAAATAAATAAATAAACATTTTAAAAAGTAGAATAAATTGCCTCCATCTATCTCATGAGTTTAGGAATGTTCAGTCTTTGGAACTATTCAAGGAAAAATTACATAAGTATATAATCATCCACATTCTTTTGCACAATTGCATCCTTGCACATTGCTTAAATTGCTATAATTGATTTTTTTAATGTTTATGTATTCTGAGAGAGAGAGAGAGAGAGAGGCAGAGAGAGAGGGACATGGAGAATCCCAAGCAGTCTCCAGACTGTTAGCACAGAGCTGTACGTGAGGCTCAATTTCACAAACCATGAGATCATGAACTGAGCTGAAATCAAGAGATGGACACATAACCAACGAGGCCACCCAGGTGCCCCCCACCACTGATGATTTTAAATATTTATTTCAATTCTTATCTGTATTTTAAATTCTAGACACGTAATTGTAACACCCTCCTTGTTGTGTCTGTATAAATGGTTCTCAACTGGGGACGATTTTGTCCCTGCCTCAGAAAATACTTGGAAAAGTCTGGAAACAGTTTTGGTTGGCACAACAGAGATGTGTACCAGTGGGTAGAGGTCAGGGATATTGCTAAATATTCCCACCACTACAAATTATGTGGCCCCAAATACCACTAGTATCAAGGTTAACAAACACTGCTCCATATTTATGTCCAACAGGTAGAAACTAAGCATGACCAACTCCAAACTCATTATCTCCACTCCACTATTCTGCCTTCCCTGTAAAATCCAAAGTCTACTCTCAATAAAGCTTAGTTGCTATTCCCTATTATGATTAATGGCATCATTAGCTACCCAATCACATGAGCAAGAAGTCCTGGAGTCATCCTTAACTCCTCATTTTTCCCTTACCTATTAATCTACTTCTAAAATGCCTTTCTAAAATTTCCCCCTCCTTTCCACCACTCCTGCCACTGGCTTAGTTCAGTCTCACCCACATTTTCCCCCCACAAAATTTTTTTCCCACTAATTCATATTTCATATTGCTTCCAGGATTATCATCCTAAAACACAAAATTGATAGTCCTATTATCCCGTGCAAAAACCACAGTTAAGTCACCAGTAGATACTGGTGAACAAATAAAAGTTCAAACTCTGCGTTGAGATGGAAGATGCTAAACAATCTGGCCCTAAATTCTCTCAAGAGTTTCATCCCATTCACTACCTCCTCTCCGGATACTGGATTGTAATATGTTTAATGTCCTTTTAAGTATTGAGATTCCATACCTCTACCACCTTTCACTTACATATAAAATAGATAGCAGTGTTCTCATTCAATATGTCCCATTACATTGTTATCTTTACATAAACATCTATTATTTGTTTCTGATGAGGCTTTAATCTGAGTTGAAATTCCTAGAGAGAATATATCAAGAACTGGAAATGTAAAATGATCTCTTCCCAACCATATGATTTTATATGTTTTACATGTTTGGTAGCCAAAAGAAAGGCAGTAGCAGCTATTTATGGTTTGCTTTTTGATATTTTTTTAAATATTTAGATTTTATGAATGAATACGTCCAAAGATCAGAAGTCCAAAATGCCCGCACGTGTCCTATTCTCCCACTGGATGAGTGAGAGGATCATTATGTGTGTTATATTTTCTTTTTATGAAGTAGTTAAACTTGAGGGAAGGCTAAAAATGTGACAGTTCTTTGAGGTAGCACTGAAAGGAAAACACATATTTGACCACTTACTGCACGTAGCCAGGGTGAAACAACTGGTCATAGAGATGGTTAAATGTGAAATATGTAGCTAAGGGAGACCTCAAGAAATATATTTGAGTATGCACTGCATTGCAATACAATAAAGGTACACAAATCTCCAAATCCCTTTATTAATAAGGTAGAAAAAGAGGCATGTTTTGGGGCACACCCAAACCCTTTATATTTGCCTTTGGAATTTGGACTCCTTCATACTGTCAACACATGTACTTGAACAGTCTCCTCCTCTGTGTTGAAGTTGAATCCTTCCTAAGGAGACCATGCCGCTGGCAGCCAAGAACAAAGTTAGGTGTTCCAGAGAAGCAAGTCTGGGGTGACAGCCAAGTCTCCACAAAGCAGAGAGTTCTCCAAATAATAAAGAGTTGACTGTGATGGCAAAAGTCTTCTTGCAGGTGCAGATGCGTGTATTTTGGAATACAAGCAGAGTCTTTCAGCTGCTTCCCCTATCCTGCCAGCACCACCTTATTTTTACAATGCTCTAATCTTACTGGAGTTTTCACTTCAGGAATTTGTTACTCCAAAATGTTCCAGATGTGGGATGGAGGAGGAAAGCAGAGAAGACAGGGAATGGTGTAGTATAGAAATAAAAAGAAAAGAAAAATGGGACAGGGACTTAAAGGACTGTCTATTTCCCAGGCCTTATTCTTGCTTTTAGCAATATAACTTTATATATTTTATTCAAATTTCATACCTGAAAATCAGCCTTCATGCATACATTGCTGACATTTTGGGTAGTAAGTAAGTAGACAACTCTATCAAATGGAAGCCCCAGACATCAATTAAGATATCTGTGTCATCACTGAAGTTTTTTGAAAGAAAGCAGATTTCCTGCACTTTCATTGGCTGAAATTCTTTTATTTCTATTAGTCTCCTGCATTTCCAATTTATCTTTGTAATAAATTAGTTTTGATATAGTCTTTTATCAGATCCTAAAAGACCATAGCACAAGAACAGTTCTGGAATACTTCGTCCCCTCCCTGCAACACTGGACATTTCCCCTTCAACAATACGTTTTATAATAAAATGGAAATCAGTAATTGATTTGCTTAAGTAGAGTTTTAGACAAAATTAAAGAGAGTAATTTCTCAAGCTCTGTAGTTTGCTTATCAGCAGTAAATGAAAGCTAAAAAATAGCAGAGTAATTTGTAAAAAATCATTTTCTGATCTGATGTCTAGCTTAATAATTATACAAACCTAGATTTTTCATATTCTTCTCGACGTTGTGTCGAGTCATCAAATCAGACACACAGTATCCTCTTCTTGTTGTTTTCATGTCTCTCAAACTCAGTACATTACAACTTTGGCCATTAGGCAAACTTGTCTAATCTTATAGTATTGACAAAGGCTAGGGTGACTCTCCCCACTTTAATATTCCAGAAACATTTCAACATAGAATGGTGAAACAATTTGAACATGCATATGCAAAGCTGAAAAAGACGTATTCTAAAAAAATATAATGGTAGATATGACAAGTGTCTCTGAAATTGACTTATGAAATCATAAGTATATGTCAGAATAATTCATTGCAATAAATTTTATTCAATTTTAATAAATGGGTTCAAATTTGACACAGTCAGTCTATGGTGAATCTAATTTCCTTTATGTGAGATGTTCATATAATAAGCTCCATTTGCCAGTGAAGGTTGACATTAGAAGATTCTGTGTAAAAGGTGGCAATGATACCCTAGCAAAGTTACCAAACTGAAAAATCCATACACATGCCAGGATAGAAGGTACCTTACAGAATGAGAAAAACAAGAAAAAAAAAACCATGAAAATTTTGGTAACTAGAACTGGGTGGTGCAAAAATATGGTGAAATGACTGAAGGTGACATATTAGAGGGATGGAAGTATCAGGTTCAATCTCTAAGTTAAAGGACAAAAGAGGTCTTTACTTTGACAAAAAGTCATTACTTAGGAACCAAGTGAAATAATCAGTGTGATTATGAAAGGGAGAAGAATATGTCACCCCAAAATAATCCACTTTGGTATGTGGATTCTTTTAAGCTGAAGGAAATCAAGTCCCAGCAAACTCAAAAACCTAGTTAGCCCCTTAACTGCCTAAAATAATTTAGATGGGGGCTTGGCCCAGAAAGGGAGCTATGACCAGAGATCACTCTTTTATCTGAAAGACTTTGCTGCATGCCAGGGCAAACATCTGATTATCAAACACCTGCTCTTCTTATCTTCCCATGAATTGCCCTCCTCTTTGAAGCCCTATGTCTCTATCCCATTCCTTAGTTCAGAATGAACTCAATCGCCTAACTGGTTTTGGGTCTTATATTTTCATGGGACTTCTGTAGGTACAAAATTAAATTTGTTTTTCTCCTGTCAATCTGTCTTCTGTCAATTTAATTATTAGACCAGCCAAAGAACCTAGAAATGTAGAAGAAAAATTTTTCTGCCCAATGATCATTTAGTCAGACAATTCTGTTTTTATCCCTCCTGTATCTTCATAATATTACCTACGATCAGGATTGTTATCAGGATTCAATACACAGCCAGTAGGTAGCAATGTTAATATTACTGTTACAATGGTGTCCCAAAGGCAGGGTTTACTCTTTTGCATTATTTATACACCCACTTAATGTTTGGCACAAAGTTCTGCATATGAATACTACATGCCTAAAGGCCATATATGATAAGTGCCTCTGAAATTTACATACAAAATCATAATTATGTGCTCTTTTTAGGATTCAGCCACCATTGGTTTCTTGGTGTGGCTAGTCAAGAGTGGAAGGTAAGAAGGCAAGTGGAGAAGCTCGAGAAATGGCAGCAACAAAATAATTTATATAAAACCAAAACTGGGGAAAATGATTTTAAAAGCTAGAAATATGAAGGCACGGAGGCCTGGAAAAACCCCTCTTGTATCTACCTGACTGTGAAGTATGGAACACCCTGATCCTGAATCTCTGTAGAAGGAAATCAGGAGGGCACCGGCTACACAGGTAACTTGTCTGCAATAATTGTGAGGAAGATTTTGATAATAACCTTCTGATATCTAACCGACATGTATTAAAAGGAAAGTGACTAGCTTTTCTCACTAAGTCTTCACTAAGATCAAGCAAGAAGATGTGGGTTTTATACAGCAGGAGAGATTTGGGAATGGGTTTAACCAAGAATTTCGCAACCACGCAAGTAACTGCTTGTGGCAAGAGATTAGCAAGGGAAAGTATGATATACCTTCTATGAAAGTGCTTTGAGGGGCACCGGGGTGGCTCAGTCAACCTTGGCCCAGATCATGGTCTCACGGTTTATGGGTTCAAGCCCCATGTTGGGCTGTGAGCTGACAGCTTGGAGCCTGGAGCCTGCTTCAGATTCTGTGTCTCCTTCTCTCTCTCTGCCCCTCAATGCTCATGCTCTGTCTGTCTGCCTCTCTCTCTCTCTCTGTCTCTCTCTCTCTCTCTCAAAAATAAATAAATATTATAAAAATTTATTTAAATTTATTTTAAAAGGAAGGTGCTTTGAAATTATAAAGATTCTCATCTTATCCTGAAAAAAATCACTTTTGAAGCTCTTCTTTAACCCTTTAAGATTTTAAGATTGTATGTTAAGGGCCAATTAAATTACAGTTGTAGAAAAGTTCTAGGTTATATTTAACCAGAAAAGGCCTATTAATAAACTAGGAGTGCCACTTTTCCTATCAGTCAAACGTCTAGCCTCCCTTAAGTTTATCATTCAGTAACAGATTGATAAAATTATTTGGCACAACTGAAAATTTTTCTGGAGCTAAAGGTACAGCAAGTACCTTTCAGCAACAATTTCAAAGAAACTAATGTAAAGCCCTTTACTAATTTCTGAAGCAGAAGAGAAAAACACATACACACAGTTTTAGAGAACACTGGTGTTAAATATTAGAAATATTTTCTTTAGAAAATCACTTCAAATACCCCCACAATACAAAAAGCAAACAACAACAACAGAAGAATTCATGCCCTAAAATCTTTAGTACCATTTTAAAGAGTTAGTAGTAAAAACTGTTTCCCATAGAGAACTTTTTTAAAGTTACAAAATGTTTCTGTCAAGTATCAAAAATAATGAATATATGAATTGAAAAGTAATTCACTCAAAAAGTATTTCTTAAGAATCCTCTTTGAATGAGACTCTTATGTAGTAGCCAAAACCAATTTAATCAACTGTTATCCAGTGTGAAAGGATGGAAAACTCCAATAGAAACATAGAGCAGGTAGGAACTAATCCTAAGATATCACATTTAAAAAAAAGTTAAATCAAAAATTCAAATCAGATTTTTTAGCTTAGGTAGTGTATTTATGATTACGATCCATAGGCATCAAGGACCTAAAGCATTTACTTTCATAATCAACCTACTTCAAAGCACTTCCTAGCTACATCAGTAAACCTTGACCGTCTGCCATTTCTGTTAGTCAACTCGGTATTATTTTTGCTTTTGATTTCAAGTACCCATAATGTATTTCAGATTTCAAATGAACTAAAGAAATGAAGGCTTCAAGCCCCAGGTTGTTTTTATATCCAGGCAGTTTCCAGGCATGTTATCCCCCCCCGGGAGGGCTCAGTCTACTCTCAACCAATACCTAATGACTGACAAATTTTCTGTCTCAACTTAAACTTTTCATTCTCCCTCCAGCCTACTTTTTTCTAGTCATCTGTATCTTTGGCTGCCATTTATATCAACAAAATCACCAAGGGAACTTGTTAAAAGCAAAGATAGTGACCCTCCTCAGATTCTGAATCTGAATCTCCTAGATTTGTGTCTGGGACTTTGGACTAACAAGCCTTCTGCCAGTACCTAAACGCCTAAGGGATTCCCAAGGTTTATCAGTTTGAGACAGTACTTCATAACATATCTATCAACCCCAATGCTAAATTTGAGTCCTAGGATAGGACTAAGGATCTCAATCTCCATATAGTATTTAGGTTAATTGTCACAAAAACCCTAAGCAGTGAGAAATACTATTTCTATTTTACACAAGAGGATACTGAGGCTCAAAGAAATTAAAAGGCACCTGGGTGGCTCTGTCAGTTGACTGTCTGACTTTGGCTCAGGTCATGATCTCATGGTTTGGGAGTTCAAGCCCCACATCGGGCTCGCTGCTGTCAGCACAGAGCCCACTTCAGACCCTCTGTCCCCCTCTCTCTGCCTCTTGCCTACTTGCCCTCTCTCAAAGAAAATAAAATATTAAAAAAAAAAAAAAGAAATTAAGTATTGGGTAGAGCTATGGGCACGGCCAACATACTGTGTAGACTGTACGGTGGGATGAAAAAGACAAAGGACCCAGAAGTGAAACTTCTATTTGAATATCAGGAGGGCCACTAATGCAGACTGATATTTCCATTCAACCTCTTTGAGCCCCCAATTAATCACAGTAAAATGTTGATTCTAATGCTGACCTTTGCAGGTCATAGCCTATCATCATTCACTTAAGAGATATTAATCCGATTCTATCTGCAATTCTATTTTTTCCTCAGTATTTCCTTAGGCCTGAACTTTTAAAATGCTTCTTTTGGCCTGTTTACTTCTAAGTAGAAACACAGTCCTACCTTTTAACAACCTTATTATTAGATGTTAATCAGTTATCTAAATACAATTATTTAGGAGGTCCACCTGTAATTTAAAACACCATTCATTTCAAACCTGTTTAAAATGGAAACAATTGGAGAATTTCCAAAATGAGGAGAATATTAAACAAAATCAAAATTATTAAATAAAATGATGATACAGCCACAAAGAATAATACTATGTAAGCAATAAAATTATAATTTTTGAAGAACTGTGAATAAAAATAAAATTGTAGACACAACAGGACATGAAATTATATTTATTACATAATTCCAAGATCAAATATGTGTGTACAACTGCATGTATATGAACATATACACATGCAATCGTGTCAAAAGAGAGAAAGGAAATATGCCAAAATACTAATAGTAGTTATCTCTGGGTTGAGTAATTATATATTACTTTTGTTTTATTCTTTGTAGTTTGTTTGGATTTTACACAGTTGCTACAAAATTATGTGTACTTTTTACAAAGAGAAAAGTAAACATCACATAAATGAAATGTATAAGTAAAACAAAACAAAATATGCTGTAAAGTAAGCAAAATGAGGCAATGCAATCATTTGCTTCTTTTTACCCCTGATATTATAACGAGAATATATTTCTTACAAGGGTTTCTTTAATTTCTTTTATGTTCAACATTGTATGTTCAAAGAAAGATAAAGATCCTTTCAGATTACACACATTATAAGTTTCTCTCTGCCCCTATTTGGCTTCCATGAGAATTCTACAAATACAATATCTGCAACAGAAGGCTCTAAAATCAGGGAACAAACTGTTCTTAACTGTGTGGGGTAGTTTCTCACTTACACAGAAATCAGCTTTCCCCAAATAAAACTGCGGTACCCCCGTCCTAGCATATAATACAAGTCTACTCTCTCCTGGGCATGGCTCTAGGTCTTCTATTTTCATTATTCTTCCCTCTGTGGCCTTGAGCAAGTAACTTAACCTTTCTGTGCTCCTATTTCCCATATAAAATAGAAAGATAGTAGTACTGACTTGATAAGGCATTTTTATTTTGAAGATAAACTTACTTGATATTTAGAAAGCCCACAGGAAAATAATCATAGTATAATAATGATAGTGATAATAATAACAATAAAAAGTATTATTTTTAACCTTAACAACCATGTTTAAGGAGCAAGAATATAATTGCCTCAGACAGTTGATAAGGACACTGGGATTGGGAGTTTAAGTTACTTCTCACCTTTCGTATGCCAAGAGTCAAACACAACTTTTGCTGACACCAAGGCCCATACGTACCCTTTAAAAATCATTATGCAACAGACAATATTCATAAACAGTCACAAACCTATTATAAGACAGACACAGAAACCAAAGCAATATGGGGTAAGACTCAGCTGTTGCTTTCAGTCTAGCGAAGAGAACAGGCAGGTCTTCAGGCGGTAAGTGTGATGGCGGGGATGAGAATGTGAAGCTGTGATGGCAGAGAGAAAGGTGCTAAGTGTGTCTAAGGAGGTCGGGCAAAGCTACCCAGAAGAAGCAACACTTGAGCAGAGATCTGAAGAATGAGTCAGAGTTAGCCAGGAAGCTGGTGGAGAAGAACAATCAGCTGGCATTTGCTCTCTGGTTTCTGTGCTGGAACTCTGGAGCTGCCAACACTAGCCTCATGCCAGGTGACAAATGATCTGAGTGGCCACAGCCACAGCTGCAGTTTTATACCCTCTCCCTCCTTCTTCCAACGTTAATGAGCCTGAGACCAGAAAAGAATTCCATCTTAGTAAGAAGAGCTCTTCTGTTAGCCTTTGGTCCAGAGACACAAGAAACGTTCTTCACTCTTGTTAACAACACTGCTACACATCCTTTATTATTTTCCTCTAGCACTTGCTAAAATAGAAGTTTGCTGCTACTCACTCTCATTTGTATTCATCTTGGTGGCAGATTGTTGTATGCTCAGAAAGTCCTCATTACAAAAAATACATGATTTTTCCCCCCCAGGAACAACTTTAAAGCATGTCAGTGCCCTAAGGTTCCTTAAGGTTAATTCTTGCTGCTAGGAACACTTCAGATTTCCCTTAACTTTCAGCAGTTCTGACTTTGGAATATTCTACCTGCCATTACACAACACCCCAGAGACACGGGTATGCCAGAGGTATGTCTTCCAGATGTAAATAGCTTTACCAAGTGAAGGCAAGGTTTGTGCCTTTATAGATATCTCTGTATTTCAAGTATTATTTTAAAAGAATCTCATTTCAAATACTTAATTTGAGGAGAAATAACTTCCCCTTTCTGTTCGGTGTGTCATTCTCAGTTTACAAAGCTTCTAGAAAAACTTCCATTTTGCCCCTTAGAAAGTCACTGCTACATTTCTAAATCTACTTATTTGAATTTGTGAGGGCGGAAAAAAGATTTTAATCTTTATTTAATTGTCAGGAACCAAACTTCAGTGCTGTTTGTGGCTGGCAGTGTATTTAAAGACCCATGGAAATGGTTTCTTTCCTTTAAGGAGTTTACAGTTTTGTTGGAAAGGCAAAAGAAAAAATGTTAAACAGATTCAGTGTACTGGCTATAGGAGATAGAGACATCAGGACACCAGAGGAAGAAGAAAACTTTTCTGTATGCTAAGAAAGAGGAGTATAATATGGAATCCGGTAGCAGAATATTTTCATTATTCGTGTATATTTTGTATTTGTGTATTTTTGAATGCCTAGTCTTCCTAAGAATAAAGAAAAAGCCTCCAGTATATTTTCCAAGGCACTGTATTTTTTGCACTTTCAAAATGATCATTGAAAGAAACTTCTATGCTCTCAAACAAGTTTAAAAAAACCCCAAAACTTAAAGAATCTTGCCAAACTAGCACCAATATATGAAGAAAAATCTATTTCAATTGTTATAAGAAACACAACAGTCTTAAGTCAACCACTAGGGGGAAAAATCTGCAGTACACACTGCAGTATATTTCGCCGAAACTGAACAACCAGCTTTATTTGGACAAGATATGCTTCCCCTAATCCATCAGTCTCCAGGCCAAGCCATGCCCCAGGCTTAGAATAAGGTAAAAATCCTGGGTCACTGTATCTTCCCATCTCTTCTCACATGGGCTAAAAATAAAGCATTAACAGCATGTCCAGCAGGATGGAGACCAGAACTGGTGTGAAAATTTGTCATACTGACACGGATGGGAGAAAAAGCCTGACTCTGTGCAGATTAGGTCAAAGTGATTCAAATCCTGCATCCTTAGTTTAACTAACACATACAAACCCCACCAACATATATTTTTAAACTGAGAAATTCTACCCTTACATCTTTATAGATGAACCCTACGAAAGTAAATTAAGATGTATAAATCATCATCACAGAAGAAAGGTCTCTCTTGGGCAAAAAGGGAAACTCCAGGTGTTTGTTTATTTTTTAATATTGTTTAATCACCCTGTTTATTTAGATTTTTTATTTTGTAAGACTCTATACATTTATTTATAATTTTATTGAGTGAACCACATGTATAAGTTCCTGTAAAATGTCTATTTATTTTCATTTAGTATTATCCTTTCAAATGACAAAAAAAAATTTCTTCACTAATTTCTTCACATGTATCTGTCACTGCCCATAAAAGCTATCGATATCATTACACAAGGACAGAGAAAAGGACTACCTTTGTTTTGGGGGGCTGGGACCCCAAGGATGCTACCTCAGTACCCTGTAAAACTATGGAAACAAAGAGCTAATGATCTCCTAAGTGATAATTGTGCACTCCCAGAAATAGAAAGAGGCTCTCAAGAGTTTTACCTGTTCTAAGTTGCAGACAACCAGATTTTGGAGACATTTATGTAAGGAGATAAATATATATTTCAGTGTGCAAAGACATCCCTCCAACTCTTCAACTGTTTCCCTGAATTTATTTGTTTAACATGTGTTAGTTTCCTCTTATATGTCTACTGTAGAGATATGAAAATGAGCAGGTGAATTCTGCCTGTTTGTAATTATCCTAGTAACTCCTTTAAAAGTGTGAAGGGAAGACTCTTCATGTAAAAGGTTAAAAAGAGAGGAAGATTAAACATCAATAGTTACTATTCTAGGGAACTTGCTTTTCATTACCTGAGCCATAAGGGGAATCAGCTGGAACAATAGTTCCAATGACTTGGTAAATTTTGAGGATGTTAATCATTGATGAGTAGTAGGAAAACTAAATGTAAATAATATAGAATCCTAGCCTTATCCCCATTTTACCATTCATTCATTCATATAGTAGATAAATACTTTTTTCAAGAGATTTCTAGGTTCTGTGGATATACTGTTGAGAAAGACTTCCATGTCTTGGAACTTATATTTTAATATGGTAAATATACGATAATTATAAAGTTATTGTAAAGCCTCATATTAGCTCTTGCTATTATGCACAACACTCAATATTTCTAAGAGTACTTAATACCTATATTGTTAATGGCACTGGTAGTGAACTAATGATGAAAATCCAAAATGTTCAGTCTGATGTTCAAGGCCATCTCTAATACTGCCCTCCCCCGCCATATAATATTATCCCTTACTGCTCACTCCTGAGATCAATGAAGAAAGCAGTACCCAACACAAACTACATGCTTGACTGTACATTATCTTTACCCAAATCAATTTTTCCACCTATCCCTCAAGAGGAGTGCCTTATAATATCAAGTTGCCAAGTCAGATTTCTCCCTCCACTTAAATGCTATATATCTTGGGCATGCCCCTCTCTAATAGCAGTTATTTTGATTTATATGTTACTATATACTCATGTTCATAAAAATGCCCATCGTAGTCATTTATTTGACTGGCTACTTTTTGAGGGCAGGGACTATTTCTAACTTTTCCTGGTATCTCAGGCTATTTGGCATACTGTCGTAAACTGTTAGTTCTCAATTCATATTTCTTAGGTTGAATAGTGTTATATTTGCTGTGTTCAATGGCAGAACATAAAATTCAGTACCTGATTTATGCACAAATCTGTTACAAGGGAATACAGACACGTTTATAAGTAGCCTAAAATTAGTTTTAGATCAATAATACTAAGAGTAAAGCCTCAGCCTGTGTTATTTCCAATGTAGTTCTGAACTTTTGGATCTTTTAGTTTGCTGACTAGTTTCTAATATAAATTCCCAGTCAGAACTCTCTAGTTTTCAGAGTTTTGGTGCGTTCCAGCTATAGTAACCTCAATCCAGGGAATCTATATTTATATATCTATGCATTATATTTCCATATAATCACTTCAGCCAATATTTTATATTCAAAATATAAAAACCAAACTATTCCTCAGGATTTAAAAGAACAAAGTGCACAACTGAATGAAACTTGGGAAATTTAAAATGTTTAAAACTGAAACAATTCAAAGACTTAAACATCCTTTAAATTCAGATTTATTTTTGGCAAGAGATGCTCTTCATACTAAATTAAGAAATACTGTGTGAAGGTGCAAAAATCCATCCACATCCAAAACATGCATTTTTATAACACAAGCAATTCTTCATGTCAATGACATGGATATGTTATTGTCTACACATACACAACACCCATTCACATGCATATTAGACCATACAGATGTACATATACAAAATACGTGTTTCTCATCATTAGTGTTTTCATAGCTGCACAATATTTTTTTTGGCACACAGATATAAAAATCATTCATATTTTACAGGTGTGTTTATGTCTACACCTACAGGTAAAAGTAACTTGATATCTAATCCACAGTAGTTAAATAAATATATATATTTACATACATGCTAATAGGGTTGAGGTTTACTTCTTTTTTTTTTCTCTAACAAAGAAACATAAAAGTATTTTGGTGCCGTTATCATGTGTTTCTTTAGACCATTAGTCAGATCATATTTCTATCAATAGACAATGTTCTGCAACGCTTTTATTATATCATGTTGGAAAATCAAAGATTGTGACCTCAAATCCCCATAATCCAGGCGAAAATGAAATGAGTGTATACACATAGGCACAATTCAGGACACAGAACGTTTGGTACACAAAGAATGATCAGACGGGTTCCTACCCAGCACAATTCAAATTCAGTAGTTTCTCTTGCACGTACCAGCTCAGCTGCCCACGATCCTTGCTGCTTTTAAATACTACAAAGCAATTTACACTCCAACTGCCGCCTGCTTAAGTTCCTCCTTTTGCGCTCAGAAATGGAAATACTTGGACAGTGAGTGATGCCCTGTTGCAGTTGCTTCCCCGAGTGCTTCAGCAACCCACCTCTGAGCCGCGCTGGGTTAAGCCCCGCCGCTCCAAGCTCATTCTCCCCACCAGCAGGCAACTGGTCGGCCGCTGGGCGGAGAGAACGGGCACCAGGGCGCCATCTGGAGGCGCCTCGAGGCAGACGCAGCAAACTTAGAACAACTAGGTGGAACAAGAATGTCAGCAAATTCTTTGTTAAAATAAGCATACTGTTTATTTATATTTTCCTATGTATATATATATTTTAAAGATGAAAATGCAAGAAAGCCTCATAAGTGTTCTATTTCTTTCAATCTTCACAATACATTAAATACTGTGATCTCATTTATGTACAAATAACAAGAGATGGCAAATTAATCTTGTTTCTCTTTGACTCATCTCAAGGGAAAATAATTAACACTGGTTACTATCAGAAGTTTCTATGATTTTTACATTTAATTCCAAAAGAGAAATCTATGCCTCTGAACTAACACAATGCTGGTGTGTTAAACATGCTCCGCTACTTTAAAAAATTACAAACATTACCTCTGGAAATGTTTAGTGTGTTCCTTATCAGTGCATTACACTGACTCAAGTATGATAACAAGAAAAAACAGTTTCGGTTATAGTTAATTTGATAAGGTGTTCATAAGACTTAAATATTTCAACAAAAGCTTCTCGAATTAATTTCCCTCTAAATACCTCCCTAAGCTTCTTTCCCTTAAAAAGGATAATTTGTATACCTGACTGAGATATAAGCTTAATTAATTAATTGAATAGAGCACTTAAAGGCTTATCTATTGTGATATGCATTTAGAAATGTGATTATTGAATGTTTTGTTATTCCCTACAGATCAAAATGAACATGATTGCTATTCCCATCCCCCACTCCACCTCACTCTTACTTCCACTATGCATCAAGATTTGGGATTTCACCCTGTCTTTAAAATTAAAATTTGACTTTGAAACTATTTAATAAGGGATCCATTTATTGTGATTGCATATTTTTCTAAGCAAATGTGTTGATTATTTTCCATGTGGGGCCCTTTTGGAAAACAAAATTTCTTAATCACTTCTATTTCAAACCAGTGTTTGGAAATTTCTGCAGGATAAACACAGAAAAAATATTTCATCAATATTTCATCTGAAATGTTCATTTCCATGTGTTTGATAAATAAATATATCAGCTTTTCAACATATACCATTAAACATATTCTAAACAAAAGTAAAATTTTTCTTTTAAATAGAGATAGTATGTACCAAATACTCAAACTATATTTTTTGTGAGTTCGTGAAATCTGTAAAAATTTATGTGCTGAAGAGATTAAAAAGGATGGTAATTCTTTATGTCTCTATACTCTCAACTCCTGGCACTCTGGAATATGAAAACATATTAGTCAACTAACTGATTCCTAAATTATATGACTTAATATGCTATACTATGGTTAGGGTTGTATTGAACTTCTTAGAAAGGCAACATGCTCAAATACACAGTTTAAGATTACAAGCAGAATAAATACCATTTGGAAACTTACAAATAATAGCAAACTAAACAGTGCCCAAATGTATATATGTCCAACTTTTACAAAGTAAAATGTTTTATGTGAACATTTAGAACATTAGAACAGACAGATAAATTAGGGTATTAACTTTCCCACCATAAATGTTTTGACCTTACAAAATCATTCTTTAAGTAAAAACTCACCAGAATTTATAGAATGATTTGAATGAAAAATAAATATTCACATGCATAAACATGAAAAGAAAGTGAGACATTAATGAGAAGGGTAGACATGTAAATTTTATAGCCAAAGACACTTGTCTATGCCCATCAGAATAAAAAGCTGAAAATAGTAAGAGTTGATGCTATATGCAAAAGAGATGATTAGGTGGCTAGGGGAAGAATAAAAAGCATCATGGCTATGTGTTGTCCCATGAAATAACGTCTAAAATTAGCCTTAAGACATTGAGACAAGAGAAAATATTAGAAGTGTAAATCCCCAAATAAGAGTATACTAAGGAAGTAAAGTATTTCTATTTCCACAATTTAGCATGTAAAACTCAAAGAAAGCAAACATAGTCTAAGTCAAAGACCCACATGGGGTCTAAAGAACTAAAATAACATGGGGACTCTAAATATTTGTCTTTCATTGTGAACTAGGATGAAGAATCTATGTATGTGTTCTATTGCTATATAACAAATTACCACAATATTAGTAGATTAAAATAAAGCACACTTATTATCTCACAGTTCCTGTAGGTCAGCAGTCCAGGCATGACTTAGATGAGATCTCTGCTCAGTCTCACAAAGTGATGATCTTGGTATCAACTGGGCTGTGGGTTTGTTTGTTTTAATGTGAACCAGAAATGTTTATTGCAGAAATTTGGCCAAGATTCCCATTGGGTGGCCCCTGTTACATTTGGACTGGGACCCTGCACCCACTCCTGGGCTGGTGAAATAGAAAATGTTAGAAGGAGCATGTCTCGGCCCAGGGCTTCAGAGGTGCAGGATGATGTTGGGGGCCAGGCTTCAAGTGTGGCCTGTACCATATGGCTCCACATGCAGGGACTTCACTATGTCATCCTCTACTACCACGGAGAACCTCTTAAGCTGGTGTTTTCCAAAGATAGACACCAATGAATTATCTAGTAACAAATCTATCTCCTTCCTAAATGCCCCAGTGGGGTCAGACAAGAGCCTAATCTTGTCTCCCAAGTTGTGAGCTGGTCCCCACTTTTCAGTCAGAAAAACATCATTAATGCTTGATATGCTACTACATGGACCCCTTGTCCTTTGAAGCCTCAGCCAGCTGGCTACACAAACCCTGGTAAGTGGGTCTTGGAACAGTCAGGGGTAAAGGCCCCAGGGCGTCTCCAAGCACCCCCTTCATGCCCCTCAACAGCTCTGCCAGGTTCACTTTGTTCCTAGCCTCCCCTTCCAAAACCACCACTGAGGGGGTGGCATCTCCCACTTCGATTGGGGACACAGCTGAGGTGGCACTGCTGAAACCATAGGCCCCACCAAGCATCTACTCCCTGCCTCATGGCTGGCCCCCTCCTGCTCCCACTGCCACCTATGCTGCAGACTAACAGCAGCTGCCTAGATGAGAACCAAGCCTGCTCAGCCACGGAGAAAGTGCAGCCCAACCAGCAGTATGCCCATCCCAGAGAAATTGGGCTGTGTTCTTATCTGGAGACTTGGTTGGGGAAGAATATGTTTCTGAATTCAAGCACGTTGTTGGAAGAATTCGTTTCTTTGGATTCTTCAAGTTCACCAGGAGAAAGTGTCTTCATTTCAGGGAGGACACTAGTCTCGCTTTTAAGGATGTTCACGTGATTATGTCAGGCTGACCCAGAACAATCTCCCTTCCAACTAACTCAAAATCACTGATTTGGGATTCTAATTATATCTGCTAAGTCCCTAAACCTTTGCCATTTTCTATTGGGTAAAAAAAGTCACAGGTTCCACCCACATTAAACTATGAAGATGAGATTATGCAAGGATGTGACACATTGGGAATCAACTTAGGGTGTGTCCACAATGGGATCTCTATAAAGACACATGAGATTTCTTGCTTACCATGCAGAAGCTTAAATGGAACAGCTTGGGCAGAATGGAAGGGCAAGGATATTTTATTGCTTTTGGGATCAAGGCAGAGATATGGATATGTTTATTATAGACAATTTATAGCTGCATAGTTATATCTAACAAAAAAATACAATGAAGAAAAGATAGACAAGTCATTTCATCAGAAAGGACATGGAGTCAGAAGGTTGGTGCACTGAATTAAGGAGAGATGTCAGGCTCTTGATCAGGACTTGGGACAATGAAGAGCACAGATGCAGGCATGGTTGCAATGCCTTTGTGGACTAGACATGCTTGTGTCACTTGGCTGCCTGTCCACAGCCCCTCACACCTAATCATCCATGCTCTGAACGGGCTCAGCCTTACTGGACCAGGAATATATATCTGAGCAAAAAGAATACATCCAGAGACTGGCCAGAACTTATGGTCTATGTGGCCTAACTGGAAAAAAAAAATAATAAGCCTGTCCAATTAAATTTTCAGGAATTTGAATTAAAGGAAAAGAGAGAAGTTGCCAGTTGATGGAGAATCCTGCAACTGAAAGGCCATGTGGCAATTATGAGCTATATGCTAGCTGATGCAGGGAAAGCAGCTTAGCAGAAGGAAAAAAAAATGGTGCAGACTCGAAAAGAAGTAGAGATTAGAGAGAACACTCACTCATTTAATTCCTCTAATACATTTGTATAGAGCTCCTGTTATGCACAGGGCACTGATCTAGGTGCCAGCAATGCCACAATGAATAAAATGAAGTGCTTGTTCTCATGAAACTTATTCTGGTAGTGGGAGATAGATGGTGAAAATGCACAAGCACATACATTATATTCCATTAGGAGAGAAAACTGTGGGAATAAAAATAAAACAGGTCATGAAGTTCAAAGTAATGGGGGAACTGCTACCTGGGGTAGCCATGGTCAGGAATGCATGTTTGATGATGTGTTTTTGGAACAGAAACCTGAATGCAGTGCAGGTGCTGGCCAGCCGTGCTGATAACTGTGGAAAGGGTGTACTGGACAGAGTGCACAGTGGATGCAAAGGCTTTGAAATAGGTGTGTGCTTGGTGAATCCAAGGAATAGCAAGAGGAGGGATATGCCTAGTGGGGTAGGAGCAAGAAACCAAGTGATAGGGTATGAGTTCAGCAATGGAGTGAGCCAAAAGATCCCACTGGGCTTGTGAACCTGGGTCAGAATGCTAGCTTTGACCCAGAGAGATGGGAAGCCACTAGAGGGTTACTAAAAGATAATATCAGCCTTACATTTTTAAGAATCATTCTTGCTGCTGTGGAGAACAGATGGGAAGTGAGGGAGGTAACAGGGAGACCATGTGGACACTGAGAGATACAAGGTGTGGCCTAATTTCCAATTATGTTCCCTAGGAGGTCTGGCTGTACTTGTTTCACTACTTGAATTTATATCCTTTATAAATGTTAGAAAGTGCTTGCACATTGGGGAGTTGATATCAGACTATTAAATTGTTGAACAGAATTATTTTTCCAAGGTATTGGTTTAAACCCATGGAGAAAGGTCAGCTCTCAAAGATTATCCATCTGATCTTTTATGACACAAATGTTTCAAGAGTTTCTAACTCAATGAATATTCATATCCAATATCAATAAAATAAACATGATTCAATTTTTGTATCTTACAGATGACTATATTGTTATACTATGAGTCTTTGAAACTATATTGCTTCCACTTTTTGAGACAAAACAATTTTAGAAACAAAACAAAGGTTTTATAAAGAACCCATTAATTGTTAGTTTTATATCCTCCCAATCCACACACATATAGACACACATGCATATGTATTATTTTTTATATGCGTAAAAATATTTTACCTACTTTTTTATGGAATTTCCAATGAAATATCACAAAATAAGCCATAGAGTGTTTCAAAATGGGCAGGGGAGGGAAGTTGGCAAATACTCATTCACTGTCTTAATCACATGAGACATTTTGCCACTACGCTGTCAATGAAAATATCTAATACAAGAAATGAAAAAAAAAGTTTTCGGTCAGACTATCCTTTAAAAATATTAAGGGTGCATTAAAATACATGCCCCAATATGCAAATATTCTTTATGTTTTATTTATATTTTTTGTGTGACACTCTCTAGAAAGTATTTTATATTTTTTGGATGGGGGTAACTTAATAGCATTATAGGTTCCACATTATTTGGTCATTTTGCAATCATTAAAAAACAGTGAATGGCATCTTAGCTGTGCCACATATATTTATTAAATTATTTTATTCTTCTTATTTAAAATATTTGCTAAATGTAACATTTGTAATAAATATTTTCCCACTCACCAAATTTTTAAAACACAGTACTATTTGAGGAAACAAAATTCAGACCCATTCAACTGTGAAAGAAGAGTATTTCGTTGGATACGAAAGGGAAAAAAACGGTACCTATAGAATCAGATATTTACCTTTAAATGCCCAAATGTGAAAACACACACACACACACACACACACACCATCAATTTCAGTAATCAAAAGACAGAGTTACAGATATGTGAATCATTAAACATTAATTAACAACATACAAATGTGATAGGAGATTTAGATAGAACATAAAAACTAAAAGAAGCTGTATCCTAAGTAATTCAGCAGAATAATACAGAGGAGACAGCCAAATTCGAAGAAACTTTACTTCTTTGGATTTAAGTCACCTTAAGAATTGTTAACATTCAGATATACATTCAGTGTTTCATAACATTTTTGCTCTATTCTTAAAATGCAAAGTTGTACATAATATTTCCATTATCTGTGAATTTCAGCATACAATCATATTAAGCCTTTTATCTTGTCCCATAGTTGGTAGGAAAGACTTTTTCATCAGGTTTCATATTGAAATCAGCCTCATTTAAAAATATTCATTTCATATTCATGTTTTCAAATAGCTTTCAAAAATTCAAAGACCAGGGGAAATTTGATTTGACTTATAAATATCTATGGGTATTGTTTAGGCTTTCTGGCCTCTTTAGCTGATGCCAATACTATTCCTCTTATGATGCTATAGTTAACTTTAAATTAGTAGATTAAGAGGACACATAGAATTTCAAATGTGGTTCCAAAGGGATATACATGAAAACCAGTTAAATTATTTTAAATATTTCATAAATAACTTTTAAGCACGATAATGCTTTCTAACATTTTTTCACTTTAGGGTAGTTACCACAAATTCTAGAGTTTCAATTATCTTCTCAATTTAAATGAGTCTTTCTCTGGCTCTCCCTCATCTCTTTGAGAGACAGAGAGAGAGAGAGAGAGAGAGAGAGAGAGAGAGAGAGAACAGAGAAGGGAAAGAAGAAGAGGGAGAAAGAGAATCTCAAGCAGGCTCCACACCCAGAGCGGAGCCTAATGGGGGACAGGGGTGAGGGTGGGGGGAAGGATTCAGTCTAATGACCCTTGAGATCATGACCTGAGCCAAAATCAAGAGTCAGATGCTTAACTGATTGAGCCACCCAAGCACCCAAGTCCTGACTTATCTCTTGAAGATTGGTACTACATTTATACCTAGCAGGTGAGTTTCTCCACGTGAATATAAACCTAACTCAAACAAGTAGGAATTTCATTACTTTAGAATTTTAAACAAATCCTCAAGGGGTAACTAAGACTACTTAATGGGAAGTAAAAGAAAATATTTTGTTTGCCTAAAATTTGTTCTACCAATTAGATTTGTCCCAAAATAAAATCAGCTGACCCAAATGTACCAAGCTCCACATCACAGACAATATTAAATCGTACTCTGAATAACAATTTGGCAAAGGGCAGTAAAATTGGGATTTGAATACCACATAATTGGTCAGACTAGATAACCTTTCAAATGCCTCTTAATTCTGCGATTCTATGATGTTATAAAATTATTTTCATTCTCTTTTCCCATCATATATTAAAAAAAGAAAAACTTCTTTCACTACTAAAACGCAATTTACCTCTTTCCACTACATATAATACCTATTCATTATTTCCTGATGTATTATTCAAGTTTAATTCATTGCAACAAATATATTTGATTAATTTCCCCTTATCTTGATCTTTTAAGATTTTTTCTCAGTAGTTTTAATCTTAACATCTACAACCTATTAATTCCAAATAATTTTAGAAAATCACTTCTAGAGGAAACAATAACTTTCTATGCTTAATCCAGACTACAAAAAATTTGGAAGCTTTGTTCATATTAGATAAACTCTGGGAGTTCTAAAATAGTCCACTTAATCTCTAAGATTAAAACACATGTTTACTTCAAAAGATAACCTAAGGTTAGGTGAAAGCTTACAAAGTGCTTCTAAATGTTTTAGTGAAACAAAATAGAAAAGATCAATGTCTAATTGAATACTTTGTAACTACTTCCCTATATTTATAGCTTGTCAGTTATAATGATAATGCTGGTATTGCAAATATGTTGATTCACTAAATTTTAAAAGATGCTTTTAAAAAAACAAAGATAACAATTGCTTTGGAATTTATGCAAAATATAAAATCTTTCAAACATGTTTTTTCTATGGAGCTAGAGGAAGATTTACACAAGGAAACATTTAAGTATATAACCTTCAGTCGGAATTGTTTAATCCTTTGAATTCATGCAATGAACACTAACATTTAATTTCTGTTTTATCATATTTTTATCTGCTTAATTTTTTGTAGGCTAAATTTTCATTTGCAAAATTGTATTGTGTGAATAGCTGTGTTTTCAATTGTTTCAAGAGTGGTATCAAAAGTTGCTCCAATGAAGAAACAATTAGCTTTTTGAGAATTATCAAGAATGTAGTTTGTTGACCTGAAAACTATTCGGAATGAACAAAGAGAGAGAGAGAGGGAGAGAGAGAGGGAGAGAAAGACAGGCTTCATGAATGTTTGTGCAAAAACAAATGAATACAATATGTAGATGACTTAGGTATGCCATATATAATCATAAGTTACTGCAGAGTTTAGAACTTTCTTGGGTGAATATTCCATCATAAAAGGAGCTCTTTAGTACTACTTAAATTAGTATTATATCTTTCAAAATGTACTTATTTTATATATTCAGAAGGAGTAAAATATATCCTTTATAAGAAAAATATGACTACTTTATTCATTTTATTTTTCTATTTTTTAAAGTTTATTTATTTTTTGAAAGAGAGATAGAGCAGGGAAGGGGTGGGCAGGGAGAGAATCCCAAGAAAGCTCTGCACTGCTAGTAAAGAGCCCATCGTGGGGCTCGAACCCACAAACTGCGAGATCATGACCTCAGAGGAAATCAAGAGTAAGTCGCTGAACTGACTGAACCACCCCAGCACCCCTACTTTATTCATTTTAATACCACTGTCTCTCTCTGGAAAATGATAGAATAGTTAAAAGGAAACTGAGAAATACTTTTGTCTTTGGAACTAAAAATATATATGTCAATCAGCAATATAAATATTTAATTACATTTTGTATGTTATTTCTACATTTTCCTTCTATCCATTATGCATCACATATAAAGAACACAGTATTTTCATGACAGTTCTTCATTTTCACAATATAAATTGTTTGATTAAAATAAAACTATGGATATGGAAATAAATATCTTTGCAAAATGCACTAAAAAAATCACAACAAAAAATCACTCGAAGGTCCATCACAATCACTTAGCCCACAACATTTTTATCTGACCTGAAATATTTGTGTTGGAAGTACTCTTAACACTGACAATCCATTCTAGCTATTCAATCTTCTGTAGCTCCCCAGTACCATCAGATCATACCAACATCTGCTCAGAGTAAATATATTAACACAACCAGGGTTCTTTGATCCACAAATTACCTTGAAAATCAATAAAAATGAAAAAAAATCTCCAAAAGGTTAGAGAGATTCATCTATTTCAGGAATGCCGCTGTCTGATTTCTTTCAGTGTTACTCTAATATGGTCCAGACTTGAGGCTCAGGGGCATGTGTGTGATTTCACACTTGCCCACGTAGAATATGGTGTACCCAGGAGTATTCTCCTCAAATTGAGCAACCACCTGAAAAGGCCAGAAACATCTCTATGACTCATGAGCCTACTGATGTAGCTTATCTCTCCTAAATCAGACTGATTTGTTACAGGGATGGACCTTTTTCACAACCTTTCTTGGATATATCTCTTTAAAACTCAGTTTAGATACCTAGGAAGTGAAAAGCCCAAACAAACATTCTTCTCTTATCCATGGTCTTCACATATATAAAATCCACAAGGAAGCATCTATTATCCAAAAAATACTGAGGAGAGTGTCAGATCTGGTCCAGTAGATCTGAAAAACTATATTTAAAAGTATAGGCTTTGATATCATGTTGCTTTTGCCACTTTTTAGGTCCCTGGAGATACCCTATTAATCTAAATAGTCTTAAAGAACACTACTGTGGAGAACAAATTGAAACACTATGTTAGAAAGAAATCTAAATTCACTTAGTGCACAACCAACACAGTTGCCATACTGAATTTCGCTAATATATGTATAAAATCCAAAGAAATCCAACAGGCCCCTGGTTTCCACTATGGCTAGTTCCATCCTCTTCTCTCTTTTTATGAAGGTAATATAGACACTAGACTTGTGATATAATATGCATATAAGGTAGAGTAACAATGGCATATCATAGTGTGTAGAAAATCCATTAAATCAAAGCTAAAATCTTACCTCCAGGCCTGTTTCTCAAAGATTTTCATATAGGAAAGAGAGTAAGTACTCTTTTGCAAGGGTTGAGTTAGCTCCTTTGAGAGCTTTTGCAAACAGGGTGGAGGCAGTTTATGTCTACAATTACAAACTGGTTACACAACTTTGCTTGTCTTGGACAAATTTTGTTCCATTCACTTCAGTTAGGGATGGCAAGAGATACGAAGATGATTCCTGGGACTACTTTCTATTCAGTTTGGAAGTTAGTGGAAGATTGCCCTCTCTCCAACACACTCGCTGATGAAAGGAATCTATTAAACAGAACTGCGTTGGTTTACACTGCAGATTGAATGGAGCATTAAATGACTGCATTAGTATGACTGCAGTGGGGGTAATGGTCGCCTCCAGTGGGTATATAATGTTGTAATAATACTCTCACAAAGGTACGATAATTGCTCAAGTGTCCTCATTTAATTTGTTACGAAATGGTATCCAGCATCCTCTCCAGCAGATGCCCCCCCACACCTCCCCTCACCCTAGTTTTATTTCCTCCCTCTTAGCAAGTGTAAACAGATGAGAAAATATGTGTACTTCCAAAATGTCACCTATGTATCATGAAGCGCGGGGGGGTGGGGTGGGGGGGGCACTGCAAATCACTTGGAAACAGCTTCTAGGAGGCATTTAGGGATACCGCCCATCAACAGCTCAGATGCTCTTAATTTGATGACCCCGCCCGAACCCCTTCGGGCCTGGGCTGTAATTTTCCATACAGCCACCCCTCATTTGCAAATAAAAGTTAAAATCAATCCACAGACACAGAATGCTGACTTCCTGCCACTCAATTTTCTCTTTGTAGAGAAAGGGTTTCTCTTTGTAGAGCTGCCAGATTGTGACCGATAAAGGTGGGGGGGGTGGAATGAGAGGAGAGAGAAAATGAGAGAGAGCATGAGAGCATGAGAGAGAGAGAGAGAGAGAGAGAGAGAGAGAGAGAGATCACTTGCTTCCTTGCTTCCTAAGCAGGGATTTGCCTGCGATGCGCGGCGAGAGGACTGCGGCGGCTGATTTACACAGTTGGCGCGGAGGAGGGGCCGGGGGTGCGGGAGGGGGGAGGGGGGACAAGCTGGCGGAGGCTCCCGCGGTGGGCTGATCTGGGGGCTCCCGAGCGCCTCTCCCTCCTTGAGCGATTTGGGGGCAGCAGCTGATGGATTTGCATTCGGGTTCCAGCTTGGCGTTTCCTATATTGCCTCCTAAAACCCGACCTGGAGCTCCCAGTTTGGGTGCAGACGTTGGTGAGTAATGTGTAATCCGATTTTAGTTATTTCCTAGGCCATTAAAGTGATACTTTTAAAGCAGGTCAGTCTTAAAAGATGCCGCTGCCGCGAGCGTCTCCTTGGCCTGAAACGTTCCGCGGTCCCCTTCCCCGCCCCCCACCCTCTCCCGCTCGAGAAGTGAGGGTGCTTGAATGGTGAGCTGTCAGGGGGCTCACTCTCTGCCTACAGGATCTCTTCACCTTCGTGCTTTGCCGGAGATCCCCCAAATCCAAGTCGAATTTGGTGTGTACAGCCATACTGTTGTATTTGTATCCTCTCTTTTTCTCTACCCCCGCCCCCCCTCCCCCCGCTCCGCCGTCTGGCCAATGCTGGGATCTGGGATCTAGTCGCCCCCTTCCTGCCTGCCTCCCGCCCCTCCCCACCCCCTTCTCTCATCTACACGCCACCCACCCCCACTCCCACCTACCCAAAGGGTCAAGAGCAAAGACACCGGGAGAAGGCAAGGGCTAGTCCCATCTCCCCAGATCGAAGGAGGCCTTGGGCAGGGATTGCACTGAGTGACAACCTTTCAGGAAGCGAGAAAGAGAAAGAAAAAACCCAGAGACCGAGTCAGGACTCTCGGGGACCGCGAAGCTGGACGCTGAACCCAAAGCACCGAGATTTTAAGTCAGAGAACCCAGTCCTAGGACACTCGCGCTGCCTGCCTACCATCGAGGGCATACCGAACTGTGGTCGTGAGCTCCCTGTCACTGGTTTCGTCGCGCTAGGTGAGCGCCCGGCTCTCCCATTGGTATGCAGCGACCATTTCCCTTCAAGTCTCAAAGGTGGAAACACTTAAAAGGATTACAAGCGTGATTTGGTGGCCTTTCTGAAAGTTGGTGGACGGAGGGAGAGGAACTGCAAGCCTACGGCAGGATGGATACAATTCAGCCGCCCAGAGAGTTTGCACCTCCCGCGGGGAAGCCCCTCGGAGCAGATCTCGGAGAGCTAGAGCGCTCGGCGCGGATAGGTACTCGCCGCCATCCTTTCCTACTTTGCCTAATTGAAACCAGTATTTCTTGCTTGTAGGATGTGCATTGTGGAACAGAGTTTGGCCGCGGTGGCTTCTGTACGTTCACAGGTGCTAGAGGTTTGTTGCATTTTTGAACTGGATCATTTAGTTTTAAGGACAATGAAAGAAGGGCAGGTGCTGGAGACTCACATACCCCCAGACCCCTTTTCTGGGGGAGGAAATTGTAAGTAATTCCAACAAATAGGCCAAGTGGCGGAGCGAAGGGCCCCTCCCCCAGTGGGTCGCTAGCTCGTGTGGTAAAAGAAGGAAAACGGCTTGAGGTTTTAATCATTTTCCGTTTCTAACATACCCATTGTGCGTTTCGCCTGGAGACAGCAGATTAGAAAAGGATCTGTAGAAGGCTCAGACCTCTTCAGAAAATGAATGATGCAGCATTTTAATTATTTGTTCTAGGAGAGATCGTTTTGCTTCCATATTGGAATATTTAATCGTAGATATGGAGAGATTAGTGGGCTCGGCGATCGGGCAAAGGGGAGGGGGAGAGAGGAAGGGGACACGCGGAGAAAGGGCTTCTTGTCCTCCCCGTGGACAAATGATGCCCGGCGCTCCCAGCAGGAAGCGGACGACACCGGGGCTTCAGGGCCCTTCATCCCCTAACTTTTGGGGCTCATCCTATCACTTAGACACGCTATACGGAGATAAAGGAAAGGAAAGGGGTGAAAGAGCCTTTAGGACATGGACCAGATCAAGAACTTGAGGCGATGTAGTTAAGGAGAACACAGAGGACGATTGCAGAGATGGTCATTTACCATCACCGGGAAGCTCAGGGAAGCCTCTCCGTTACCCATCGATTCCATCATATCATGGGTTCCGATATGATCCATGAAACAGTCACCGCCTCAGCACGTTGGGTACCAAAGGTGGTGTGTGCGGCGGGGGAGGGGTAGGTTGGCAGCTGGTGAAGGAGATGGAATTGCTCTGGTTCTGAGCTCAGGCTGTTGGTGATGGTCTGCTCGGCTGAGACAGGAGAAATAGGGTGGGTCTGGAATATTAAGGGTGTAGAGTGTTAAAGAATCTTGCCTGCCTGCTTACTAAGTCTGTGATCGCGGTTTCCAATCTTAGCTACCCTGGAGCGGTGGACACTTGTGCGGTCATGTTAAATGCAAAATATCTTGCAAATCTCCTAATGACTGACTGTTAAGGAATGTTTTGTTGCATTAAGTGATTTACATATATTCAGAATGGTGAGAATTGATAACATGAGTTCCGTCATTTTTTTTTCTCTTTAAAGTTTGGTTTTGTAAAAAGCGCTTTAAGGGAAAGCCATCTCTCCCCGCTAACTTTGAGTCGTTGGGCAGTTGAGGTTCAATTCAGTTATTTAGCGACCATAAGGTCTATACCTTCCCCAGGAGTTGCTTACAGTATTGATGTGGGGGGGGGGGCAGGGCATTCGATGCCACACAGTTCCCGCTAACTAGACACGTTTGCTGCACACTTGCCTCCCTCCAGTTTCCCCACTAAGCTGCATGTCCTCCTAGCAGGTAGGACTGTAGAACCGTCAGTTGAGCTTTCTTAGAAGGTTCCTGTGATCTGGTGGCCCCTCTTCACTGCAACGTCTTCTCTCAACCACCCCCACCCTCACGACTCCCTATCTTCCTCTTCCCCAAAATATCACGGAGAAACATTTGGACCAAAAACAGCGTGGGGGGGGGGCGGGGAGGAGTGAGGAATGAGGAGGACCGAGGAAAAATAAAATAGAATTAAAAAAAAAAAATCCAAACCCTGAAATGCTGCCCCCTATCCCCGCGAGGTTTTTCCCACTGCAAGAAAGTGAAATGTGCCATTGTTACCAAGTGGTCTGCGTTGGCTTGTCTCTGTTTTTAAAAAGGTGGAAGCAAACACATGGCTGTTGAATCCAGGGGAAATCGAAGGCTTTGAGCTGCAGCACAACAAAAGGATTCCTGGTGCAAAGAGATCGAAGCAAAATGCAGGAGAAACTCAGTCCAAGTCGCTCAGGCTGCCTGAGCTCTTATTCGGGACACCTAAGCAGAATCAGCTAGATCCAGCTCTTCTCTGGGGACCTGAATTTCCCTATATCCCCGTCTTTGGAAGAGAGATGTCTGTGCCACGAAAAGGATAATTCCGAAGGATAATCTTACTTTTCAACCTGTGTACACTAGAGAGACGAGCTTTAGAAACTAGAAGAGCAAACCAGTCAGATGATTTCCTTGAGAGTTAAAAAAAAAAATAATAATAATAATAAAAAGGAGAAAAATGCCTATACCCCTCCCTCCTCCACCTTCCCCTCCCTCCTCCACCTTCCCTACCAAAGGAATGTTTCCTTTAGGTTGGCCTCTGCTTCCCGGTTTCTTATTTTGACAATTCGTTAAGTCGACCCCTTCACTTCTTTTCTTGCCCCTTAAACACACACACACACACACACACACACGCACACAGTATAGTCAGGGCTTCCTAGTGCTCGCTCCCGACCCCAGGCTAAGCGCGTTCCCCTTCTTGGAGCTCATTTTCGTGACGTGGAAAGCCGAATCCAGGGTTACAGCACATATTAAAAAAAAAAAAAAAAAAAAAAAAAAAGCCAGCACAAGAGAAGACCGAGATTCTGCACTGGGATTGAGCCTGCCTGCCTGCCTGCCTCCCTCCCGCCCTTCCTCCCAGTGCCCAATGATGTGCTGCCGGTACCCAGAGAGAGCAGCCACGGCAGCGGCGGCGGCGGCGGCGGCGGCGGCGGCGGCGGCGGCGGCAGCAGCAGCGAAGCTGGAAGCCTGCAGCAGCCCCTTCTCCTCCCTCCTCTATTGAGTGTGCCAAGCGGCAGTTCTGCATCCTAAAGAAGCCCATTGAAAGGCCCATTGCATTCCCAGCACGTCTCAAGCTTGCTGCTTGTATTTTTTCTCTTCGTCTTCCCCCCCCCACCCCCTCTATCCCCCTTTGCTTCAGCTTCAGCGAAAGGAAGGGAGGGAGAGAGAGAATCCTTAAACTCAAGCTTTTTTTTTCTTCTTCCTATGTTCAATACTTAAAAAAAATCTCCTGCAAAATAGGTAAGTCAAAGACATCTGGAGCCTTTCTTACCTAAATCTCAGGGACCTCAGAAACAAGAGAAACATTTTAAAATGGTGAAGAAATAACTTAAGTAGATTTTAATATTTCATAAGGGAGACAGGGAAGACTAACTGATACTGCAATATAGCCTCATCTGCTTTCTCTCTCTCTCTCTCTTTCATTTAATTGTTTCTAAAAATTGAGTATTGCATGCCTGAGGCAGATTTCTCTTTGCTTTCTCATGGGTCTTCCTTTCCTTACAGCTGTGTACATTATATGCAAGTTGAATGTGAAGATTTATTCTTTTCACTCTCCCTGTAAATTATATCATTGTGTTTTCAGAAGGCTGGCAAAATATTTCCTTAATGTATGCATCTTATGTGTGGAGAGAAAATATATGCTAAAAATTCGGGTTTATTTTTATTGATTAAAAATAATTATTCAATTTTGATTGATATTTCAGTGACTCAGAAAGAGCAACCTAATAAAACTGCATTAATATAATTTATTTAGGCACGCATTTTCATATACTGATGATATAAGGCAAGGAAAGAAAGCCATACAGGAAGGAAGGCTCTGTATTATTAGAATAGTACACAGTATTTGTTTCTTCTGTTTGGAAAAGAATGATGTCTTTCTTTGAAATGTATTTCATGTGATAGATCGATTATCAGCAGGTAAGAATTGAGGTTTCCACCCTTTCTTGCCTTTAACTACCCAACTGTCTTCTAACCAGCCACCTGCCGTTCCAGCTTTTCCCAGGGCTCCTCAGTTGATCTTGAAGGCACAGATACACATTCCAAACTAAGCTCTGCAAGTGTTTTAATACAGACACCCCCAGGCTCAGCATCCTTTAGCTGTCATTGTCTTTAACTCTGATGACTGCATGGACCCCTTCTTCAAAAAGGCTAATCACTCCTAAAGGCTTTAAATAGCTAAATGATACATGTATGTAGAAATTATTTAATTAAAGGAGGTGTTAAAAATCTGTGCTTGGGCAAAAGAGGGCGGGGGGTAGTGTGACACTGAGCATACACTATAATTAAGTACACTGTGATCATCTCTTAAGAGAAATCTTAAGTTTTCCTGAGATATCCAACATCTTATACATCTCAACATCTGATATTGGGCAATAGGCTCATACTTTATCACACTCTAACCTAACAAATTTGTGGTATGCCATGGCTTTTTATGAGTAGAAGCCTGTAGTTTAAAGAATACTAATTTCCTGTTGGAATTCCAATCAGTTCTAAAATGGGCACCTGTGAAATCAAGGTGAATTTTAACAGGCAAACAGGTGTAATGGCCAAATTACTGCCATTATTACTGAATCTGCCTATATCTAAAAGGCATCACTGTATACCAGTCCCTTCATTGCTATGAGAGGCAATGAAGGCTGCTGTTGTTTGTATGACACGCCCTTTACCAAGTATGGCTTGGTTTAGGAAAGTGTCATTGCATGGCACAATAGTTCAGAGACACCCAAGTTTAAATACAGGACATGTTACGCAGGTTGATAGATCATTTTGAGTGTCAGTTCAACAACTGCTAAAGTTTCGTATCACTCTTTAAAAAGCCCCAAATGTAGGAGTCAATTAGAATAGTGCATACGAGTAAAGGCTAAAATCTGCATCTTTATTTCTGTTGCAGTTTTGTAATCAACTACGAACGATGAAATCTTCCATAGCTGAGATGCTTCACAGAGGGAGGATGTTGTGGATAATTCTTCTAAGCACAATTGCTCTAGGATGGACTACCCCGATTCCCCTGATAGAGGACTCAGAGGAAATAGATGAGCCCTGTTTCGATCCATGCTACTGTGAAGTTAAAGAAAGCCTCTTTCATATACATTGTGACAGTAAAGGATTTACAAATATTAGTCAGATTACTGAGTTCTGGTCAAGACCTTTTAAACTGTATCTGCAAAGGAATTCAATGAGGAAATTGTACACCAACAGTTTTCTTCATTTGAATAATGCTGTGTCCATTAACCTCGGGAACAATGCATTGCAGGACATTCAATCAGGGGCTTTCAATGGTCTTAAGATCTTAAAGAGGTTATATCTACATGAGAACAAACTAGACATCTTCAGAAATGACACCTTCCTTGGCTTGGAAAGTCTGGAATATTTGCAGGCAGATTACAATGTCATTAAACGTATTGAGAGTGGAGCATTTCGGAACCTAAGTAAATTGAGAGTTCTGATTTTAAATGATAATCTCATCCCCATGCTTCCGACCAATTTATTTAAGGCTGTCTCCTTAACCCATTTGGACCTACGTGGAAATAGGTTAAAGGTTCTTTTTTACCGAGGAATGCTAGACCACATTGGCAGAAGCCTGATGGAGCTCCAGCTGGAAGAAAATCCCTGGAACTGTACATGTGACATTGTGCAACTGAAGAGTTGGCTGGAACGCATTCCCTACACCGCCCTGGTGGGAGACATCACCTGTGAGACCCCCTTCCACTTCCATGGAAAGGACCTGCGAGAAATCAGGAAGACAGAACTCTGTCCCTTGTTGTCTGACTCTGAGGTGGAGGCTAGTTTGGGGATTCCCCATTTGTCATCAAGCAAGGAGAATGCATGGCCAACCAAGCCTTCCTCAATGTTGTCCTCTGTCCATTTCACTGCTTCTTCAGTTGAATATAAGTCCTCAAATAAACAGCCCAAGCCCACCAAACAGCCCCGAACACCAAGGCCACCCTCTACATCCCAAGCTTTATACCCTGGTCCAAACCAACCTCCCATTGCTCCTTACCAGACCAGACCACCCATTCCCATTATATGTCCTACTGGGTGTACCTGTAATTTGCACATTAACGACCTTGGCTTGACTGTCAACTGCAAAGAGAGAGGATTTAATAACATTTCTGAACTTCTTCCAAGGCCATTGAATGCCAAGAAACTTTACCTGAGTAGCAATCTGATTCAGAAAATATACCGTTCTGATTTTTGGAATTTCTCTTCCTTGGATCTCTTGCATCTGGGGAACAATCGTATTTCTTATGTCCAGGATGGGGCCTTCATCAACCTGCCCAACCTAAAGAGTCTCTTTCTCAATGGCAATGATATTGAGAAGCTGACACCAGGCATGTTCCGAGGCCTACAGAGTTTGCACTACCTGTACTTTGAGTTCAATGTCATCCGAGAAATCCAGCCTGCAGCCTTCAGCCTCATGCCCAACTTGAAGCTGCTGTTCCTCAACAATAACTTGCTGAGGACCCTCCCAACAGATGCCTTTGCAGGCACATCCCTGGCCCGACTCAACCTGAGAAAGAACTACTTCCTCTACCTTCCCGTGGCTGGAGTCCTAGAACACTTGAATGCCATTGTCCAGATAGACCTCAACGAGAATCCTTGGGACTGTACCTGTGACCTGGTCCCCTTCAAACAGTGGATTGAAACCATCAGCTCAGTCAGTGTGGTGGGTGATGTGCTTTGCAGGAGCCCTGAGAACCTCACCCACCGAGACGTGCGCACTATTGAGCTGGAAGTTCTCTGCCCAGAGATGCTGCATGTCCCACCAGCTGGAGCGTCCCCAGCCCAGCCTGGAGATTCTCACCTTGCTGGGGGGCCAACGAGTGCATCACCTTATGAGTTCTCTCCCCCAGGGGGCCCTGTGCCACTTTCTGTGTTGATTCTTAGCCTGCTGGTTCTTTTTTTTTCAGCAGTCTTTGTTGCTGCAGGCCTCTTTGCCTACGTGCTCCGACGGCGCCGGAAGAAGCTGCCCTTTAGAAGTAAGCGACAAGAAGGTGTGGACCTTACTGGCATCCAGATGCAATGCCATCGGCTTTTCGAGGATGGTGGAGGTGGTGGAGGTGGAAGTGGAGGTGGGGGCCGACCAACTCTTTCGTCCCCAGAGAAGGCCCCTCCTGTGGGCCATGTATATGAGTACATCCCCCATCCGGTTACCCAGATGTGCAACAACCCCATCTATAAGCCTCGTGAGGAGGAGGAGGTGGCTGTTTCATCGGTCCAGGAGGCAGGGAGCGCAGAACGAGGGGGTCCTGGGACACAGCCACCAGGAATAGGTGAGGTTCTCCTAGGAAGTGACCAGTTCACTGAGACACCCAAGGAGAACCACAGCAACTACCGGACCTTGCTGGAAAAAGAAAAGGAGTGGGCCCTGGCAGTGTCCAGTTCCCAGCTCAACACCATAGTGACGGTGAATCATCATCACCCTCACCCTCACCACCCAGCAGTTGGTGGGGTTTCTGGGGTAGTTGCGGGAACTGGGGGAGACTTGGCTGGGTTCCGCCACCATGAAAAGAATGGCGGGGTGGTGCTGTTCCCTCCTGGGGGAGGCTGTGGTGGTAGCAGTATGCTACTAGACCGAGAGAGGCCACAGCCAGCCCCCTGCACAGTGGGATTCGTGGATTGTCTCTATGGCACAGTGCCCAAATTAAAGGAACTGCACGTCCACCCTCCTGGCATGCAATATCCAGACTTACAGCAGGACGCCAGGCTCAAAGAAACCCTTCTCTTCTCGGCTGGAAAGGGCTTCACAGACCACCAAACCCAAAAAAGTGATTACCTCGAGTTAAGGGCCAAACTTCAAACCAAGCCGGATTACCTCGAAGTCCTGGAGAAGACAACGTATAGGTTCTAACAAGAAAACAAAAATAAATTAGTGCTTTTTTTCTTCAAAAGAAAAGGAAAATAAAAGAAATATATCCCTTGCTCCCTTTACACTTGTCCCAATAACTCCATTCTCACAAACTTCCCTGCCCTGAACAGAACTGAAACCGCATGATAACTAGAAAATACAGATGTATGCTCTCCCCTCTCAGATGTGATTTGGAGGAAGGGCCATACTCAGATCATTAATCAATGAAGTGCCTTCGCAGACTTTTGCCAGCAAATGTTATCATTATTTTTTTATACTGAAACTTGAGACTTTGACTGTGCCATGTATAAGGTATATTGGGGATCGTTGTATTGATCCTAATTAAGTAAAATTCAACGTGTCTTTTTATTTTCAGTATTTTTTTTAGTTGTAGTTTTGTTTGACGGAGGGGGGAACAAATTGACATTTGTGGCTTTCTTTCCTCTTCCCATCATGGCACAGATTCTGTACATGTATTAACAATGCAGTTTGCTGCATGCGTGGAAACTGCAAGACGGGGAGGGAGGGGGCGGGTCTTGCTCGAATGTTCTCACCCACTCTTTTTTTCTGTCACACACACACCCACATGCAAATCACAAATCGCTGCACACGGTTAGGTCCCTAAACCTGCAGCCTCCTCCTTCTGGTGCAGGTACACACACATGCAAATGTATACACCTGCGCGTGCACACACACACACACACACACACACCATTCCCTTTCAACCCAATCTAATTTGTTCGGGTTTGATCCATTCTTCTCCTCTGCATAGCTTCATCTTCCCTTCACCCCTAGTGTACAGCTCTCTCCTACCACCCTGGGAAAAGTCATGTTCTGGGTTGGATCTTAATGAAGTGGAGGCCTGGTTTAACAGCGGGAGGCACATACCTAGGGATGAGCACCCTCTTTGTGACACTTCATCCTGATGCCAAGAGTTTTTGGAGAACATCTGCACTTTCTTATATATATATATATATATATATATAATATTAAAAAATAAAAAAGCAACTGGGTATATATCACTAACAGCTTTGTAGGAAGCACTTTTAATGTTTTCTCTCACACACAAAGATTCAAAAGAAATGTGCATATATTTATTCTGTAATTTCGGTGATTATAAATTGTAAAGGTAATGTTTAATCATTGTATAGTGATTATGCGTCTGGTATAGCTTTCCTAATAAAAAGTTTTTGAAAAACATAATACATTATATATAGAGGATACCAAGCTTGAACCTGGAACTTCAGCTATGCCATGCCTTTTGTGCTCCCACTTTTTTGAATCTTTCTTTTACTTGTTATACAGAAAGCTAGTTTATTAACAAGTTTGATGCACTGTGATGTCGATAAATCTTATAACCCACTACTCCCACCACATACCAGGATACAACTGGGACTTAAAAATAATCTGATTTATAGAATTCACTTTTTTTTCTCTCTTGGATTATGGATCTCAAACTGAGTACCCCAGTGATGCACAGGTTTTTCCAGACAGGTTGTGATTGGGATAAAATAGAGTAACTAGATTGCTAAGAAGTACAGGATTATCATAGAGGAGGTAATCAAAGATCCGTGCACCTTAAGATAGTAAATGACATAAATAAAAAGGAAAGTGAAATTGCTATTCTTTTTAAAAACATGCAGGAGAATCACACACACACACACACACACCCACCCATACATAATCAAAAACTAAAGCGTTGCAGCCAATTTGACTGTCAGAATGCTGTTATCTGTACAAGTTCTCACTGCTATATTTAGTTACTTGTTTTTTTCAGCCACTACTGCAACTGGCCCCAGTCTTGCTTGAACTAAGACAAAAAGATGCTGAATGAATTTTTCTTTCTGTATGATATTATAGTGTTTAAAATTAATCTCACAATAATCCAAGTTATCATCCATTTACATGTGAGCGAAACCAAAGAAAAGTGGATTTTTAAGGTGCCAGTATCTTGTTTGTGGAGGAAACTAAACTCATACAAAGAAACCTGAGCTTTGAGGCAGGCACTTATCTCATTAAGCCAGTAGAGGGCAGCAGAGCTCCAGAGATTCACAGACCCTGTTGCTGCAGAATTGCACAGCAAGGGCAGTATTCTGTTAGTTTTCTCAAGCTGCTCTTAGTAGAAATTATCATTATGTGTTGAATGTAATTCACCACAAGTCACTAATGCCTTACATCACTTTGTTTTTTCCATTAAAAAGACCAGCAGCTTCTAAAGCTGTGTGACTGATAAAAAAAAAAAACAAAAACAAAAAACAAAAACAAAAACAAAAAACTAAGGCATTGTACTTAAAGAAAAAGCCCCATGAATGTCTAGAAAAACATGTTTATGTACCTCTTGATTGGTTTATATGAGTATCAACACAGGTATACCTAAAAATAAAATTAAACACACACACACACACGTATCAATACAAAAATGCAACTTTTCAGGGCTGCCTTGCATTTGGCATATTATATTGTACCTAAAACTCGTCTTCCATTATTTGAGGTACAGTGGAATTACTGCAGATGAAGGAAAACATGATTCACTATTTCTCTACATACAATATTGAAATATAGGTTTCCTTATGCAAGAAGCTCACTTCTACAACTAATTAGGTGTCATTCTCCTTTTTTGGTTTATGCTTCTCTTCTTTTTACTTTCCCATAAATTAGCTTTTTCATACTTATCTCGCTTTCCTTATTCTTTCTAATCATCTTTCCCTCCTTTGAAGCCTTTTTTTAAAGCACAGAAAGTCAGTGTTTTAAACACCTTTAAGTGTTTTAAAACCTTATCTATGGAGTCCCTCTAAATTAGTGATTTATCATGTCCCCATTCCTCCTAATAAAATACTTTGGTGAATGGTGAAAGCATGTGCATATTAAACATTCAAAATGCAAAGTTAGATATTTCTGACAGTAATCATTTCTTTCATAACCATGCACACATTCATAATATGGCACATTATACAAATCAGGTTAAAGTACAATCCCTAACGATCCTGGTGCTTTTGACATTTGAAAAATGTGTCCATAAACCATATCAAATTACAATATAACTTGATAATTATGTTTATATTTTATTTATTAAATACAGAAAGTAAGACTGTCTTATCTTAAATATAGGTAGTAATTTTACTCTTGAATGAGGAATAAATTTTATGTAGTGAAAACAAATTTATATGAGAACAGAATTTTGTATTCAAGGGAGATAAACTTTTGCTTCCATGGAGTTTTCTACCCCCTTCGCTAGGCTGCTTACTTTAGCTGTGTATTAGAATTACTAAAGTTAGATTTAATTTATAATACCAGACATGTTTTCATAAAGTACCATGGGTATTAATACAGGTACTATGATTAGGATTTGTTCCATATTTTTGCTGTAGTAAAACATTATTTTTGAGAAAATGATTGCTAATTTGCCTCATAGTGGTGGTCAATTAGACTGAAACAGACCCAGATCTGGCAGATATTTGGTATTTATTCATTGCCACTTTATTACAAATTATAGTAACAATATTTGAAATTAATAAAATGTATTGTAATGTCCCTTTACTACAAGATGATTAGTGGAAAACAGTTGAAAGTGGAATATTAGTATGACTCAGTAATAGTTTTAACATTATCATATACAGCATTATTTACATGGATGCTTCTATGTTTTTATTTTAAAAGCTACACTATTTCTTCCAATTGCAAAAGAATAAAAACAACATGTATATATATATATATATATACACATTGGTATGCATATATATGTATATATACATATATTATATGGATGAACACCGTATTTTAAATAAAAATTTACAGAGAGAGAGATCACAAGGAAAGTTTAATGACTCAGCTTTTGAAAATTTGTTTTTTTTTTCCTCTCAACTAAGAATGTTAGTTTTAAACCCTTGATATCAATACTCTGGTTTCTCTTCAGATCGCATAAATCTTTCGCCTTTTTAAACCCTTGATATCTGAGAAGAATATCTGGGCTTAGCACTATGAAAATTAATAATGCAATTGCATAACATAAGGAATTTTTTTAAACTATTGAGACATATTATTTTGATTCACTTAGTGTAAATCCATTGTTCACACAGTCCTATCCTTTTGGAATTATGTTGTCTGAGCCAATAAATGTTGTAAAACAGCTGTAACAAAGGAACCGTTAATGAAATGCTTTACAAAATGTGAGACATATGACTATAAACAAGATAATATGAGAGGAAATGACAATAAAAGAATACTCCATCTTAAATTTAGTTTAATTTGAACTTAGACATTTATACTTAGCTCAAAATCCTCAACTGAAAATTCAGGTGAACAGATTATAAATAACTATCACTAATTTCACCATACAAGTGTTCAGTTTAATAATATACTATAGGCCTTTAAAAAGTAATAGGAGCAATAACACATGTGTAACTGGGCAGTCATGTGTATATGTGTGTGTGTATAACTACTATACATGTATATACACTGTATATACATGCATATAGTTTATATATCCTGAATTATATTTACATGTAAACTATGCTCTTTTTCTCATATGTATAACAATTTCAGTTTTCTGCATTTATTTTCTTTGCTTCTGTCTAGCTAATGTCCAAGTGAAGATGGATGAAACCATGAATCTTCACTTTGGAAATATTCACATGTAAAAAGTAACACTGTAATTAATATTTCTGAATTTAAAAGTTCTTTTATCTTTCAATTTGTTTCCTTTTATTATTTAGGTCATAGGGGACAAACCTCAGTGAAATTGTGATTTATTTGAAGTCCTCAACCGTAAAAAATCCTAATCTCTTATAAATATGCAACACAAGTCAAATGAAAAACAAGTGCTCCTTTTCATTTTTCTATTTCTAGAATAAATTTAACAAGTGAAAATAATTTCAGTAGCATTATTAATTTGACAAGACTTTTGTCTTGAAAAAGTGAAATCTTAAAAGTAAACGCAAGAGAAGTAAAGGTCCTGTTTAAGACATTCAATATCCTATTTACTTCTTTAAATATCATTCTTTATTTAAAATGTATAATAGCAATAATAACTAATAGAGATAAGCATTTTTAGTATGCTTTTCTGAAATCTAAATTAAAGGAGATGATTTCTCCTATCAGGGAAGGTATATACCAGGGTTTACTGGTTGTGAAGAGGGAATAGTTTGGGTAGATTTTTAAATTCTGATAATATTTGCTCCCAAATATAATATACATATTTTTCAAAATATGTATAATTTCTTCTCCTTGCCCTGATATAGATGATTTTTCATATAATTTTAAAATTCTAATAGAAAATAATACTGTGGTAAACATTAAAGACATATAGCCAAGGAGGCATTTTAATAAATTTATGGTTGACACAACCCATATAATATCTTTAACACTAAAACACAGATGAAAAAGGATGCTTTCCTCATCACCACCCAGTGACAAAAAGACCCAGATACCTACTTAACTGTTTCTTTAGTATATTCAGTCTATCCACTTATTAGTGTAGTGAATTGATAGTTTGCACTGTATTAAATTGTATCAAAATCAATTTTCATCAAAAAATACAATCACAAGTAAAAAAACCTGAATAATTTATTTTTTAAGTTTATTTATTTTGAGACAGACAAAGAGTATATGAGCGGGTGAGAGGCAGAAAGAAAGGGAGAGAGAGAGAGAGTCCCAAGCAGGCTCTGTGCTGTCAGTGTGGAGCCTGATGCAGGGCTCAAACTCTTGAACTGTGGGATCATGGACCTGAATCAAAATAAAGAGTCAGAGGCTTAACTGACTGAGCCACCCAGGCGCCTCTGAATAATTTATTTTAATTCAATTATAACAGTTAGGTTTTTCCCTTGATGATGACAGGCACCACATTACCAATACTGTATTATACGTCAATATAGGGCTTTTATGCTACTGACACATTCTACTACTTGCAGTTTATTTGGATGATGGAACACAATATATGACTTTTGTAGTATTTAAAACAAGAGCATAACTTCCCTACCTTGGGGAGGGTAAAGTGAGCTCTTTTGAAAAAGAATGCTGAAACAAAGATGTCATCTGATGATGTGCAGGGACAGGGACAAAAAGAAGTTCTCTTCTTCTTGGCCCTATTCCTTTCACTTTCCTGACAGCTCTGTTTCCACTTCTGTTTCTGACTCAGTACCAAGATATTCTTGTGACTAAGGGCACATTCACTGAGCTCAAATTTGGTGCCAAGGGAAGATTAGGGATGGATGAGAGTCCTTTCACCCAATGACAAAATGTCCAATTCGCTTCTCTTTGTACCTAGGCTGAGAAAATAATTCAACATATCTCTCTTCATTGTGAGAGCATTTATAAGTCTGGTGAAAAAAGAACCTGTAACAGTAAAACTAGAACTACTTCTGGAAATCAAGAGAGCATCAGCAAATACGTAACCTATCTTTAAAATCTCAAAACCTTGATTTTCATCCTTTGAAATGTCCTCTGTCTTTGCAATGGCATACAAAATATTAGTTTAATAATTAAAATTAAGATACAAGTGTAAAATATTTGTATTAAGACCACCTGTTACTGGAACCCACATATTTTCAGGAGTTTTTCCTTATTTATAGTATAAACTTTCTGACTATTCAGATATTGTTGCTTGGAATTCTAAGGCTCCCCCCCCCACAGAATTCTGATAAAACAATTTATCGTAAAACGTCTTTTTATATTTTTTATTTACTTTGTTTTTGGTCTGTGATAACTAACTTTATAATAAAAACAAGTCTGTCAATATGTAAGCTATTAACCATATACTATAATTGGGAAAAAATAGAAACCCTTAAAGTCTATCTAAATTGGACATTTTATATGTATTAAATTGAATTGGGATTTTTCCCCCCTACTTGTGCTCTTCTTCACCTGATTTGGATTCAAAAGTGAAATCTCTTCCTCTTTCTAATGAATAGCTCATTAGATGCTTTACTTTTCTAGCCGGCAAGAGAAGGGAGGTGGGGGCGGGGAACAAAAAATGTTAACAGGTGTAAGTAATCTGTCTGTGGAATAACTAGATCCATGAATTGCTCACTTTGCCTTCAGAAACCCTTCCTCAACAAGAAAAACAATGAAAGAGAAGGGGAAAAAAATGAAAATGCTCTCCCTTTCTGAAGACCATCTGATAAAGGCTTAATGGAGGAAGTTTAAACCAGACTTTCACATTAACTTTTGGTGTTCTACATTTGGAAGGGTTTATATTCCAAATAGATTCACTAAGTCTTTCAACATGATTCTAAGCCACTTCAACTGTCATCTTTAACGTAGCCATTGAACATGAACTCAAACCTTAACATCAAAGTAACTAAACCATCTATAATTAAAAGTAATTCTACTGTAAAATAAATCACAAGGATAAACTGAGGTGACAACGTATATTAAAACATTTAGCTTAATTCATGGTATGGCTGTGTAAAGCGAATTATGAAGTCTTCTTTTTCTTTTTTAAAAATTGGCAGTTTTTCCTATATAAATAAGAAGTCTTTGCTAGCTCTTATTTATTTTTTGGGTCACAGTAACATAACTTTCTCCTGAGCTCCATAACAGAATTCATTAAAGGAACACAATCCAATTATTAATATTTAAGAAAACTTAATTATCTATTAGATTTTTTTTAATGTTTTATTTTTATTTTTGAGAGAGAGAGAGAGAGCGTGAGCAGGGGAGGGTCAGAGAGAGAGGGACACATAGTATCAGAAGTCAGGCTCCAGGCTCTGAGCTGTCAGCACACAGCCCGATGCGGGGTTTGAACACACGAACTGTGAGATCATGACCTGAGCTGAAGTCGGACGCTCAACTGACTGAGCCACCCAGGCACCCCTAATTATTTATTAGAAATGGGCTTTAATTTATAATGTAATATATTCCTGAACTATGACTATTCCAGGGCCAAACATATGTAATTTGAAAGATTTTTTATTATGTGTATATTGTTCTCCTCTATTTGTGCTTATGATTTGCAGTTTAGTAGTATAAATGATACTGAAATTGCTCCTTAATTTGGATTATATGCCCTTCTCTCTTTATAAATGTGGATATGTGATAGCTGAACACTGCTTAAGTTAATTCTGAAGATAGATAGATAGGTAGACAGACAGATGGATTTATTTACTAACACCTTTATCAAATAAGTGACAGTTTGCATAATGAAGTACTGCACAGATTAAACTTTAAAAATATTTAAATTCAAAGTTCAAAATGGAGTAAAAGATAGTGTAAAATGCTGAACAATGTCTAGATTCTAGCTGCTAATGTTTTATTCTTAAATGAACCAGGCTTGAGTTTGACAATAAGTCACCTCTCATCTCATGTTAATGGCTATCCAGTTCTGAGATACACATTCACTACTTCTACTTCATTTCAAAAAAATAAGTAAGCATTTCTATAAATCATTGTGTATTAAAGAAAGGAGGGCAGAGATACTCATTCTCAAGAACTTTTCTGAAAAACTCTTCTCTGCCTATCCTAACTGCCACAAGCCCAGCTCCACTCTTACTTCCCCTGCAAGGGACATCACACAATAATGGAAAGAAATGTTGCAAACAAAATGAAGAGAGAGAGAAGACAATTTGTAGTCAGAAAAAGTGCCTTATTTAATTCTGATATGCCCATTGAACAACCATAATTCTGAGAACTCAGCAAGTTCTCAGCAAGTATCTTTAGTTACAATCAAACAAATAATCTATCTTATAGTATATACAATTTTCTAATTCTCATATTTGCACCAATTACTGTGGTCATTCTTTTATTTGCTGAAAATATACATCTCTCATGGGCATCAAAATTGGGTTTCAAATGTCCTCATCCAGTAGGCCTTTATTGATACATTAACCAAATTTTGAATATTCTCTCATTTATTTATGCACACTGTTTACTCTATGATGATTTGGGTATGTTGGAATATTTTATCCTAAGTGTCCTTCAGTCACTTTGCCTGTCTGTGCCAAGAATCTGGCTTTTCAATTATATTGTAAGCACTTGAGAACACAGACTGTCTTCAAGGTCTTTTGTAGTACAGTGTCTAGGACCATATTTTTGCACAGCTATGGAAAATATATTGTGATCAAACTTCTGAGTTTCATGGATCTTATCTCATTTCTAGAATAGCCACATTACTACTACTTTTCTTCCCTTCCCATTATTTCTAACACACAGCCTTAATAACACTAGATAGTAGGTAAATATTTTTTGACTGAATGAACAAAGTTTTAAAATATGCATGGCCTATGAGTTCTTGCAGAAGTTGAGAGAATGATGAAAAGAGATGGAGGGCTCTGGAGTGCAGGAGGTGGCAAGAAATGTGAGAGCATGACATCTGTAGTAACTTCTATTTACTTTCCTTGCATTTTTTATTTATAAGATACACATTGACCTTAAAGAAATGAGATTGAGGAAAATGAGTAGAATGAGTATGTCTCTTAGGAAAAACTAACAGAAAGAAAGATAAATAGAGGGGGGAGAGAGAGAGAGAGAGAAAGAGAGAAGGAAGGAAGGAAGGAAGGAAGGAAGGAAGGAAGGAAGGAAGGAAAGAAGGAAACATAAAAGGCAGAATTATAAAACTTAGTTTTATCTTCCTCACTGGTGGCCAAAGCAGTAAAAGGAGCATGCCCAGTAGTATGTGTAGACACAGTATTAATAAAGCTTGTGCTCAGTTGCTTAAACATTTATAAATAAGAGCAATAATTTAGTAGGCTTGGTTGATTTCTCTATGTTAAAATTGCTTAACTGAATGAAAGTTCTACCACTTTAGTGAAAATTCGACTGGAATGTTAATCCAGCTAAGAGTATTAAATAAAACAGGGCATACATACAAGTATTACATGTACCACTTTCCTTTAGAGAGATAAGTAACTTAAAACTATGCCAGCCAAATGCACAGGATTTTCACACCTAGAGTAACAGGATATGACTAGATCCAGTCCTACAGTTTAGACTCTGATCTTGTGGATAAACATGAGGTAAAATTAGATGATGAGAAAAGAAGTGCAAAAATGATCAATCATATGAATGAATACACAAAATATATTTCTACCTTGAAAGATCCAAATTATAATGCATAGCTGATCACATTTTCACTTAGGTGATATGAGACTTTAACAAGAGAGGAAAAGTCATCTGTGTTCTTACTAAAGTTTGAATCTTGAAATGCTACTATAATCATATTCTCCTTGGTTTATAATAAAGTCATCAATGAGAGTTTAATTGATGGCAAATTTAGCCCAATAAGAATCATTCAAGGCAATTTCAGACACATACGTTTTTTAAAAATAAACTGTGAGCATCTATTTTATTTATTTTCATTAAAGCTATGGATTTTGATATGAAAATTCAGTCCTTTTTAGGCACCTGAAACCTTGCCATTGTTGTGCTACATCTTAGGTCTCTTGGATGTCTAACTTCGTGTTAAAATTGTATATTCTCGTTGACATTTTATGTTGTCTTTGAGACATACTTGTGTTTGAACTCGAATGATTAGAGATAAAATGATCCCAAACTGTACATTTACATCTTTTAATGCATTGAAGGTATAATTCAAGTATTTTAGAAGTTGTTGTGCAAAAGGATTGCAGAACCTCAAACTGCTGTCAAAGCAAATAAATGGTATGTAGTCCAGTATGTCTCAGAAGATGTAACATAAGAATTTCCTGCTAGTCAAAGAATGTAGAGATAATAAATTCTTTAAACATAAAGTAGACTTATATAAAATTAAGATATAAAATATTAATTTTAGGATTATTAAGTATATTCAGATTTTAAAGTAAAATATTCATTTATAGAGATATGGATACCAATATCCCACATCTTGTATTATTTCTCTTAATAAAAAAGCTATAACAATATTTAAAAAGTTCATATATGACTTAAAAAAGCTCTTAACATGATATATAAATTGATTTTCATATCTTGACCCATTGTAAAAGTTAGTAAACATTTCAACTTGAATTTTTCTGAATAGCCAGCCGTGTAGAAACATGAGCTTGTACTGAGAGCAGATATCATAATAATTAATAACTCTAAAGAAAAGCTTTCCCATTGCCTTAAAAATGCTCACAAAGTGTAAGTTTTATTGAGGCTTTTTAAAGTGCAGATATCTAAAAAAATAAAAGAGCATTTTGCTCTGCCTATTAAAATGTAATTTTTTAATTGTTTATAGTTCTGAAATTCTGATATAATCAGATTTGCTTTAAATAGTTTAGAATCTCCTATCACTGTGGTATATAGATCCTATTCTGAGTCAATATTATTTCATTAAGGATTATGTTCTCATCTTAAGAGACTTAAGTGTCAAAAACAAGTGAAAAATATAAAACACTAAACCCAACAACTATTAATCTTTGTTAAATGAGTACTATAGGGATTTAGGATTTCCCTGTCTCCTGCTATTATCAGGAGAAGGAATGACCGGATATGAAAAGACTACTGTAGCTTATAATCTCATCCTTTTGTCCAAGTCTGTCCACTAAAGCTAAAATGGTTTAATAGAAAGCTAGGCCTAAAGAGGATCCCATAGATAACCAGAGATAATAAGTCTCACTGCTAAGTGACTTTCCCCTGTGAAAACAGGGTGTGAGATCTTGGAGCTTCTTTTTGTCCTAATCCTAAAATGACTAGGCTCTAATAATATAGCTTGAAAATTGTAGAAGGTTTTAAATAGTTTCAGTTTTCCACTGTACTCTAGAATATGGAATGAAGCTAAGCTTTAGAAGGATGTCTTCATGATCTAGCTATTGTGTTATAAAAAAGGGAAGAAAGAAGCTCTAAATTCAGAACTTGGACCCTCTACTAGTGTCCGCTCTGGTGTATCCTTTTGAATGTCCATCCCTGTAAGCCATTGTGGTGAACACAATTGGGACTACTGCAAAAATCTTAAAGGAAGACCTTTTCTTATCCCTTAAAACTATCTTAGACCTTACATTACCTCAAATCTTTTAAAATGCAGTGTAGCTTAAAAGCATAAAGGACTCTTTCTCACTCTTCTGGCCTATCAGTTTAGTCGGTATTGACAGGGATGTCTTAGGATTTTGAATCAGACCAAATTTAAACCATGAATGGGATATGTGTAAAGCTGGAAGACACTCATTTCTTTTTGTTAAATGCTGAATTCAGCACATAGAGAACTCAGTAGTATAATGTTTAAGAGATGTTGAATCCTGTCAGATCTTGGTGAGAATCCCTGTTCAGCCATTAATACCTACATAATCTTGGATAGGTTGTTTTAACCTTTCTGAAATGCTTAAACTTTTTTAGTGGTCAGACTTATATTATTAAAATATCACTCCAGCAGATGTGAAGAATGGACTGAAGGGAACTAGGATGGCAGCTAAGAAAACTTTTTTTTTTGCTTGCAACACTTTTAGATGTACAAAAGAGTTATGTAGGTAAATATTTAAAAAAAAGATCCCTGTACATCCTTCAGTCAGGCTCCCTTAATGTTAAATATCTCACACAGTGATGATATATGTCAAAACTAAGAAACTGACAGTGGTACAATGCCATTAGCTAAACTACAGACTTTATCTAGATTTCAGCAGTTTTTTTTCCCACTAATTTCCTTTTTCCTCCCCAGGATCCAACCCAGGATATCACATTGCATTTAATAGTGCCACTTTTATTATTTTATTTTATTTTCCCAAATTCCATCCTAAAGATACAGATGACCTGGAGTAGCTGGTAGCAGTGCAGATAGAGGGGAGTAGATGTGAAATATGCTAGAGCTAGGAACTACAGAATGGACATTAGCCATGAAGTAAAGGAAAGAACCAAGAATGATTTGTGGTTTCTTCCTTGAAGAACTGAGTAGATGTTGGTGATTTTTATTGAGACAGGATGACTAGAAGATGGGATGGGAACATATTTAGAAGGAAAATCATGAGTTTCATTTTAGATTTGTTAAGATACAAGTATTAGCAGTAATGTATGTAAAACATTTAGATCAATGGTTGACACATTGTAAGTATTCAATAAATGATGGCCACTATGCAATGTTCATCATCATCATCATCATTACTACCCACTACAAACATTATTATCAGAAAAGAATTTCAATATTGTTTCAGGTTGCAAAGAGACTTTTTATGAAGATGTTAGTGAGAGAGGCATTCCTGTTTGCATCCACACTTTCTCTGTGGAGCTTTTTCAGGGACCCATCAAATAGGAGTATAAGTCGGAAATGGCAAACCTTGTTTGGGGCTGCAGAAGGATGTGTGGATAACATTGCCATCCTTCTCTATCCCAATTTAGGTCTTAAATAGAGTGCAAAGGGCTCCACTGTATGATGCCAAGTTGATAGGGTACTACACAATTTGGGCAAAGGCACAACAGTATAAAAGTGCACGAAATGTTAAAATTTAAGAGGTTTGTTGAGTTGGAGAGAATAATTAAAAATACTAATAAGGCAAATTGGAGCCATAGTGAGAAGGGCTTAAATGTATACTAAGGAGTTTGAAATATATCCCAATAGAGGGGATATTATATAATTTTGTAATATCAAGACACTTATCAGTGGAAAAACTACAACAGTGTAATAATGAATTCTAATTTCAAAAATCCTATAAGCAACATGATTTCTTATGTTCAGTCATTCCTAACCATAGTTCTCTTCAAAGTACTAAGAATGGATATCTTAAGGGTGAGGCCGGTGAATTTAGCAAAAGCAAAATTTACTTTTGTTTTTGATAGAAATATTTAGTAGATTTCTATGCTGGAAAAGGCCCAAGGATGCTCTAAAGGTTCACTTACGATGTGCCTTACTTCTATCCATCTGAAATCATTCCTTTCAAGTCAGAGAGAATGAGAAGACTAACATGCTAAAAATGAGAGATTGCCCTTAATTCCCTATGCAGGACGGTAAAATAATTTAGATCCCACCATAAGTTTTACCTAAAGTAAAATTACAGAAGTTAATTCTGGTTGAGCCAAAAAAGCGAGGCATCTGCAGGGTGAGAAAGGGCATTATCTGTTCATGGTGCTATGGGATACTTCCTTTGTGCTGTACATAGCCAAATGGCTCACGCTTTGCCAATTACCTGATCTTATAAGCAACAACATGTGTCTAGCCTCAATCAATGATAAGCCACTCTGATTGGAATTTTATAGTTTATATTGAATCTTGTGGTGGGTCCATTCTACATGTGCCTTGAACGTCAATGAGGGACCAAAGGGCAGCTATAATGTGCTGATAGATCTGACATCAGGAAATGAGATGTATACATACTAAAATATTAAACATTTAGAGCTATTCTACCATTCATTAGATGGGAAGTGGGTGTATGTAAGTTGATAGAAGTCCAAAAAATGAGCAAGTTCCTTCGTAACTATGAGCAGCCTTTCATACCTCTCTATGTATTTTCCCTGTGCTTGCATTATTGGGCATTATGCACATCACGTATAATTATTTTATCGTGTTGACATAGGACCTGAGACTCAGATTCTTCGGTGTGAATGGTATGGAAAAAACTGAAACTGACCTCACTTACTTGTTTATGGTCTTATATTTATTTACTCTCTTCCATGGGCCCTCATATATATCCTTTATTTATTATACATGCTTATATTTTATTCTCTGAATGTATGTGCATTCTAAGCACATGTGGGAAATAATAAATAAGATTTAAAGCATTCACAAACAAGGGAATGTTATTAAGAAAATTAATATTTTCACTCAGAACCAGCATGGTAGAATCCAGGTCATGATTCCCATGAGTAGATTTTGTCCTTTAACTGCAGCCCTTGTGAATAGATGAAATGTCAATAAAGATTGATTTCACATAGGTATGTGAGGGATAAGAATGCAGATGTTTAAAAACATTCCCGGGGTGCCTGGGTGGCTCAGTAGGTTAAGCATCTGACTTTGGCTCAGGTCATGATCTCACAGTTCGTGGGTTCAAGCCCAGTGTCAGGCTCTGTGCTGCCAGCTCAGAGCCTGGAGACTGCTTCGGATTCTGTGTCTCCCTCTCTCTCTGCTCCTCCCCCATTCATGCTCTGTTTCCCAAAATAAATACAAGTTAAAAAAACATTAAAAACATTCCCATTTCCTCCTTATCCAGAGGGTTATTAATCTTTCTGGTGTTATTTGAAGTAACGGTCTCAACTCTCTGCTTTGCTTTTTCTATGCAGACACAGCCACCACAGTGCTGAGTGGACAATCTACTATTTTCATAATTTAAAAATTGTTAGAATAGAAATAGGAGAAGAGCCTTCAATAATGTATGTGCCATTTAAAAATATCTTTGGAAGTCCTCTGCATAAGCTTCTATAGGTTTCTTCCCTAAAGTAAAATATGTAATTTTTCAAAGCTTAGTTTTGAACAACTTTAACATTGCTGTCTGTAACACTACTGCTTGGGTTTTTCCTCGTTATAGTAGTACTTTTTTTTGTACCAGTAACTTCCCCCCATTTTTATCTTTTTTTGTTTGTTTGGGTGAAGAATTTAATTCTATAACTTTAAATTTTAAACCTGCTATAAGACAGGCAACAAAGGGGCAGGGATTTTATGAATAAAACGATATAACATGATGCCTCTTAAATGGTGTTTAAAATGTGACTTTTAGGTATGTTCTAGGAATTATGCAAAGTTACTTGTCAAAAAGCTGGTGGGGTATTAACAAGAATTTTTGGTACTGTATTTTGCATAGAGTTATTGAACATCCCCTGCTTGAAGGCAAGCCATTGTAAATACAAAACTATGTGATCTCAAGAAAACGACAAACTAGTTTTGGGAGATGGGACTTACACATGCAAATTAGTTTAAGGTACTGAAACTATTGGTAGAGACAGAACACACAATAACAATTAAGAAGTTAAATTACTGTTTGACAGATAGTCACGGGGTATCTAATCTGATGTCCTCAACACCCAGGTCAGCCCCAAGCAAGAACTTCTTGGAATGCTGAAGAGCATAGCTTTAGCTCTCTGTTCATTGCTTATTTCAGTTTCAGTCTGTATTAGCTTAAATCAACTCTTAAGTTTGTAGAATAGCAAAGTCTGGAAATTATTTGAAGGAAAAGATTAACCACAATTCTACACTTAAAAGTCCTGGGCTGCTGAATCACTTAATGACACAGTTATAATTATTCAAACTATTGCAATTTTTAAAAAAGCATTCTTGATTTGGAAAAATGCTGACTTGCCTGAACAACTGCATCTGAAATCATTAAGCACTCCTTTTGCAAGAAAAAAAAGAATTTCATATCATCATGGTTTAAAATATTCATTTAAGCATATTTTATGAAAATAAACTTCAGCTCCTTGAATTTGGATGTACTGCCATCTTTATCTCTGAACTGATTAATAATCACTGTTTCCATGTAGCCTTTTATGAACAGTAGGGAAGACCTACTTATATTGCTATGAGAGAATGGCTGAGATTATAGTGGCTGTGCAGTTGGGGATCAGGTTTTTTCCATAATCTTCCAGGTTGTTCTCACAGCTCTCACCACTTTGCAATACTCTTCTAATTTCAATAAAAAATATTGATCTCTGCAATAAATCTGTAAGAGTCAGCAATATTCTGCTCTTAAGAACTTAGAGGCCCTTAAAGTAAAAATCATAAGCACAATAATATCAATTCATAATGGAAAATATTAGCCATCTGCAGAATAAACCATGAATTATTTCTGTGGGGGAGTTTCTTATATAATCACATTTGGTCAGAATGATTTAGGTAAGTCTCAGGAATCCATGATAGGAACAAGATAGTCTATTGATTTTATATCCCAAAAATTTCTGGAATCATTTCTCTCCATCTCCAAGAAACCATTCATTAAGCCATCATAATTTATTCCTAAACTACAACAATAGCTAATTATTCTAACCATATTCATTCTTGATGATACATGTATTAAACACCTTTACAACAGCAGAAAAATAATTTTAAAAGCATTTTTAATCTGTTTCTTCCCTGCTTAAAAACCCTTCAAGAATTCCCTATGGTCCTTCTTAGAAAGTCCAAAATTCAGGAATACCCAGCATGATCTCTATCTCCCAAATCTTCACCATTGCATCTGCATCATTAATACCAACTCTTTTACTCATGCACTAAGCTCCAGATATACCCATTTTCTATTTATTACTCAAAATATCCAAATTATTTTCCACTTGAGGACCCTCTTTCGTGTCCCCACTGCCTAAAAGTCTCCTATTTTTTTTGGAGAGGGTCCATCCTATTAACCCTTTAAGCCCTCACTTAAAAAATCACTTCCACAGGGAAGCCTTCTCTAATTTCCCACAGAAAACCAGTTCTTTTGTGTTACAATCTCATAACACCAAGTTAGTTTTTTTCTTCAGAGTAATGAAGACAGTTGTAATTAGGAATTTATATGTTTACCTCTTTAGTAGTTAACTCCATCACTAAATTGTTAGTTCATTGAGGATAGAAATCATATCTGCTTTGTTAATGTGGTGTTTTCATGATTTAGTCAGTGCTTAGCACATGGTCTGTGTTCAATAAATATTTTTAATGAATTAAACAATGAATAAATAAAAACTAAAACATAATCAAGTTGGAGGAAAAACTATTAAAACCAAGAACTGAATAAAGGAAGTCAGTGAGCAGGAACTTATCAGAACTTCTTCAACATTGTCTCAGGGAGGTAGGTGTCCCATTAGAAAATATCAAGGTTAAATGTCCTGCTGTGAATCAGAATAAATTATCCATTAAGATTATTCCTCTACCCCTGCCTTGATTCTATGTTCCCAAAATAATATTCTCTTTTCAGTTTTTCTTTTCCTTGCTATTTTTTCAGAAAGAAAAACCACTGGAAACAGATGAAGTATCCTGATCTCCATAACACAATTTTCATTTTTAAAAATTGGCATTCTGGTGTATACATCAATCCCTTGTTATTTTAGTTAATATGAGTCAGTATCAAAATCTAAATCTCTCTCCTTGGAGGGAAGAATTGATAATAAGTCAGAAGACAGGATTTTGAAGAATGCAGCCTACTCAAGGCTATAGTGTATCTGAAATCAAAGGCATTAGCACAACTAATATAGGTAAGGAATTTAGATTCTAGTAAATTTTTTTTTAAATGTCTGGAAGAGACTTCAAGTATATAGAATAGAAACTGATGTTAAATGCGGACAGAGCTAGGGATTCAATAGTCAAAGCAACCGAAATGAGAGGAGATTGAGCAAAACTGGAGAGTGGTCTGAAAAAAGTGCCTGCCACGAGCACTGTTGTTCATAGTCTTAAGTACCAGAAGTAGTACATTGCAGCTGCTGGGTCATCTGCATTTAAGACACAATGTGCATCTGAGATACTAAGGACTTGACGCAAAGGCAGCATCACAGCAAGCAATGCCAGTTAGAAACTGGTCAAGGGAGGCAGGAGAATGTGGAGTTATGTTCTGTTGGTTAGGAGATGGGCTCTGGAGTTAGAATGCCTGGTATTGAATCCCAGCACTTCCCCTAATAGCTATGTCATCTTGGGCAAATAATTTTACCTTTTTTAAAGCACTAATTTCCCTTACTGCAAAACAGGAATAGTAATAATGGCATCAGTTTGTGAAAATTAGATGGGAATTTATGTATATACTGCTGCTTAGCACAGTTTGCATAAAATAATGTTTTGTAACTGTAATAACAATGCCCTAAATATAATAAACTGCTATGTTTAAATCATTGTAATAAGCATTCATAGGAGGAGGAAGGCAGGGGCAAAGAAAGAGAAATTTGGATATAAATGACTTTGAATTCCTATCATACAGATATTTATGATTTAATAAGGAAGATTTTCTTTTCTTTTCTTTTCTTTTCGTTTGTTTTCTTTCTTATTTTTTTTTTCTTTTTGAGAGAGAAAGAGTAAGAGTGAGTGAGGGAGGGGTAGAGAGAGAAGCTTAAGCAGGCTCCATGCCCACCCATCGCGGAGCCCCATGTTGGGTTCAATTTTACCACCGTGAGATCATGACCTGAACCGAAATCAAGAGCTGGACACTTAACCGACTGAGCCACCCAGGTGCCCCAGGAAGATTTTCTGATTGAAAAAATCAAGAGCCTATCCTGTCACTGTTTGCACAGGACACATTCTTTTGGCAGACAGGCTTAGTTATACAAGAAGGAAGAAAGATGAAGTACAGAGATTAACTTGGTAGAACATGGTAATTTATTTAACCTTTTAAAAATTTATTTTGGCAAATGGAATTAATAAAACTTACTAGAAGACAATTAGCGAAGTGATTTAGGGACAAGAAAAGTAACATTCCTCTTTAAACAGAGACATTATTTCATATTAAAATGAAATCTTCATGCAAAAGCTCACATCAAATAAGTGATTTGTGGTTTTGGACTTATTACTGTGTGTAACAGTACAACAGCAAGTGAACGATGCTCACTTCCTTTGAAAGATTCTGAACAAATTTATGGAGTGTTTGTGTAATGGAGAAATTTAAGATTTCAAAAATAAAAACTACATCACAGGAAACAAGGAACATTGTGATAGAAATAAAAGAATGGTTCAGTACACACACTCTTACACATATATTCTAGGCAGGTGGGTGGTCACAAACAATAGCTATTGAAGCAACAAATTAAAAGAGAAAGGCTATCAAATTAATATTTTACTAGTAAAGAACAAAACAGTGATTTGGTAACAGAAAGCCATCTTGTGCAGTTTAAATCATATTGGAATAGCAACTGTTACCAGCAATGCATAGGAACAGATTTTAAGTCAGCACTTTAAGAAGCTGTTACACAACTAAGCCAAACATTGGTTTTGAGTTTTTGATTAAAACTATACTGATGAACCAATTAAAATGGGACTGAAAAGAAGAAACTAGTATAAAAGAGTGTGCCAGGGGTACCTGGGTGGCTCAGTCGGTTGAGTGTCCGACTCTTGGTTTCAGCTCAGGTCATGATCCTGTAGTTTGTGGGTTCAAGCCCCACATCAGGCTCTGCCCTGACAGTGGGGAGCCTGCTTGAGATTCTCTGTCTGTTTCTGTCTCTGCCCCTCCCTAACTCTCTTTCTCTCTCTCTCAAAAAACACAGACATTAAAAAAAAAGAGTGTGCCAGGAGATCTAGCAGGTGCACGCATGTGTATGTGTGTAAAATAAATATATTTGGCAGAAAACAAAAAGCTAAACAATCAACTGACTAATAAGAATAAACCATTGATAGCAAATATAAAATGATGTAAGGAACTTCAGTTGACCACATAAAGTGACCTTGGAAGTGTGATAAAAATTTCCTACTTCAGGAAACTTGTGTAAATAATGTACCAGGGGGATCTCATTTACCAAGGATCAGAAGAAGATTAATTTTAATTCAGCAAAAGTAAAAATCTAGAGACAAATTTATTGATTAAAGAAATGTGAAACCAGTATCAACATGTCTAAATGTTGTCAGTTATTATGATGTCTTAATCAAGAAGTTATGAGGTCAAAGCATAATCCTTAAACCTATATGCAAAGGCCTTGGGAAAGGAAATTCTTAGGAACAGTCCACTCTTACCACAACTGAAGCTAGGGCTGGCTTCTGCTTCACTAAAGCCACAAGGATGTCTCCAAATTCTGAACAGTAGTTAATAGTAATAATGCTAAATTCTGAACAGTAGTTAACAGTAATAATGAACTGTGGTTGACTGATTGGTCTTTGAGTGTTCACAAGAGAATACAAGTACCAAATTAAAACTATTAACTTTGAATTCCATATAAATATTTTGTCCTATGTTCTTCTAAACATTTGCATCAATATATCTGTCCTTCTGAGGTTATACCTTCCAAGCTTTCTGTAGACATATGTGTTCTAAAAGCTTTTCTACACGGTATCATCACATTTTAAAATTTCACTTTATTAGTTTGATATTCCAGGTTGCATTGAAGCCACTGTAAAGTTTTGTTTGTTTTTAATGTAGCTTATCTTTAAACATTTATTTCAAATGAATAATGGAAGGCAATTCCATTTACTCCAAACAAAAACTAAGCAGCAATGAATTTTCTCTTCATAGAAAAATTTATGGCAAAATTAGGCACTGGAGAAGAGACAAATACTGCATGTACCTACAAAAACAGCTCAAAACATACAGAGGTCCTTTTCCAATTTCTGTGAGACAGCAACAAGTAATTATCTTGCCTTCCTCAAAAACAAAACAAAAAAAACCCCCACAAATTAATACCATGTTCAGAAGTACGTAGTCAGTATTCAGCTTCACAGAATTCTCCTCCTCCCATTTAAAATGGGGTTTCAGAGGTTAATGGGAAACTAAAAGATATCCCTTAAGATGTATGTTCATCAATATTGCATTAGAGGAAAACAATGACAAATGTAGTTCTAACAAAATCTACCTATATAATTAATCCTTTACATTAATAATTATTTACATATTAATTACACATGTAATTAACTGAATACAATTACAAAAGGGTTAATTCAATATAATCAATTAATAATATTTATTAATAGTTTTATGATATGAAATGTCCCAAACTTTCAAGTAGAAGTGTTTTATTTTTTTTGTAGTTGCATATCAAAATAGTTTATTCTTTTTATTCCTGAGTACAGGCATCCCTTGCTTTACTGTGCTTTGCTGATACTGTGATTTATTTATTTATTTATTTATTTATTTACAAATTGAAAGTTTGTGACCACCTTGCATGGAGAAAGTCTATCAGTGCCATTTTTCCAAGAGCATTTGCTCACTTTGTGTCTCCACGTCATATTTTGGTAATTCTTGCAAAATTTCTTACTTTTTCATTATTTTTATATTTGTAATAATATATATTATATTATTATAATATACAATATTTATATTATAATTATAATATATAATATATATCTTTTCTGTTATAATAATATATAATAATAGAATCAGTGGTCTGTGATCACTGCTGTAAGCTCAGGTGATGATAAGCATTTTTTAGCAATAAAGCATTTTTTTCCTTTTTTAAATTTAAAATTTACTTACTTAACATACAGTGCAGTATTGGTTTTAGGAGTAGAATTCAGTGATTCATCACATATATACAACACCCAGTGCTCATCAAAACTCCCCTCCTTAGTAACCATCACCCGTCTAGCTCATCTCTTACCCACCTCCCTCCATCAACCCATAGTGTGTTCTCTATCATTAAGAGTCTCTTGTGGTATGAAATGTCCCAAACTTTGAAATAGAAATTTTTTAAATCAAGTTTTTTAAGGAGTCTATATTAATTGCTTACCCTTAGTAGAGAGGAGCTTCAATGGTATGGTTTCTTAAAGCATACCCTATTTTTACTGCCCTAAAAAAACTAGCCATTTATAAAATCCTATGTTATGGTTTAGAAAAGGTGAGATGAAATAATGAATTATTTTAAAACATGTGTTTTACTTGTTTTAAGATTGAAATATATATGAGATAGTCACAGAACAATTGCATAAGGGAACATTTTAGATATAATTTTAAAGCAATAAGATAATGGATGTCATTCCCTTTTCAACTATATGATAGCTCTCCTAAGGACGAGCAATGTTAATGAGAAATTATTTGTCAAATGCATTTTGTCACTAAACATGCTAATACTTTATTCATGTATTTAAAGGGGAAACCTCCATTTTTACATAATTGCCTATTTATTCAGGAAATTTGCTAACAAGGGCTTATTAATCATATGGGTATAAAAAAATCAAATCAGCACATTTTTATTTCTAAGAAAAATCTAAATGCAAAATATAACCACTAATATCTAGCATAACTAAAGAGTGCAAAAGTTTATAAAAGTGATTCACTCTGTATTTGTACTTTTTAAAAGAGTGTACTACAACTGTGAAGTCTAGGTTTTAATTCATATTGATGGGGTTGCTATGTTAACCATGAAAATACATCAACTATGTGGGCTGGCCTTATTTTTATGAATGTGTTACACATTGAATGTTCATTGTCCCCCCAAAACTTGTATCTTAAACGGTAATGCCCAATGTGATAGCATAAGTAGGTGGAGACTTTGGAAGTTAATCCATGGAGCTGGAGCATTAATGAATGCAATTTGTGCCCTCCAAAACAGACAGCAGTGAACTTTCTTGTCCCTTTCACCATGTGAGGACATAGTGAGAAGACTGTGGTGCATAAACTAGGAAGTGGGATTTTACCTAACACCAAATCTGCTGGTGCCCTGATCTTGGACTTTCCAGCTTTCAGAACTGTAAGAAATAATTTTCTTTTGTCTATAGCTATAGTATTTTGCTATGGCAACAAAAAGGGCTAAAAAAAAAAAGGCTAGGGTTGAGAGGGAATACGCATTTTGCATCATTCCATTAAACAATACCTTAATTATTCCTATTTGGGCCAGACGTCAAGAATGATAAGAAAGTACAGGAAAGGAGATTTAAAAAGGTTATTAGGCTATTTAGGATGGTATGTGTCAGTCTTAATAGGCCAAAACTTTTCCTAAAAGAAAGAAGCCTGTCTGTCTCAGTCTCATTCTTGCTTTTTGTCAGTGTATGCTTGTAACTTTCAGAGCTTACATAGTTAAGGGTAAAGTAAAGGATTATATAGATTTGAATAATATTCCTGGGAAATTTACATTTTGGTGGGATAATTTACCTCCATTGGCTGTAAAATGTATGCCACTTTTACTAATACACAGAATATGAGAGTGTGTGATTATAAAATCAGTTTGTTTTTTCAGAGTCACATGGAAGGTGAGACACATGTGAACTTTATCATAAATTCTGTTTCCTTGAAGTATACACTGAGAATGAGGACATAAAAAAAAAGCTATAAAGAGGGGCGCCTGCATGGCTCAGTAGGTTAAAGGGTCCAACTTCAGCTCAGGTCATTATCTCACTGTTCCTGAGTTCAAGCCCCTCATTGGGCTCTCTGCTGTCAGTGCAGAGCCCACTTTGGATCTTCTATCCTAATCTCTATGTACCCCTCCCCCCTCTCAAAATAAACATTAAAAAAAAAAAAGTTATAAAAAGTTTTGAGGAAATGTTAGTGTTGTAATGACCCCTAATTAGAAGTTCTATAAAAAAACATGGGGAGGGGAAGGAGGAAAAAGAGTTAGGGAGAGGGAGGGAGACAAAGCACGAGAGACTCTTGAATACCAAAAACAAACTGAGGGTGGAAGGGGGGGAGAAGGGAAGGAGGGTGATGGTCATGGTGGAGGTCACTTGTGGGGAAGAGCACTGGGTGTTATATGGAAACCAACCTGACAATAAACTATAAAGTTAAAAAAAAAAAGAAGTTCTATAAAAAAAATACACACATGGAGCACAAGGACATACACAGAGTCAGGTCTGACTTAACTCTTGATTTTGGCTCAGGTCATGATCTCACAGTTCATGGGATTGAGCCCTGCATAGGACTCTGTGCTGAGAGCGCAGAACTTGCTTCGGATTCTCTTTCTCCCTCTCTCTCTGCCTTTCCTGCGCTCACATGCTCTCTTGCTCTCTCTTTCTCTCTGACTCTCAAAATAAATAAATAAACTTTAAAAACATAATTTAAAAAGTTTTAAAAATAAAAATAGGATATACATAGGAGGAACCCTGTGATCATATATAAATACCTAATGTTAGTAGTTTTCATGAGTATTACTTTCAGGAGTCTAGAGACATCTTGTGAGAAGGTAATACTGACAAGGGTAGTTTAATGTCTTTAATATGTTTGGTCAGTTTACTCAAGCCATCCTTGACCCTTGATGGATAACCAGAGTTATATAGTAGAAACCTGAAGGCCTTTACCTTTTGCTTCTGCTAATAGCGATATTGTAATAAGTGGTCCTTGTTCCAATAGTTGCCTATTTCTCAATTTTAGGAACCTTCTATCTGGGAAGAGTCTGACTAACTGTAAAAAACTTAGTAAATGGTGCTGGGCAAGGAGGGGAGGCAAAGGCTGAGGAAATAGACAGTGGCAAATTTTATGAAACTAATGGAGGATACTAACATAGTTTGTTTCAGTTGGGTACAATTCCACTGATTTGGATATAGATTAAGGTTTGGAAAGTGTTGGGTTAGAACTAAGGATGGGAAAAGCTTTCCTCAGACTGTACAAGAGAGATAACACTATTGAGATTAGACTAAAGTGAGTTGGGAAGGTTTTTAAAATTTGGCCTAAGGGGATGACATAACTGATAGTTTCAAAGAAAACATACTGAAACATACATGTAACAGGAGCTTAGAATTGGGTAGTTTTTTGTTTATTTGTTTTGTTTGTTTTAGCGAATTATTTTGATAAATTGATGCTTCAATGTTAGATATTAGGATGAATAAGAGAAAGACTAGAGCTGACCTATATTATACTTTCTGTCTCAAATTGTAATTTTTTTTTTATCTGTACTCATGATAGATTAAAATTCCGTTAAGCCTGCATCATATCTTAAGTCTGTGCTGGAAAGCAACTGGATAAGTACCTTACTTGAAAATACGTTATCTGAATTTAATGCTCTTGTTTCAGTTTCAGTGAGTAGAAACTGACATATTTTAAAGAGTTGAGTAGTCATAAAGTGTCAATTCGTTAGAAAAATTTTGCACTAAAACTAATTAAAAGCAATTTAAGCTCACTAATAGGACTGTAGTGGCTCTCTTAACATTTCATTAGCATCTACTAAGATGAAAAATAGTAGGAAAATTAACTGAGACGTTTGTGTTATTTGATACCCCAATACAGAAGTGCAAGAGTATTAAGTAAGAAAGAGGCATGGTTAATATAAAAATCATAGGCAGCTAGCCATAAGAAAATAAGTTCTTTTAGTTAGTGCCTGAGGTCAGTAAAAATATAAGGCACACTTTCACTATGGGCTGTGGATAATTTTGGAAGCCATAACACAGAGAGGAGGGCCACATTCCAAAGGCTTTCTCTGACAACTGGATTTAAAATAGTAAAAAAAAAAAAAGGTTGAGTGATAAAATTGGAATTATTAATATGCCTGTTCAACCCTACATCTTACTTCCTAGTAGGGAAGCAGTGAGAGGAATCAGAAGAAAAACAGTCCTTGTGGTTCAGAAGTCCTAGATAGGGCTGAATTCTATTTCCTTTGACTTCGGATTTAAAAAAAAATCTCCTACTAAAAATATTAGCTTTTCCCACTTAATTTGTGAGTACTCAGCTCTTTCCCATTTAACTCTTTTTGGTTAGAGGTTGTGCACATCTTAGTATCTAGCAGACTTTTTGGCATGTAAGACACTCAAAAAATACAGTCCGTTATTGTTATTCCAGGTAGTTGTATTCTAAAAAGGCTGAAGGAACAATAGGTTAGTAAATATTAAATTTTGCTCCTATAGAAAATACATATATGGGTATATGCATTATATATACATACACACTATGCACACACATCTCTCATATAGATTATAGTCTTACATTTTAAAAACAACTCATTCTGATAGACTCTAATTTCTTCATTTTACAAAAGAGAAAAGTAGGTTCAGAAATGTTAAGTGACTTGTCTGAGGCTGCCCCATTAACAGGTGCCAGAGTTGGGATCTAAATCCCAGCCAACTGGTGCCAGCGCTGGGGCCTCCTGTATTACACCGCACTGCCACCTACTATCTCCATCTTTGGGTCATCGCTGAATGAGAACTGAATCTAGGCAGTGCTGCAGTGTTTGGATTCAATTGGGAATATGTACATTTTCAGCTGTACTGCACATGTCCAGCAATTACCCCAGAAGATGCCTCATTAATTAGGGTTACAAATAAATTTTAGTGAATAGGTGAGTTCACAAATACAGAATCTGAATAACAAAGATCCATTATATAGGAATAAACTGAAGTCTATCTTCAAAAGAAGTATAATATAGTTAGCTTTTCCCTACTAAGGAGGTAGCAGAACTTCACTGAAAAGAATACTTTGATGACGATCACTGAATTTAGAGAGCAAAGGCTGGATTTATAGAGTTTGGAAGACCACTGGAACATTTTTGTTCCTACTGGTGAGTAGCCAGTAATTCTATTTTCTGCCAACCAGCAAAAGTTTCATCAAGATGATTGTTCAGGCATTCTATTCTTTGTGCTATACACATAGCAGATTCAGAGTTCTCTCTCTTTCCTCTATCTATCTATATTTATAGTTTAAATCAAACACATACATAAATTTATAAATATCATTATTTTTTTATGATATGTTATAGACTTCAAGTAGTTGAGAAACAGCACTGCATAGTTGTTAAGTACATGAACTTTGAGATTAAATTGCCTGGGTTCAAAAGGCAGATCTACAACTTCTATAATGGGCAGGGGATCATAACAGAATCATAATAAAGTCAACCTCACAAGAATTCTGTAAATATTAAATGAATCATTTTATTATAATACAAAATACATGCCAAATTCTTAGAACAGTACCTGAAGCACTGTAATCATTGTCTTTGTTAGCCTGGGGTGCTATAAAAAATAATATAGACTGAATTGCTTAAATAACATTTATTTCTCAGAGTTCCGAAGTGAAGCAGATTCACTTCCTAGTGAGAGCCCTCTTCTTGGCTTGAAGATGGCTGGCTGCCTTCTCACTGTATTCTTACATGGTGAAGAGATAAAGAGCTCATATGTTTCTTCCTCTGCTTATAAAGACACTAATCCCATCGTGAAAACTTACCCTTATGACCTCATCTAAAACTAATTACCTCCCAAAGCCTCCATCTTTAAATAACATCATATTAGGAATCAGGGCTTCATATGAATTTGGAGAGGAGGCACAAACATTTAGTCTGTAATGTATTCTAAGTCTTATTTACATTTCAAATATTATTATTAATACTGTTACTAATTAGAGATGGAGTAGAATCTGCTTACATTTGCAAAGTGAAATGCAATTTTTTAACTGGTTTTTGAGAAGAAGATCACAGAGATAAAGTGCTATGTTCATCTCACCATATTAAGGGTATGAACAATCAACGTGATTTATGATGGTTGTTTTTTTAATATTAGTTTTGTTTTTGTTTATGGTTGTTGATATTGCTTTTGATCACCTAGCTGAAGTACTGTCAGGTTTCTTCACTGTAATTCTTTATTTCCCCTTTTCTATACAATAAGCTTTGTGTAGCTTATGCTTAAGGAGTGGGGACTTATGTTCCCACTCCTATAGGGTAAAGTTTCTAAATAATTTGTTTGAAATTATTCTTCACAGGAGATTTACCCCCTGCCTATTTATTAATGTAATCAATGTTTGTTTATATCAGTAGAGTATCATAGATATCTACTTTATAATTTTTTTAATGTTTTTAATTATTTTTGAGATGAGAGACAGAATACAAGTGGGGGAGGAGCAGAGAGAGAGAGGGAGAGACACAGAATCTGAAGCAGGCTCCAGGCTCTGAGCTGTCAGCACAGAGCCCGACACGGGGCTCGAACTCAATAACTGCAAGATCATGACCTGAGCTGAAGTCGGATGCCCAACCGACTAAGCCTCCCAGGTGCCCCAGTACAACCTTGTCACAATCCAGTCACAATCTGGTACTATACTTTGTTGCTCAAATCTTTCACTAGGCTCCTTCCTGTGCCCCTTGATTTGTCCCCATTAAGGTGATTTTTCTTTTTAGCACTTCTTAACTTTCTAGCATTATAAGAATTTTACTAGCAGAGGCTCATCCTGTATATTTCCTGTCACAGTGCTAGTATGAGACTCATTTTTGCAAGGAGCCCTCATTCCTTTTAATGGTAAACAGTATTAGAAACCAATACCTGGGGTCTAGTTGTGTTCACTGCTCCTGGGATGCCATTTCTTGTAGGCCCTCCTAACTGATAGAATAAATATATCTTTGTATACTAACCCTTGCACATACATATATCTATTAATATTTCTATATGTAGTGACTGGTTAACTCAGTTACTGACGTCTCCAACTCTAATCCATTATCCCGTGAATAACCCTAGTGTCTCTCTCCTTGCTATTTGTAAATTCCCACTCCAACAGTAATAAACCTGGTTCCCACTATCCACTATGCACTTACTTATTGAATTCTAGTGTACATGTACAGCAATATCAGATTGCTAACCTGTACCTCTGTGGGAAAAAAACTTTATCAATCAGTACACTGTTTATGTGCAGTGTTTTTTGCCTTTAGTCTTACAGACTCCATTCATTTCCAAAGTTACCTAGGTCAGTACCTTTGGCCCCACCCCCATCAGTGGGAGACTGAAGGGGCCTCCTAGGACCTCCTGATTTCCTAAATACATATTTTTTAATTTGCATACTTAAGTTCAGTCTTGGTGCTATATTCATGGGTTCTGACAAATGCATGATATATCCACTGTTATAGATTGAACTGTGTCTCACTCCCAAAATACATGTTTGAGTCCTAATCCCCTGAACCTCACAACGTATGAGATAGAGTCTTTACAGAGATAATAAGTAAAATAAGGTCACTGGGTGGCCCCTAGTCCAATATGACTTGTGCATTAAAAAAGAAGTATGGATACAGAGATATACACAGGGAGACACCACATCAAGATGAGGCAGAGATCAAAGTGATTCATTTATGAGCCAAAGAATGCAAAGATTGCTAGCAAACCACCAGAAGCTAGGAGACAGGCATGGCATAAATTGTCCCTCAATAGCTTTCAAAAGGATCTAACCCTGATCTCAGAGGTCTAGCCTCCAGAACTGAGATAATAAATTTACATTGTTCTCAGCCACCTGGTTTTTAGTAATTTATATGGCAGCTCTAGGAAACGTATACATCCACCATCATCATATTATACAGAATAGTTTCATTGCCTAAAAATGCCCCGTGCTTCACCTTTTCATCCTTCACCCTTCCACCCTCAGTCCTTGGCAGTCACCGATATTTTTAATGTCTCAATTATTTTGCCTGTGAAATGTAATTTTTAAGTAGCTATTTAGATAATTATGGGCAACTACAGAAGGAAAAAGAGAAGAAAAGTACTTGGCCTTTAAATATGGCATCCTCATATTTGCTGAAAGTTTTAGGAATAATTAAACATGGAAACTAAGTAGTAAAAAGAGCTTTCACACCAAAGAAATCTTCCACTTGTTGAGGTTGCAGATGGAGTAAGGTAAAATAATAGGTATTGCTGAAAGACAGTAAAAACTTATGTACAAAATATGTCAAACTACTAAGGTCAAATAAAGCAGATTAATCATCCTATCAAAGTAAGATAAATTAATGGCTTTATAGTAACTGAAAAAATATGTTATTGCATTTTGCAATATTAGCAAGGAACATACACTTATATTAACAAAACATATAATATACAAAACCTAAAAGATGTATTGTTCACATATAAATATGAATTCGTGCTCAACAAAAGATGTCAAAATTTATTTACAACTTCTCTTAAAATATGCACAGAAATGAAAGAGAATAAAGAATATATCCTTTCAGTGGGCAGCGATAACTTTACAAAGATTACAAACTAAATGTTCAATCCATTACTGCATGGAATAACAGATCATTGCTGCATGGAGAACCACACATAAAGTTTAGGCATCGACTCATCACTTTCTAGAGGTGTATACTGCTTCCCATGAAAAATGACTTAGAAGAAAAAAGTGTGAAATATCCTTTGGGTTTAGCAATTCCATACAATTCATTTTATTTTCTCACAAAATTAACTGTTTTGTTAAGGACTAAACATATTTTGCTATCACATTGACAGTTTTTCTGCACTATTAGCACAGAATCTACTATATTACACCACAACTAAGTGTGTGTGTGTGTGTGTGTGTGCGTGTGTATGTGTGATTTGTGTCCTCTAATAAAAAAGTGGGATTTGAAGAAGGCAAAGATGATTTTTTAAATCTATATTTAATTCCCAAATACTTTACATTTGGAACATAGAAGGTGTTCAATAAACACATGATGTTAAAGCTATATTTTCTTCTTAATCTAGAATTATTAAATAAAATTTTTGAGATACAGAAAAACATAAAGTGAAATATTTAAAAAACTATTAAGATTACAAATCAAATTAAATACTTATATTTTGATATATTTTCTTCTGTTTTCTCTTAGATGTATACATACCTATACATTTTTATATGGATGTGTATTATATGAATTGGATCAGATAATAAATTCTCTTCAGAGCTTTCTTATTTGTTGCCTAATATTATACATGCTACTTTTGCAATATCATTAAAATCACTTAAATACACTTTTAATGGATATATAATATACATTCTGATTTATTTAACCATTTTCACCTTGGCTAATTAATATTTTAAATAATGTATACTATATACAACTTGATGATGAAGCAATATAGTCTTAGAGTCTACGAACATAAACCATTATTCTGCCTTAACTATTGTTTCTAATTTCTATGTGGCATTATTTTTTGTTAAGATTTTTAAAGCATATTATTAAATTTGACAAATGGTAGGGCCAAGACTAGTTTGAGGCAAGCAAAGTGCATAAGGCACAAAATGTAAGGAAGCACTCACCCTCCATTGAGAATGGTGACCTTGCACTTGCATGACCTTAGGAGTGAGGGATTCCTTAAATTTTACACTAGGTCTCCTGTTTGCCTCACCCCAGTCCCAGCCCTGACAAAATGTTAAACCTGATTTTTTGCAGCATTCTAAAAGTATATTGTGTGAGATGTGTTATCACATTTCAAGATATTCTGTTCCTGAAACTTAACCCCTAATTTCACATTTAGAAAGTGTTCTTTGTAAATAATGATTTTCCATTTGGAATTTACCTGTGTGTATCATAATTTTCAAGTCTGGATATTTAAAACTTTCTGTTATGTTATTATGGACAAAGTACATTATCTCTAATGTGAAGCTGAATATAATAGAAGCCAAAAGCAACTTAGTGTGATTTTCCATTTTACCACTTAGGAAGCTTTAGGCAAGGTTTTGATCTAATAAAAAATAAAGTCTGCACATAGAATTTTTGTAAAACTATTAAATGACAAAATATAAGTAAAGCATGTAGCACTGGGCTTGGCACAAAGCAAGCACTAAAAATGGAAGCTAATAGTTATTAGTATTTATTAATTATTATTGATGTAAATGTCTACCTCCCTTTTGCCTATCCTGGGAGATGGTTTCTCCTACTGTTTGGCACTGAATCTACCAGGTGTGCTCTTAATGCCATGTTCTCCTGCCTCCTTCATCCCTGTGATCATTAGCCAAATGCCTTAAATAGAATAGTCAACACTCACTGCCTTTACTTCTTAATCTGCCATTCATTTATAATGTGGCTAATAGCCTAGTCCTCAACCAATATAAAATACACTGTCCTTAACTTATTTTTCCTCTCCACAGCACTGGACAATTTAATAGTAGTATTTCCTTGAACCCCATTCTTTTTCCTTAACTTCTGTAATGCCAGTTAATCATGACTGTCTTTGTGTCTATAAGGACACTTCTGCTTATATGTTTGCTTGCTTCTTCATTTCCTTTTTTGTTTGCTTGATTTGCTTTTCTGGAATGTCAATAGACATAGTATGGGATGTGAAATATTAAGATGGTATATTTAAAGCCTTTTGTTTTTTGAAATACATTGTAGTGAAGAATGGGAAAATTAAAAAATAACTGGGTGGGTGTAAAGTTACAGAAAAAAGTAATTACAGGCAAAACAGCTAACTTGGGAAAGGAAGTGCATTTTGGGCATGTTGTGTTTGAAAGGCCTGTAGGGCATTTGTGTGAGAAGATCAAGTGTACAGTTTAAATATATAGTTCTAGAAATCTGGTTGGAGTTAAGAATTTGGCAGTGATAAGTATACAGGTAATTATTTAAAGACATCCCCCCAGAGATATTAAGTCCAATAAGGAAAAAAAAAAAAGGAAAATAGAGAACTCTGGAGAGAAAAATGTAATGGCTAGTAAAAAACTGAAATCCTGAAACTGAGAAGCACCTAGTGGTTGAAAATGGCAAGAATTCTGAAAGGTCTTGTAATGAAAGAGAAAGTGTCATTCAATTTGATATTCATAAGACACTGAGTATTTGACCTTTGAAATTTCAATTTCAGGGAGGGGATGTGAGCAGATATCTGAAACAAAACTTTAGAGTAACATATAAGAAACGGAAGCACTGAATGACAGTTTAACAAGTTAAGAAGTTTTCATGGTATGGAGTGAGAATTGAATGGAAAGAAGAATTTTATTCATTAATCATTAAAAATGTGACCATGTTTACAGATCTGATAGTGGACTGACATTTGATTGTGGATAAATAAAAGAACTGACTGGTACAATTGAGGGCTTCTCTCAAACTGTTTACTTGACTACAGGGGATTCAATTAGTAATTAGGTGACTTTTCTGTTGTGTTTAGAATTATAGGACGTAACAACATGAGGAAGGAAAATGTGAAGTCAGTGGAACTGGGGGATAAGGAATGTTTGGAATACAGGAGTAGCAGTGACTATGTGGAGTTTAATGTCATGGAAACAGAGCAGTTCCAAGTGATAATAAGGTCAAAGGGGCAACTGTGCATGGGAGTTGTGAATGTCTCTATTAGAGTACTCCCAAAAATCATAAAGTAAAGGTGTCAGAAAGGGTAAAGCAGTATGGTAAATATAACTGGGCATGGCTGTAATAAAAAGGAGTAATGCTTTCTTTTAGTAATGGAGTTTGACCCTTGGTGTTTTACCACAAATAATTATATCACTAATTAGTTTATCTGAATCATGAAATCATAAAGCCCTAGAACTGAAATGGATAGCTAAAACAGACTTGCCAAACTGCCATCATTTTACAATTGAGGAAGTGGAGATAATGTGGGTTGTCTGAGATTACACTGCTAGTGAGTAACAAAGTTAAGGTATTGTACTCAGCCATGTCTAATTTAAATGAATAATATCTTACAGGATAAATGCACCAAGTTTTCCTTCTCCTCCTGAGTTTCCTAATTTACGTTTGATTATTAAAGCAAAAATTATAACACTGCCTACTGTGGTTCCAAATGTTTGTAGAGGAAATATTTAAAACAATTATATTATGAATGGGAGAGGACAAGGGATATAAAAAGAAAAATATAAAAATGGGATATAAAAGGGATCTGAAAAGAAATGAGTTTTCTGAACGTCACAGGCACAGATAAAATGATAACCCCAGTTGACTGCAATAATAATGATGCATATATAATGTAATATCTATAGTAATCAATTAAAAAAACATACAAAGATACACTCAAAAATAAATAAAGGAAAAGGAACACAAGTAGGGGGGAAGCTGACTCAAGCCTTAACATATCATTAATTATGTTGCATGTAAATGTCATAAGTGGTCTAAATTCAGCAATTACAAGATAGAGATCAGCAGACTAGATTAAAAACAATGGCTCAACTATATGTTGTCTACAAGATACTAATTTTATGCATAATAATACAGGCAAGTTGGAAGAATAAGGATGGAAAATATATATCATACAAACATTAATCAAAGGAAAACAGAAGTGGCCATGTGAATGCCAAATAAAAGAGACTTCAGAGAAAACAAAGTTACCAGAGAAAGATAAGAACATTATATAATAATAAAAGGATCAACTACCAAGAAGACACAGCAATCTTAAATAAGTATATTTTAAACAACAAAGCTGCAAAACAAGTGAAGCAAAAATTGGTAAAACTTAACAAATAGACAAATCCGCAGCTAGTTAGAGATTTCAACAGTCTTCTCTCAACAATTGATAGAACAACTAGACAGAAAATCAGCAAGGATACAGAAGATTTCAACAACATCAGCCAACAGGCTCTAATTAAAATTAATAGAACACTCCACCCAACAGTAGCAGAATACACATTCTTTTCATGTCCCACAGCATATATGCCAAGATAGACCATATTCTGGGCAATAAAACAAATTAAAAAAACCTGAAGTCATAGAGGGTGTATTCTCTGACAACAATGGAGTAAAGTCAGAAATCAATAACATAAAGATAATAGGAAAATCTCCATATCCTTGGGAACTAAAACATATAATTCTAAATAATCCATGGGTAAAGAAGAAAGTCTCAAAAAATTTTAAAAATACAGTGGACTGAATGAAAATACAACATATCAAATTTGTGAGACACACCTAAAGCAATGTTGAGAGGGAAACTTATAGCACCAAATGCATATATTAAAAAGAAAAAGTCACAAATCAATAACCTAGGTCTAATTTCAAGATTCTAGAAAGGAAGATCAATATAAACCCAAAGCAAGCAGTAGTGAGGACACAATAAAGAGAAAAACAGATATAGCAAGATACAGAAGAGAAAAACAATATAGAAAAGTCAATGAAGAAAGAACTAGTTCATTGAAAAGATCAATTTGACAAACCTCTAGCAAAACTGAAAAGAAACAGAAAAAAATTCAAATCATCAATATCAGGATGAAACAGAGGATATCAATATAGAACCTATAAATATCAAAAGAATAATAAGAAAATATTGTGAACAACTTTACACACATACAGTTGACACAAGGAAGAAATGGACCAATTCCTCGAAAAAATTAAACTATCACAACTTGTCCAGTATGAAACAGGTCATTTGAACAGCTGTATAATTATTAAGTAAATTGTGTTTACAATTTTGAAAATCCCCAAAAAAGACATATCCAGTCTATATGGTTACACTGGAGAATTCTACAAAGTATTTAAAGAATTAGCACCCATTCAAAACATTTTTTTCTTGGAAAATAGAAGACAAAGAAAAATTTTACAGTTCAACTTATGAAACTAGTATTACTCAAATACCAAAATCAGACAAAGATGGCCAGTACACACACACATACACACACACACACACACACACACACAACCCTATAGATGTATATCCTTCATGAACAGAGATACAAAAGTCCTTAACAAAATATTAGCCAAGTTGAATTCAATAATATATTAAAAGAGTTATATACCTGAAAGAAATCTATTCAAAGCCCCCCCACCACCCTCACCCCCCCCACCAGCCACATTTACAGACAAAAATCACAGATGTCTGAACTTGACCCTCTTTGTTTTTTCTAGGCCACAGTGCCCTACATTCTCTAAAAATAGATCCCAACTACAACATATATTCTTCTCTAGCCTGAGCCCAACCTGTACCCTGGTGGAGCCCTAGACAGAGCCCTGGCCACTTCCTGCTCTACTTGGCTAAGAGCAGACCTCCTCCTCCTACCCCCCACCATGTGCGCAGCTGCAACCCTCTTCCTTCAAAATCCCCCCTCTTCCTTCAAAATCCCTTAAAAGGCCCAGCCTAAGAGAAACTTGGGGCAGACATTACTTAGGTGTCTGGCCCCTCTCCTCCCTTGGAGAGTGAATAAACTCTGTCCTGTTTGTTGCTCCACTCATTGTGCAATTCTTTGCCACTGGTCACCGACCACCTTGACAAAACCATAATCAACTGGGGTTCATTCCAGAGATACCAAGCTGGTTTAATATTTGAACATCAATCAATGCAACTTACCATATCAACAGGTTAAAGAAAAGTCACATGATCATATCACTTGACACAGAAAAATCTTTTCACAATTTCAACACCCATATATGATAAAAATAGAAATAAACTTGATGAAGAACATCTACAAAAAAACCTACAGCTAACATTATATTTAATAGGCAAAGACTGAATGCATCCCCTCACAGGTTGAGAACGAAGACAAGAATGACTATTCTCACTACTCTTATTCAACTTAGTACTGGAAGTTCATCATAGTACTGGAAATGCAATAAGGCAAAAAATGGAAATAAAACTTACACAGATCAGAAAGAAAGAAACAAAACTATCCTTATGTGCACGTTGCCTACATATAAAATTCAAAGAATCTACAAAAAAAATAGAACTAATAAGCAAAACCAGTAAGGCTGAAAAATATAAGGTAAAAAAGTCCAGGGGTGCCTGGGTGGCTCAGTCAGGTAAGCATCCAACTCTTCTAAATTTTTTTTAATGTTTATTTATTTTTGAGAGAGAGACATAGACAGAAAGCGAGCAGGGTAGGGGCAGAGAGAGAGAGAGGGAGACACAGAATTCAAAGCAGGCTCCAGACTCTGAGCTGTCAGCACAGAGCCTAACATAGAGCTTAAACTCAGACCAGGAGATCATGACCCGAGCCAAAGTCTGAGGCTTAACCCACTGAGTCACTAGGCCCCCCAGATTCTGACTTTTGATTTCAGCTCAGGTCATGATCTCACAGTTCAAAACCCACATCTGGCTCTGTGTTGACGGGGCAACACCTGCTTGGGATTCTCTCCCCCGCTCCCACCCTTGCTTGCACACACTCAATCTCTTACTTTCTCTCTAAAATAAATTAATAAACTTAAAAAATAAAATAAAATAAAATCCCACAAAAGTCCTTAATAGAAATGAATAATGGACAAAAAATTTTAAAACACAAAATAATAACAATTGCACAAAAATGAAATGCTTAGATGTAAATCTAACAAAATATGTTTTGGACTTGCATGCTTGAAAACTACAGAAAGCTGATAAAAGAAATCAAAGATGATCTAAATAAATAGACAAACATAATGTGTCCATATATTTGAAGACTCAACATAGTAAAGATATCAAATCTCCCTGAACTGATAAACAACAGTTTTATTGTAATTCCCATCAAAATCCCAGAAAGATTTTTTTGTAGATATATACAAGATTATCCTAAAATCTATATGGAAATAAAAAGAAATGAGGACCCCTAAATTAATTTTAAAAAAGAAAAATAAGGTAAGAGCAGTCTACCGATTTTAAGACATATATATATTATATATTTTAAGACTTGTTATACAGCTATGATAATCAAGACTGTATGTTATTGGTGGAAGAATAAATACATAGATCAATGGCTTAGAATATAGAACCCAGGTATAAACCCACAAAAATATGCCCAAATGAGTTTTGAAAAGATGGAAAGTAGTCCAATGGAGATAGCATAGCCTTCCTCACAAATGGTCCTGGAGCAATTGGACTTATATAAGGGAGAAAAAAAGATTCTGATACTTTACACAAAGATTATCTTAAAATAAATCATAGACTTAAATGTAAGTATTGTAGGAAAAAAAAAAAAACGAAGAATACCTTCAGGATGTAAGGCTAGGAGATTTGGTCTTAGATTTAACACTAAAAGCACCATCCATAAAAAGAAAAATAAACACTTTTGTTCTGTGAAAGGTCCTGTTTTGAGGATGGAAAGACAAGCTACAAGGTGATACAAAAAAATTGCACAGGACACATCCAACAAAGCACGAGTATTCAGAATGTATAAAGAAATCTCAAAAGTCAACAATAAAAAAATTAAATTAGAAAATGGCCAAGAGATAAGAGACCTTTCACTGATAAGGATATACAGATGACAAATAAGCACAAGGACGTGTAACATCATTTGGGATGTGCAAATTGAAACCATAATGAGATATCACTCATGAGAATGCCTAAAATAAAAAACAGTGACATCACTCATAGACTGCTAATGGGAATGCAAAATGGTACTGCTACTCCCAAAAAGTTGTGCAGTTTTTATGAAACTAAACATGTAACTACCATACTACTCAGAAACTTCCCCTGGTCATTCATTTCAGGGAAATGAAGACTCGCCGTTCACAGAGAAACATGTATACGAGTATTTATACCAACTTTACTTGTAATAGCCCAACACCATATATAAATATAAATATCTAGTTCCAGAATCCATTTCTTACCACCTTTATTACTGCCACCCCGGGTCAAACCACCAGCGTGCCGCTTAATTCTTGCAATACATGTTCCTACTTATAGGTAGGCTTAGTCTCCTCACAAAAACCAGAGATCCTTACTAAACAGAAATTAGGCTGACTGCGTGACTTAACCCGCTCAGAACTGCAGCAGCTTCCATCTGTCTCTACGTAAAGCTAAAATCCTTTAAGAGTCTGCAAAGCACAGGACCAGGCCCACCGTATCCCCTTGAATTCATCTCGCTTGCACTGCTCACGCCGCCGCACCACCTGATTCCTTCTTAAAGAGAGGCCACGTCCTGAGGAGCCCAAACCGTGCGCCTCCTTTTCCCACCTCAGCTCCATCAGTAACGCAGGGTTCTGCGTGGACCCGAGGCCCACCTCCATCTCCTTTAGTCACTTCCCCACGCATCTCCCGGGACAGACTCACCTCGTAGCTCCACGGAATGCAAGGAAAGATGCCCCGAAGCCACCGGAAGCGGCTCAGGCCCTGGGGCGGGAACTTGGGGCCCTGGTACCCGGATGGAGGTCAAAGGCGGTTCATCTCCCTCTGGCAGTTGCAGGCCCTTTCAGCTTCCGTCTGCCGCTGAAAAGAGGCAGGCAGTGGCGGTGGGGACCAAGCACGGAGAACGGAGCCTAGCGGCCCCGCAGACAATCCACTCCACGCTGCTGCTATCATGCGGGTTGTTTCTCCAGCCCCAGGGTAAGTGCTTGCTTAGGTTCTGTTTGCCTCCTGTCCCTCTACTGGGGTATTTGACCCCGCTATGCAGTGTGGTTCATTACCTCACTGCGGTCAAGGTCTTGCTCATATCAAATGTTCTCAAGGAGGCTTCGTCTGTTAAGGTATTTCATTGTACAACTCCTATCCTCTCCCTTGCGATCCAAGCCCCTTAACTTACTTTTTCCGTGTTAAAACCACTATTCACTTTCTAGGGTAGTTTTGTTTGGGGTTTGGGTTTGGGGTTTTTTTTTTTTTTGTACTTTTTATTAGTTTACTTTTTTTAAATTTTCTGTGTCATTCTACTAGAAGATAACTTTCTTAAGGGCAACAAAAAAAATTCTCTAGCCTTATCAGCTTCAGCTCTTATGTCACAGCAGGGGACTTTGTGTCCTACTTTAGATCTGGCTCTCATCTTCACGCTCATTGTTCCTGTCTAGATTCAAGTAAACATCCTTCATTGAAGTAGTGCAGTAGCCTTCAGTCTTGACTGTCTACAGTGGCCCATTTCTATGCATTTAGAGAGTTTTCTAAAATGGAAATTTGATTGTATTACTTCCCTTTCTGATACCATGCAATGTTTTCCCGTTGGTTTTAGGATTGCATAGAAGTTGAGTGAGAAAGCTCATTTGAGAAATAGGACAGTGGAGCATGCTTAAGGACACAATTAAGCTTGGAGATAATGGAATTATTCCAATTTCAGTGGGGCTTCTGAAAATGGCTTTGGAGAGTGGTGGTGGTTGTGACTCTAGGCAGTCTAGAATTTTAAGCAACATGCACAACTGTATGTGTCAGGCCTGATCCAGTCTGGGGAAGTGAACTATTGTGGCAGCCTTCAGCCTTTCATGTTTAGACATAGAGAAGACAGTCAGTGGGCTTCTCCCAGGGTTTTTATTTTTCCAGTAGTTGAACAGTTTTGAGGAAGTTGGAAGTTTATTAGCATTAAAGGAAGACATTGTGAGGATTAAAACAAAGTAAAAATGAGAGGAGAAGTGAAAGTAGGTAGTGTGAGTGCAATTGTTACGAGGGATTTATAACATTCTTTGGTATTTAGCCAAGAGAGTATCCTCTGATTTTGATGGCAGGAGGGTAGATAGTGAGGTCACTATCGATCTGTACCCTGGTCTCCAGGTGCTGAGGGCAGAAATTTGAGATCATGTTAGAATCACTAACACATAAAATTATAAAACTGGAAAATACCTTAGTTATATCTTAATTTGTAATTAGTATACTCAGTATATAAGTAGTAATAATATATTTATAGCCATTTCATTCCAGGTAAATTCTGTAAATGTTTTTGTTAATTTAAAATACCTGTATTTCAAGATGGAATGTGGAGGGGCACCTGGGTGGCTCAGTCAGTTGAGCATCTGACTTTGGCTCAGGTCATGATCTCACATTTCATGGGTTCAAGCCTCATGTCGGGCGGGCTCTGTGCTGACAGCTTGCTCAGCGCCTGGAGCCTGCTTTGGATTCTGTGTCTCCTTCTCTCTCTGCCCCTCCACTGCTCGCGCTCTGTCTCTATCTCAAAAATAAATAAATGTTAATTTATTTTTAAAATATGGAATGTGGATAAAAGTGTTGTGTCATTTTGTAAATAATGTCATTTTCTTATTAGTAGAGTAGACTAATTTCCATTAGAACATGGATCATAACTGTCTTATTTGTTATTCCTAGTTCCTAGAGCAATAGCTGGGAGCACATTTTTTATTTTTTTAATAAACAAATAACATTTATCATTTTATATAATTTTTGTTTCATATAATTTTGCCATTACACAGACTAAAGTTTTTTTAAAAATTTACCTGAGAATTTTGCAATATTATCGTCTATTTATAACATCCTGTGAAAAAGAACATATGAAGGACAGTTTGAAGGATGGTTGTTCATGGTAGATTGCCTTGAAGTTAGAAGAGAGGAATGTCCTATTATGATGTATTATAACCTAGATTATATAATAGGTAGTAGATATTCTTGTTGTGCAGTGAATTGAAAATATATTTAGGTTTTATTTTATATTTCAGTGTATATACTTCTCTGAAGAACATTATTCACATTATTTTAAGTTGGAGCTAAAGGGAAATATATCGAATCCAAAATTCAGGTAATAATATATGACAGGAAGATATTTGTTTTAATTAATGGAGAATAAAATTCATTAGGGGCTGTTAAGTACTCGTAAATTTTCAATGTAGAGTATAAAAAAATGCAAAAATTCATCTCAAGAAAATGGTAAAGACTGGGGCATACAATTCAAAGGAAAAGTTTTATGTTTCAATATAACTGAAATATCAGTTTAGTGAAGTTGAATGGTTTATTTTCAAGAATTTATAGAGATTTTACAGTTGAAATTTAATGCTAAGTTTTTAAACATGGTTCACTCATTACCTATTTACTGAGAGCCTATGTTATACTAAGAGATGGAGTCAAAACAAAATCCTTATCAACACATATACACACACATACACACAAATCACATCCCTCCTACATATTATGTACACATTTATATGCCTACTACATAAATAAATGTACCTATAATTACCGTCTACTTACATATATCTGTGAACCTTTTATATACACACACATATATACTTACTATTTAGAATATACATACGTATATATTTTCTGAGACTTAAGGGCAACTTCTAAAATAATGGAAATTAAAACTGAAGACTCAAGCCATTGTGAATGGGAAAGTAATTTTATAATTTTAATAACATATGAATAAACATGGAGGTAAAAGCCATTATTCAAGATTTAAAAATAAATAAAATAAGCGTGGTAATGAAAAGCCTATATAATTTTATCAAATGATGTTGTCTAAGCAATAGTAAGTTCAATATGCAAATTTCTCCAGAATTGTATCTTAGATATGTAGAAGCATTCATATTGGAATATGTGCTCAAAATTTTTAATTGGTGCTTTGTCATAATTTTAATTGCATTTCTGCAAGGTTTTTTTTCTGTTATCTCTGAAGGATTCACCTTGCTAAAATGATTATTCAATTTTAAAAGCATTTTGTTTTCAAAATGTCGTGAAGGAAGAGGAGCCATATTAATAAATTATTTATCCTATTTTAAAATGGCACTGCATAAATATTCTGCTACACCTTCTCTGTGCTTCCTGAAAACCTCTGGTTATGAGATGCATTGACTCTTTCAAGACTGTCAGGGTGCTCTTTAGTAAATGGCTTCATAGGGCATCAATTTTTATGGAAACCAGTGCTGATTGCTTTTCTTTATTAGCCATTCTCAAAAGTATTTTTTTCTTAAAAAAGACCAGAAACAAACTGAACAAATGAAATGAATGAAATATTTATCTTTCCCTTGGTAAGTTTGATGTTTAGATTTATATACCAAATGTATTGTGTTTTCTGGGTCTTTTTGGTTTAATTAATTCATGTGCCTTGCAAAAGCATATTTCTCACCATGTGGGGAGAAGCTGACTTATAATTGTGTGTGTTATCTAATCATTTTTATGACTGATTATCTTTGGATTTATGTACTGGGCAAAGATCAATTTAAAACATGCTGTTATAATGTACCTTGTTGTTAAATGGGATCACTTTTATGTCAGATCTTGTCCTCCAAAATATTTACAGCACATGCTATAAAAACTTGATAAACTGTTCACCTGAAAATAAAGTGATCATATTACATACAGATTAGGAAGTACAAGAATAAATAAAGTGTACAAGATAGGATAAAAAGTCAGGAGTCTGGAAGAGAGGAGAAAGAAAGAAAGAAGGATGGTAGGCAGGAAACAGAATATTATGTGTATACTGAAAGAACTAAAACAATTTCAACAAAACAATGTATTGTTACTTCTTAATTATCTAGTCTCTTTCTTAGTTTCTTCTGTATTTGTGACAATTTGTTACAATATTAGAATTTTAAAATTTAAATCACTGTTCTTACATATGTAAGAATTATGTGTGTAATACCCTTTCTCCCTTACCTCTCCCTTACTGCCAACCCATTTTCACCAGCCCGGAAATATTCTTGAAAAACTCCTTCTGAGGATGGAGGGAGTAAGGTATACACACACACACACACACACACACACACACACTAGCAGTTGGCTAAATCTAGTGACGTGACTATGCTTTAGGAATTGTAGCATTTAAGGAAAAATTATTGCTTCTTTCAGTTTGTGGCCATCGTAATTCCTCTAGAGGAGTAACCAAAAATCAGTGTCAGAGGGTTCTGAGGAAGGTTTTCTAATAATTCTCTTATTATTTATTTACTTTGGGAAAAATGCTTTTATAGATAGTCAACATAACAACTGTCACACAGATACATCTGTACTTCTGTGACTTCAGTGATAGTGGAAGAATCCTATCTGGATCAGGTTTAGGGCCATAAAATATAAGGATTCCCCAAATGGTTTCAGCATATGAATTGCCTAAATATCTAGTCAAATACAAATTCTTGGGCCACTGCCTTTAAGATTTGGATCCATTATTTCTGGGGTTGGGTCCAGGATTCTGTTTTTGATCAGTATTCCAGATGATTCCTTTGTGGCTTCTTTAAGGAACTCTATTTTAGTAAAACTTAAGTAAGCCTTGCTATAACAAGCCAGGAGGCGGCTTCTCTGGTAATGTCTATTCTGGGTATCAGAAATTTTAGGCATTCATCAGCATCTCTACTCAGTTTGGATAACTCTCTGTAACCATAACTGAAATGATTCAATAATTTGGAATTTGTGAAGAAAACAAAAATGGTTAAATTGCTGAGGTAAGTTTATTCAATGAGAGCTATATTCACTGTACATTTAACCTCAATGAGTGTTAATCACCAAAACAAGTGGATATTATAATGCATTCCTTTGAATCAGAAATCAGTAACTGCTGGGGCCCTAGGATTCCTTTTTTAAATTAGTAAATTTGCTTTTCCCAATAGGTAGTGAAATTATATAGTGCTGTTTTTTTTGGTAGTGCTGTTTGTTTGTTTTTTGTTTCAAAGATATTAAATCACTTTCAAAATACTTGAAGCTTTTTCTTTGTTTTTGAGCAAAGTACATAAGTTGGAAGGTAGGAATACTAGTGTTATTGCTATGTTATGCCTACCTAGGAAGGTGACACTGGAAGTGTCCATGCCATATTTTTTATTTTGTTTTACTGCATCATCTGATGTAATGAACCATCGGAGATCTTTGGTCTTTTCTTGTATTCTTTTTTGAATTCTGCATTAGGATGTCATCAATGCATACTGACATATTTGGAATTCTAGAAAACAGAAGTACATAAAACTTTGGACAATTCAAAGAGTAGTTGAAATTCGAGGGGAGCCTGGGTAGCTCAGTCGGTTAAGGGTCCGACTTGGGCTCAGGTCATGATCTCACAGTTTGTGAGTTCAAGCCCCACATCGGACTTTCTGCTGTCAGCCCAGAGCCCACTTCGGATCTTTCTGTCCACTCTCTCTTTGCCCATCCACCCCCTCTTTCTCTCTCAAAAATAATTAAAAAGAAATTTGAGTTGGAAGAATTTCACTTGGAAAGCTGAGTAGAAAAAAATGATTATTAAGAGGGGCTGGGGAAACAAAAGCCGTGCTGCTCAAATGTGCTCATTTCAAGAATCATCTGGTAAAGTTGTTAAATATACAGCTTTAGGAGGTCTTAGGTAGGCCATGGAATCTATATGCTTAACAGTTGCACAGACCATTTTATGACAACTCAAGTTATAAAACTGGTAAACCTTGAAACAGAATTAGTTTTGGATTAGCTTGGTGAGGGCATGTTGGTAAAAGCCATCACAGTTGAATCTGAGGAGTTGATGACCTGGGGGACCAAATGTGAGTAATAGTTTCTTATTCGCAGTGCTTCTATAGCCTTAATAAACTTTTAAAATTAAACTTTATTTAGAGTATAATTTATTTACAATAAAATGTACTCTTTTAGGTATACCTTTGTTTTGTCTCTGTACAGTTATAGTGATGAAATGCTTGGTACATAATGATGTTTTGAGGAAGTATTTATTACTCTTTTAAAAATTGAAAATAATTCTCCATTTGATTAAAAAAAAAAAACCACAACAACAGAAAGCCACAGGAAATACCTTGGAATATCTGTTGATAACTTCTAGTAGTTTGTTTTGATAGTATGACTACCTTCAAATCTGATTACTTAGTCATGGTGTAAACAAATTATTTCCCTGCCCTTCTTTCAGTGCTGAGTTGAAGTTTCACCTTTGAAGACATTATACTGAATGTATTCCAATAATTATACTGAAGTTATTCTAGTATTGAAAACATACAATAGTCCCAGCACTTTTGGCAAATAACTAAAGAATGCTATAGTGAATATCTTTATAATTCTCATTCAGACTGTCTTTCATCTTACATTTGTAGAAATTTAGGAGTTTTGTCAATACTACAGAATGCTACGTATATTGCCCTGTTATTTCTTAAAATTATGTAACTTCTGCATTCCAAAAGCATTTAGAGTACTCAGGACATATTTATTCTAGGTGCTGTGAACTGAATAGGTAGTAGAGGGTTAACAGTACTATCAAGTGTGATCAAATTCAGATCTTTGCCCAGCAAGCCTATAAAAAAATCAGAACACACTGCTATAACAGACTTATAATATATGGCTTTATTTCATTTATATTTGCTTAACAAATAAAAGCATGAAATCTCTTTGATCCAAGAAATATTCTTGATCTATGTTTTATCATCAGTTATTGCATAAGTTCAGTACTTAAGAACATGTATGTGTCTAACTCAGTGACCAAAAATGTTCCATGGATCTTGAAATGTTTTTCAAATAAGTTTCTATACTGGATAAAGTTTGGAAGTAAGGCATGTATTTGAATAATTTACTTTGTTTTTAAATAAATGTCTATTGCCCATCCTGGAGTGTTGTTTATTTTTCTTCACGGTCTTACTGAAATCACCTTTTATCTAATTGGAAGAAACTCCTTCTATAGTTCATTACAAATATAATTTCTAAGACTTGTTTTCCTACTCTAATCTCCAGTAATACTATTGAATTATGTTTTTCTGTTTATCAATGAAGCTTAATACTTTTTTAATTGTTGTTCATTGGCTTAGTAATTATGGGTATAGGGTACTGCCATCTTTTCTCTTTAGTGTCCTCTCTTTGTTAGATGACTCTCATAACCTAACTTTGATTTCTGACCAATGTTTATGTATGTGAAAACATACCTTTTGGATAATAAGAGTGAAGAGTAAGGTCACCCTGATAAAATAAACTTTGAGTGTGAGGGAAGTAGGAACAAATGTCATAACCAAAGGGAAAATTTGAGCAACAAAATTATTTGGATTTAACACTGGGTGCATTATACGACGCTCTAAATATGAGTTCTTTAAGAAACCATTTGTATTAATTATTATACAGTTTCTTAGTCAAAGTGACTATCAATTGCCAATGTTCTCAAACCAGAATCATTTCTAAAGATTATTATACATTGTTTGGTGTATTTAATTTGAGGAAAGTAAATATTCGAGTTATTTCAAATATCCCAAAAACATGTTGAAATCAAATGCATAGAAAAGGACATATGCTGTTGACCAGAAGTAATATATATATCCTCATATATATTACAAAACACATATATGTAATCAAGTTACTAATTTCCAGTCCATGTTGTGCCATTCATCTTTTATTGTCCTAAAGTTTACATCCAAACCCTCCTCTCTCACAAAAATCTAAGACAAAATTTAATACTATATATTTTTATTTTCAAATTATTTTGCTAAATAATACTTTTATTTATATTTTTACTTAATTTTAAAAGTTTATTTATTTATTTGAGAGTGAGAGTGAGAGTGCAAGCCAGGGAGGGGCAGAGAGAGAGTGCGAGAGAGAGAGAGAGAGAGAGAGAGAGAGAATGAGAATCCCAAGCGGGCTTCACAATGTCAGGGTGGATCTCAATTCAGGGCTTGAATTTACAAAGGATGAGATCGTGACCTGAGGCGAAATCAAGAGTCTGATGCCTAACCTGCTGAGCCACCCTGGTGCCCTGAAATAATACTTTTGTTTAAAGGGGTAGGAAAAGGTGTATTATAAAAATGAATGATACCATATTTCAACTTTTACTCCTTTAAGGCAATTAAAGGTTTATAAGAAACTCGAAAGTCAACATACTGTAAAGCCTCAAAGTATTTAAGACTTTTTTAAGTTATATAATAAAAACTACAACATTTATATTGATCAAGAACAATTTAAGAAAATGTATATGTGTGCTTATTTTTTATATTGCTATCAAGGAAATTTTGTTTGACAATATACTCTATGATATTGTGAATAGATTATCCAAATTACAGACAACAGAACTAGTGTTTTCTGTTTGTAACAATGTATGTCTCTCACCAAATCATTTAACCTTTCAGAGCTTCAGTATCAAAGACACAAAGCCAAGAAATAACAGATAAAAATTTAGTCTTAGATCTGTGAGCCCAAAGCCCATGACCTGATTCATCATGACACACTATCTTTCATGAAAATAAGACTTATCTTTGATTTACACTTGAGGTAAACTGAGACAAAGAAAGGTTAAGATACCCACCCAAGACAAGAAGCTTCTAATTCTGATTCTAGTTCCTTCTTCTGTAACAGGAAACCTACCAAAGTGAATGCCTCATGAATTTTGGTAGTGTAAGAAGGACAGGACTCTAGAAAAAATGTCCGGTGTGTGTATATGTGTGGGGGAGGCTTTCAGCAGATCTAGTTGTTTTTTGTTTTTTGTTTTCCCCCCCACCCCCAAATTTAGGAATGGTAACACAAGTACATGATAGATCTTATGCAAACTGTTTTGCTCCTGGCTTTTTTCCTTTGGACGTCCTGTCATACTAGTCACTACATATATGCCTTTCTTTTATGTAGCTGTACAATATTCTGTCTTATATGAACACCATGAGTTATTTAACTGGTTATAAAATAATGAACTTAAAGTTCCAATTTTATTAACTTCTAAGTCCAATTTTAAACAAAACTACAATGAATATATATAATTTGAATGTATGCAATTATACATGTATTTAAAAAAACACCTGTGGGTGTAATTGCTGGGTCAACACACACACAATTTTAATTTTAATGCTATTCCCCAAATTGCCATTCACCAAGCTGTCACCAGTTTCCTACCCAGCTCCACATATGAGAAGGACTGTTTCTTAACACTTTCCATCACAGTGTAATCCAATTATTTAATTTTTCAGGGGTAAAACAGGATCTGACAATGTTAATTTTTATACCTCTTATCATGAGTGATTTTGAGCGTGTTTATTTTTTAAGAGCCATTTTTTTCCTAGGTAATGTCAGTTCATATCTTTTGACGTTCTTTTAATGGGTCATTGGTCTATTCCTTATTGATTTGTAGGAACTTTTGTTAATTTCAGAAAGGGAACTTTAACCTTTGATATGAATTACCAAAATGTCAATTTGTCATTTAATCTTCTCTGTGTTTAGGATATTTCGTACAGAGATCACTTATATTTTTAATCCTTTCTCTTTATAGTTTCTGAGTTTTGAAATATACTTAGATGTACTTCCTACTCATTTTTTATTTTTTAAAAATAGAAGAGAATGAATAAGAGAATTTTTTGTTTTCTTCTAGTACTTTTATGTTTCTTTCTTAATGTTAAAATTTCCATTTATATGGGACTTCTTTTGGAGTAGGGGTGGAAATGAAAATCCAACCGCTTTTCTCCAGATGATTATCCTCTTCTTCTAACACCATTTATTGAATAACTTTCAGTTCCCCACAGATTTGAAACACAAAATTTAATGTCCAAAAATGTGTTTTTAACAGTATTTTATGAAGTATTTAAAAAAGTATCTGCCCTCTGTTAAGTTTAGCACATATCAGAGAGATGCTATAATACTTTGTAAGCCCTTGAGTTTCCTTGGAAGCAGTAATGGATGTTTTGACCATATTTAATTATTTAGCTAAATGTTTATTTTAGTGCAACTTCCATAAATGAGATTTAGGTAATGATTAGGGGTAAAGAGAAAGGGTAAAAAAAAATTGAGTCAGCAAAAGGGAACACCTGTCCATGAAAAATCTTGAAAGATGCCACAAGTACACTTACATTCATTTCCTTCGAAGGATGAATCAGTCCTTAAAATAAACATATAACTGGTCTTTGGAAATTCACAGGCTGGTCTAAATAAAGATTACCTTGGAACTTGTGGAGGTGGGTAGGAAGTCTTAGATTGTACTGGATATGAAACAGTATCTTTTGCATGCATCCTTAATTATCTACTTAATTCAAAAACTAGTACCTCCCTCCTATGTCTCTAGTCTCTGTGATTGAGAAGAGATGAAATATGCTTTAGTTGGCAAAGTACCTCATTGGAAACTGGTCACTATTCTTACATGTGATTCCTGCATGTACACTCTCACAATCAAGGCAGTATCTTTGTAAATACAAATGACCTAATGAGCTCTGGGACTTCACCCACGTAATTCAGGTGGTACTAAGGAGTTTATTCATGCCAGCATTGTGCATGAACATATTATGTACTGCTTAAAATATAAAATAACCTAGGTTCCAAAGTTGTTTATGCTTTACTGCAATGAGCATGGCCTTTGGAGATAAAATCCATTGGCTCTTTTCACTGAGTATGTACATTGAACCTTGCCTTCCTCACCTGTTAACTCTAGAACAGCTGTTCATTTCGTGTGTGTGTGTGTGTACAAAATAAAATAATAGAAAAAAGAACATAATATTTTATATAAAGACTTAGTAAATTAGACCTCTCCTTTCTCTCCCCCACTAGACACTATTTTTATTTCACAATACTAGATGTTTTACCTTACTTCAACAATTTGCTATAATAACTCAACAAATATATTGTTATAATTTCAAAGTATTTTTATTCCTTGATGTCATTTTTTGTGGAAATTGTTTTCTAAATGTAAATTTCTTTTTTTACCTTAAGAGGAAGATAACTTCATAATGTGACCTGAAATATCCAAAATGTTTCAAGTGCTTAATTTTACTTCAGTCAATGTATTATTTTTATATAAAAAGAAATATAGTTATATAGCATCGTATATCTTTAGTGGTTAAATGATTGTACTGATTTCTTATCATTTTTATTTATGGTTTGATTGCTATTATGCTTATGTTGGATGATTTTTAGTCATTTGCCTTCACAGATTGTTTTGGCTGTTTTTCTTAAATTTGTTTTGCTATTAGTGGTCTTGAAGGGAAAATACAGGCTCATAACATTTCAAACAATTCACTTAGGCTTGGTGGCATTTACTTGAGTGTTGATGTTGTAAGAATAGGATAGATTTTCTCCAAAGAAACAGCATGCATTCCTCCCTTATTGCTCTAAGTGACCAACAAAATTCTCAAAATGAATTTAATCTGATGTAATTGCAAACTTATTTTTTTGTGTAATGTAGAAAATATATTTAGATGTTATTTATCACAATAAAAACAAGTAGAAAAAGGTATAATTTAAATTTATACATCCCTACATGCTTATTTTTTTAATGCTTATTTATTTACTTTGAGAGCAAGATAGAGTGCTAGTTAAGGAGGGGCAGAGATAGAGAGAGAGAGAGAGAGGGAGGAAGAGAATCCCAAGCAGGCTCCATGCTTAGTGATGCTCAATCCCATGACCACGAGATCATGACCTGAGCCAGTTTTAAGAGTTTATCAGGAGTCAGGTTCTTAACCAACTGTGCTACCCACGTGCCCCCCTACATGCCTATTTATTTATTATTTCTTCTCTTTAAATCTTTTGTGTCCTGTGGCGAACCTTGAAACCAAGAAAATGACAATTTAAATGACTGAATATAGTATTCTGCTGATTTTCTTTATTGATTTCTATTGTCAATTTCCTTGAATTCTTTTTTAATTTTTATTGTATCTTCTTCTGTTCACTGTAGAATTAATTTGCTCTTCTTTTTCTAGTTTCCTAAGGTAGGAGTTTAGATTATTAAATTTAATCTTTCCTCTTTTCTAATATATGCATTCAGTGCCATAAATTTTCATCTAAGCAGTACTTCACTGCATGCCACAAATTTTGATGTTGTATTTTCATTTTCATTTAGTTGAAATGCTTTAAAATTTCTCTGAGATTTCTTCATTGACATATTCATTACTTAGAAGTATGTTGTTTCATCTCTAAATTTTTGTAATTTATATTTTTGTTACTGATATCAGGTTTAATTCCATGTGGTTTGAGAGCATACATTGTATTTTTTACATTCTTTAAATTTCTAAAGGTATGTCTTATGGCCCAGAATGTGATCTATCACTGTGAGAACCTGTTTGAACTTCTGAAGGTAAAACTCACAAAACTTTGGGGGCCCCCTGTGATAGGTCCACTGAAATTTTGTCTCTCAGACTTACCCACAGTGAATCTCCAACAATTGTGCAGGTACAATTTAGGTTTTCCCACCCTAGTCCTGGTTCCCAGGTAGGTTTCTGCTCTGGCAGGTTGTTATTCTCTGTGTTTGCCTGCCTTTGTCTCTAGTTTTGGCTATTGCAGATTGTCCTGTGACCTCACTTCTCTGACGGATCGAAGAAGACTTGTTGATTTTTCAGTTTGTTTGGTTTTTGTTGTTGTTCTTGTTCTTTTAGTTTGTTGTTAGGATGGAGTGATGACTTCCAAGCTCCTTAGGTGCTGGACTAGAAACCGAAGTTCAGTGCATGTATTTTAATACCTAGGAAACCCACTTGAATAAACCCACGTGAGTAATAACGAAGAGATATACTCAAAAACACAAATAGACAATTAAAATAGAATTCAAAAAAAGTTAAAATCATCAAAAAGAAGGCAGAAAAGAGGAAACAAGTAAATGAATCATTGAGGTAAAAAGCAAACAAATAATAAAATACTATGTATTAATACGTCGTATCAGTTTTACATTAAATGTAAAACAAAAAAAATGTAAAGCAGTGAATTGATACATGATTGTGTGAAAAGGTTAATAAACAAATAAGTCTCCAAATGAGAAAGAAAGAGAGAGAGAATAGGAATAAGAATATTAGGAATAGAAGAGATGATATCACTATATACACTAGAGACATTAAAAGAATGCTAAGTGAATGTTATGAGCAACTATATGTATATAAATTAGACAATTTAAATTAAATACACCTTTTGACACAAACCACAAACTACTGAAACTTAGCCAGATGAAATATATAATCTAAGCATTTCTATAGTTATTTAAGCTATTGAAATTGTAGTTTAAACATTTCTCAAAAAAGTTTATATACCAATATATTTAAATTGGTGAATTCTCTCAGCCATTTAAAAAATAAGTAACATAGGGACACCTGGGTGGCTCAGTCTTGTTGAGCGTCTGGCTTCAGCTCAGGTATGATCTGGAAGTTCGGGGGTTTGAGCCCCATATCGGACTCTGTGCTGACAGCTCAGAGCCTGGTGCCTGCTTCAGATTCTGTATCTCCCTCTCTCCCTGCCCCTCCCCTGCTCACATTCTCTCTCACTCTCTCAAAAACAAATAAACATTAAAAAATAAAATAAAAAATAAGTAACATTAATTCTATACATGAGAGCCCAGAAATCAAAGAAAGAATACTTACCAAGTATTTTTTTTATGAAGCCAGCATAATTCTAACACTACAAACAGAAAAATAAGAAAAAACAAACAAACCGCAGACGAGTATCTATCCTGCACAGAGGTAAAAAACCTCAATGAAATGTTGGCAAGTTGAGTTTAGCAATTTGTTAAAAACAAAACAAAACACAAAAACTAAGTTGAAGTGGGGTTTATCCCAAGTATGCAAGACTATGCAATATTCAAAAATCAGTAAGTCATGACATGATTATATCAATGATGCTTTTGACAAAATTCAGCATGCATTCATGATAGAATGCCCAACAAACTTGGAGTAAAAAGAAACTCCCTGAATCTGATAAGGTACATATTTAAAATTTTTATTGCAGGGAAAAAGTAAAGATATACACTCTCATCATTTCTGTTCAACATTGTTCTGGAAGTTTTAGCCAGGCCAATAAGATAAGAAAAAAATAAAAGTCATACACACTGGAAAGGAAGAAATATAACTTCCCTATTCATAGATGATATTGTCTACCTAGAAAATCCTAAGGAATCTATGACAGTTTTATGTGTAAACCTGGCTGGGCTATAATATACAGTCATTAAGTCAACCCTAAGATAGGTGTTGCAGTGAAGATATTTAGTAAATGTGGATAACATCTACAATCAATTGACTTTGTAAAGGAGATTATTCTTTGTAATGTGATTATTCTCAATCAGTTGGAAACTCTTAAAAACCAAACTGAGGTTTCCCTGAGGACAAGGAAATTCTGCCTCAACTTCCACCTGAGAATTCCCAACCTGCTGGTCTGCCCTACAAATTTTGGACTTGCCAAATTCAAAAATTGTGAAAGTCAATTCCTCAAAATACATACATATATATGTACACACACACACACACACACACACATATATAAACACACGATTTATATATAGATATATATTTTTTTCTTTTGATCTGGAAAACCTTGATGATACAGAATCTAAAAAGAACTCCCACAATGAATGAATTCAGTAAGGAGCATACAAGGTCAACACACAATAATCAATTATATTTCTATATACTAATAATGAATATTTGGAAACAAAACTTTAAAATTAAGTACTAATTATAGCAACTCCAAAAAATGAAATATTAAGATATAAATCTAACAAAACATGTAAAGTATCTTTATTCAGAAAATACAAAGTAGTGATGAAGGAAATCAAAGATTTAGAAGACCTAAATATTTGGAGAGACCTATCATTTCATGAATTGGGAGACTCAGCATAATAAATAGCTCAAATCTCCCAAATATATGGATACAATGCAATTCCAATTAATATTCCAGAAATATTTTTATTGATATAATAAACTAATTTTAAAATGTATATGGATAGGCAAAGCAAAATTGCTCATGGGAATGCAGAACAATATAAGTACTGAAGCAGTTTGGCAATTTCTTATAAATTGATACATACACTTGCTATATAACTCAGTAATTCTACTCCTGAATATTTTCCCTGAACAAATTAAAACTTTTATTCATTCAAAAAATTTGTTCTTCATCAGGTATATGGATAAGCAAACTATGATACATTGACACAATGGAATACTACCTATCAATAAAAATGAACAGAGCATTAATATAAACAATAATTTGGATGAATCTCAAAGACATTATTCTGAATGAAAGAAGACAGTATTAAATACACAGTGTATGATTCTGTTTATAAGACATTCATGTTAATTCCAAGCTATGGAAATGGAAAACAGAGTAGAATTGTTCAAAGTTTAGGGATGGGGGTAAGGTTAGACCACATAGGGGCAGCACAAAGGAGTTTTGGGGATTTTTTGAATTGTTCATTACCCTGGTTGTGGTTGTGGTTGTGGTTACATGAATCAACACATATGTTAAAACTCATAAAAGTGTACACCAACAAAAGGCAGCTTTACTTTGTATTAATTAAAAAAAGACAAAAAGAATAAAAACATTTCAACAAGATTTTCCTCTGGCACACAAAATCACTTTCCACTCATTTCCCTCACATAGCTTTTACCATGTTTTAATATGCTATATAACATACTTATTTGACATGTTTGTTGTGTTACTTTTCCACTAGGATGTAAGCTCCGATGTATAATAATATGGATTTATCTTTCCTTTTTCTTAGTGTTTTAGATCCAATGTCTGAAGAGTGCATTACAATAATATATACTCAATAAATATTAGTTGGGTGAATAAATTAAAGCATTTTAGAACACAGTAAAAGTATGTTTAAATGTTTACATTTTAATTCAAAGCATGTGTGTAATGATAGTTCAGTGAAATCTGATACTTTCTGTTCAAATGTTTTCATTAAGTGTAATTGCTGTAAAATAGATAATTTAGTGGAGAACAAAGAGTTGTTGCACTTTGATCTTCTTATCATAGTGAACTTTGTGTTGTTGATTTATCACAGTGAACTTTATGTTGTTAAATTGTATTTTATGTTTATACCCTTCAAAGTAGGAAAATTACTGTATGTCAGTGCTGTATTTTATCAAGAATGCATGGATTTAAAATATTTCATTTTATAATGAAGTTATATTTTATTTTGATAATTATATGAAATATATAATTGTATGAAATTTTATATAGTTATATGAAATTATAATTATATTTTATAATGTAATGCACATATGTATTATAGTGTACCAACAATTATACAGTTGTACATTTTTTCTCCTGGACACAGTTAATTTTCTGAATTATAAATGGAAAAAGTTGAATTTTTTCATATAAAACTAAATAGACAAAGGAGAAAACACATGCTTCACATTTGTCATTTACTCTCTAGTTAGTGAAAAGTTTGGTTAAATCTTTTTCAAATTAAAAAAATCTATTGATCATTATCAGAAAAAACATAGTTTACTAAATAACACAATATCTCACTTTTTAACAGGTTGGTATGTTATAGAAATTTCTTTCCTCTTTCTACAAGACAGTTTTAGCTACTCAGGTATATTTTTCTCTCCAATATTTCTTTAAGTCTTTTATAGTTAATTGCACAGAGTAAGGCAAACTAATATAATAAAACTTAAGGAAAAAGGTCTTTACATACATACAACTAAAATAAAATTATTTTTCCACATACTTAACTTCTTCCTATTCCCTAGGGTTAATGTTTTACCTATATCTGTAATTGACCCTTCAACCAAATGGGGTTAGAGGTGCTGACTCTCATAATCAAAAATCCATGTACTATAATGTTTGGCTTTCCCCAAAACTTAACTAGTAACAACCTACTGTTGACTGATAATGTGAACTGTATCAATTAACACATTTTGTATGTATTATGTATTGTATTATTACAGTAAAGTAAACTAGAGAACAGATGTTATTATGAAAATCATAAGAGAAAATACATTTATAGTATTGTACAGTAAAAATGTGTAAAAGCTGACTCATGCAATTCAAACTCATGTTGTTCAAGGGTCCACTGTATTTACTACACAAGACTTTTGCTTTATTTATTTTTGACCATTTTGTTAGATACATACAATTTGCTTATAGTTATATCTTCTTGCCACATTGTTAATTTTTCTATTGCATAACATATGTGCTTTTTTTTCTTCTTTTGATACTTTTTTGTACTACATGCCAATTTTTCAACTAGTATGATATGTTAATTCTATTTCATTAATATTTATGACGTATATTCTCTTATTCTTGTAATATGCTCTGTATTTTTAAAATTTTAAGTGTCTGTTGAATACAACATACTGTTTCTAAGATTCTCTGCTTTTAATTGATAAGTTTATATCACATATATGTCAATCATTATTATGTTAGAACTTAGTTTTGTCATTTTATTCATATTTTCATTTATACTATTTTCTTCATTCTAGATTACAAATTAATTGATTTTTCTATTTTAATATTTTTCTTTATTTTTGGCTTATACTTCATGCATTGTGTTTTGATTTGTGTGTGTGTGTGTGGTTTCCCTTGATATAAAACCCACAGTTATTTATCTCTTTTTCCTTTTAAAATTTCAAGTTCTTTAGTATGCTTGCTTTTCTTTTTTGTCTCTCTACTCTCTAGTATTATGTTCCTGTTGTCAGAATTTTCATTCTGGGTTGTGATGGATTCATATGTTATCATCACTACTTCCCATTCCTTGTAAGATTTTTCTGTTTATCTTTGAACATTTCAGCAAGTATATTAAAATAGTTTTGTGGCAAAAATTTGAGGGTCAGTCTATTTGAAAATATTTTTTTTCTAATTAACTTACAGTTAAATGTTGATTTGGTCAGGGATCAAGTATTAGGTTCAAAATTTATTTTAGAGACCTCAAGACTTATCCTGGGCTGGTAAGTGAAGGTATTTCCATGAAGGAAGCCAGTCCACAAAGACTAGGAGAGGCAGCAGTTTTTTTAAAGGCACAATTTTCAGCAGTCATAATCCATAAGAAGAAATAGAGTTACATAGCCTATTCAGAGGAGCAAAATATACTCTAGAGACCAACCTAAACAAAATAAAAATCCAATTCATTGACAAAATCTTTAAAATTTCCTTAAACGTGCTCTGTAAATTAGAGCACAGACAACCAAACAAAATCAGGAAAATGATATATAACAAAATTAGAATATCAACAAAGAGCTATAAATTATATTTTAAAAAATAACTAAAAAGATATTTTGGAGCGGAGAAATACAGAAACTAAATCAAAATCTTTCCTAGAGGGTTCAAAAGCAGATTCCAACATGCAGAAGAAGGAATCAGTGAATTTGATAAAAGTTCATTTGAAATTACTGTATCTGAGAAGCAAAAGAAAAAAAGAAGAAAATTAAGAGGGTCTACATGGGCTGAGGAATACCAGATAGTGGGGCAATATATGCATTATGGGAGTCCCAGAAAGTGTAGTAAGGAAGGAAGGGAGGGAGCGAGGGAGTGAGGGAGGGAAGGAAGAGCTATTTGAAGAAAACATAGTTGAAAATGTCTAATTTTGAAGAAAGAAATGGACATATAAATACAGGAAATTCAACAAACTCCAAGTATGATAAACTAAAGAGGTTCACAGTAAAACACATTATAATGAAAAGGTCAAAAGGCAAAGGCAAAGATAAAATCTTGTAAGCAGCAAGAGAAAAGTGACATCACATACAGAAGTATCTCTGAAAGATAATCAGCAGATTCCTTAGTAGAAACTTTGCATGCCACAAGTCAGTGAGATGGTATATTTAAAGTCCTGAAAGAACAAAACTGCCAACTGAAAATACTATATCTGGCAAAACTCTTCATCAAAAATGAGGGAGAAAATAAGATATTCCTGAGTAAACAAAAACTAAGGGGATTCATTACTACTAGACTTTCCATACAGAATACTCCAGCCAGCAATAGCAAGATACATTTTTTTTTTTAGTACATAGAGAACATTATACAGGAAAAGCTATATGTTAGGCCATAACACAAGTCTTTTTATGAAGTTTCAAAAGATTGTAATTATACAAAGTATTGTTTACAATCACCATAGAATGAAACTAGAAATCAATAGCAGAAGGAAAACTGGATACAAAGTTATATGGAAACTAACATGTGAAAAAATCAAGTCAAACAAGAAAAAGAGGAATTACAAAATATGAGACATATGAAACGAAAACATACCATACCAAAACTTATAAAATGCATCAAAAGCAGTGCTGAGAAATGTTTAGCTGTAAAAACCTAACTTATACACTAAAGTGTTTTTAAAAATCTGACCCAAAGCTAGCAGGGGAAATGAAATAATAATGATTAGAACAGAGAAAAAAATGAAATAGAAAATAGGAAACATTAGAGGAAATCACTAAAATTGAGTTAGTTGTTTTTTTAAGGTCAGAAAAATAACTAACCTTGGGGCACCTGAGTGGCTCAGTCAGGTAAGCCTCTGACTCGTGGTTTCTGCTGAAGTCATGATCTCATGGTTCTTGGTTTCAAGCCCTGCATTGAGCTCCGCAGCGGGCAGCTTGGGGCCCGCTTAGTATTCCCTCTCTCCCGCTCTCTCTCTCTCTGCCCTTCTGCTTTCACTGTCTCTGTCTCTCTCAAAATAAATAAACTTAAAAAAAATAAAAATGAGTAACCTTTCGATAGATTGAGAAAAAGAAAACTTAAAACTAAAATAAGAACTTAAAGGGGAGATATTACAACCATGTTTACTGAAATAAAGATTATAAATAGAAAGTGCTCTGAATAATTGTACCTCAATAAATTCAATTGTACACCTAAATAAAATTCCTACCAAAAAAACCCCCAAAAAACAAAAACAACCTACCAAGACTGAATCATGAAGACATAGAAAATCTAAACAGACCCATAGCTAACAAGGATATTAAATCACTGATCAAAAACCTTCTAGTAAAATTAAAAATAAAAACTTCCTTTGGGGCGCTGGGTGGCTCAGTCGGTTAAACATTTGACTTTGGCTCAGGTCGTGATCTCACAGTTTGTTGAGTTTGAGGCCCACGTCGGGCTCTGTGCTGACAGTTCAGAGCCTGGAGCCTCCTTCAGATTCTGGAGCCTCCTTCAGATTCTGTGTCTCCCCCTCTCTCTGCCCTTCCCATGCTCATGCTCTGTTTTTCTCTGTCTCTCAATAATAAATAAAAATGTTAAAAAATTAAAAAATAAATAAAAATAAAGATTTTAAAGATTTAAGAAAAAATTATACACTTTGGGTGGCACTTTTATGTGGAAAGAATAAAGGGAGGCAGGTAATTGAGAAAGAAACTGAAGGGACATGGCAATGGTATGAAATGAGCTGTATGTGATCTGCTAATCCCTTCAAATTCCTGAAACTTTGATACTGAAACATAGTGTTTATTATTTGTAAGCCACCTGCTCAACAGAGGGATATTTATACTGACCGATGCTGCTCTAAGTTTCTGGTGACCTAAGAGGTTAAAAGCCAAAATGTCATCCAAGGTCTCATTCCCACTGTGACTTAATTGTCTCTAAGTGAACTTTTAGTAACTGAAGTTGCTAAGGCAACTGAAAACAGTCACTGGGAATGGGCTGAGAATAGACTGTCCTGTTTAATTAAGTGAAATGTTGAGTAGAGGATTGGTTTCCTATGTGGATTATCAGTTTAAAATATTATCAATATAAATTAATACATAATAATTGCTAATCATTATGGAACATTTTCTATTAGTTTTCCTGAAGACACTTTGAGAAGTTGGAGCACATCTCAGTTATCATCTTATGGATTAAATAATTTTCCATTGTCCAATATTTTGGGAGATATTCTAGTGATTATTTTCTTAATTTGTTATATTCAGGATATATGGATTATTAGCCTATAAGATTATTAACTAAATTTTTGTGTAACTCTTACTCAAGTGCAAACACTGACTCTTAGTATCAATAGAAAGATCAGAAAAAGGGTAGAAAACCAAAGAGTGTTAGGCAGTGCTAGGAACAGCCAAGAATAGGGACTAAGAATGATATGCTTAGGATGCTGTCAACACTGTTAGATCCACAATTCTACTGCTTCCCAGGGAATTATGTCTGGTAGTGCAAGTATATGCTAAGAGCAGGGCAAGAGACTTTCTGTTCCCCTCTGTCCTAAGGGACAATCCTTATTTTCCATGTCTTAGAGTCTTCCCTTCAATAGGATTTGGATTTTGAGATACCATTACTATGATTTTTTTAGCCACTATTTATTTATGGTAAAAGAGACTATACTGAGGGACCTTCAGTGTTTCCCAAGCTTGATGTTCTGCTAAAATGAAAACATTAGGTAATAATACTATAAAATAGGCATAGTACACAATTCAAAATTAATCATGACATCCTTTTCAAACTCCCTTTCCAACACTTTGTTTTATATGCTTTTCACGTGTTGACATTTGGAAACCTATCTTTTGGCTTTAGATTTTATTATTCTGTGTATATTATCTATGATTCAGTAAGTTTTAACTGCAGCTATTAATAATTCAGTATACTCATATATGTACAATGATTTTATTACCCCTGCAAGCTGTCATCAAATAGACTAGTTTCAGTTTTGCAAGACTCATATTTATTAACTTACAATTCAACACACATTTATTAAGTATCTGCTCTATTTTCAGAGTGATGTCGCATTTAAAGAAAAATAAAATGTTTGTTGATATATAGGGAGAACACATATGGTATATACAGCTTTTCAAATTATTAATCAGCATAGAATTAAGCCCAAATTTTGCTTTGTGATTTTTGGCATAAACATTATTCTCAGTCTCAATGAAACATCTGTAAAATGGGACTTATTAGTTCTATTAACAGGATTTGGTAAGGATCAAAGATTATCTAGGTAAGTCTTTTAGCATATATTATTGATAGCTATGTTGTATACACATGAAACCAGTAGGAAGTAAAACAAGATGTACCTACTCCTAAGTGTATTTTTTAAATGTTATAGAAATTCTAGTAAGAGAAAAATTTTAAAAGTTGAGATGATCAAAAGGCTTTGTGCAAGAACTGAAGCATGAAAGATGATTGGTAGATTTTGAGGATTTTTACTGTAGAAACGGTGACACTAAAATATCTTGAAACATTTTAGGAGAAATTTGACAGGAAAAATTCTGAATTTAATTTCAGAACTGTTGACTTTGAGGGATGAAAGTTCATTCAGTTAGGGGCACCTGAGTGGCTCAGTCGGTTAAACATCGACCTCTTGATCTCAGCTGAGGTCATGATCTCACGGCTCATGAGTTCAAGCCCTGCATCAGGCTCTTCTGTCTCCCCTTCTCTCTGCCTTTTCTCTGCTTGTGCCCTCTCCCTCTCTCTCAAAATAAATAAATGAACATAACTTTTTTTTAAAGAAGAAAGTGCATTCATATAAAAATGTAGAGTAGAATGTAAGGCATATTGCAGTTTCGGCAAGAAGATGAAACAAGAAAAAATGTACAGTAGAAAGTTAGGCATACTAGAGTTTTGGTGAGAAGTGAACTACAAAAACAAATTTAGCAGTTTTCAGTATAGAGATGACAATTGAAGGATGAGTTCTCTGAGGGATAGGATGTTGAGAAGGAACAGAGCTCCAAAGTAATTTTGAAAGTCAATAAAACATATTTTTTTTTGCTGTTCTATCTTTTAAGATCTAGCTCAATATTGCCTGACAATCATGAAAAATATGAAAATTCCACTTTCAGAAAGTGAATATTGCTCCTCCTTAAAGTTCTATTTGGAAAACAAAGATGTAAATCTGGTTGTATTTTAACCAATATACTGGCACAAAGAAATATTTCATTTATAGATCAGGTAGGTACGTTTATTTTTCTAACGTGATTTTTCTCCCACAACACTGAATCTCTTCTATATAAGAAATCTCTAAGGAACAGAAAAGTATGTTTATTTTTAGTAACGTCCAAGTTCTAAAAAAGTCAAAGGCAAACTTTAAAGAGAATGTATTGGTTTCATGACCCTGAATTATAACAGAAAATAAATTTATTATTTTGTATACTAATTTCTGATAAAAAGTTATATTGAATGCAGATAATTCCATTTTCCTATAGATTCTTATTTAGCAATTAATTGTGATTAGAGAGCGCCATATTTATATTCAGTGCTTGTTCATAAGACAAGTTGTGTCTTCAAAATATGGATATCATAAAGATTGATATAATCAAATATTTCATTCATGATTAATAACTTTTAAGTTGCAGAAGTAATTTCAAGATTAGGAAACTAATCAGGGGCACCTGAGTAGCTCAGTTGGTTAAGCGACTGACTTCATCTCAGGTCATGATCTCCAGGTTCATGGTTTCAAGCCCCAGGTCTGGCTCTGTGCTGACAGCTCAGAGCCTGGAGCCTGCTTCACATTCTGTGTCTCCCTCTTTCTCTCTGCCCCTCTCCACTTGCTCTCTGTCTCTCTCTCTCTCTCTCAAAAATTAATGAACAACAACAACAAAAAGATGTTGGTTAGATGTTAAAAAAAGATTAGGGAACTAATCACATGTTTAAAAAAATTTTATGTCTATTAAAGGCTTTGACTGTTTTTAGTTTAACTCAAATTATCAGAATTACTTTTTCTCATAGTAAAGATACATGACTCTAATATTTTAAGCATCTTTTTTATCTTATAAACTGAATATATATCTACAGTATATATATATATATATATATATACATATATATGTATATATATCTATAATGTAATCTTGATAATGTGTACTAGGGTCAGTTTCTGGTTTTAATAATTTCTGTTTCCAGACAGCTAAAACATGTCAAAGAACCCAAGTTACATTTTTGACTCAGTAATACTTATTACTGGGATTTTATACACCTTCACATTTAAAAATACAATTGTTTTGTTTATGTTTATTGAACATCAGATTGGGGGAAATCTTTGCAATTGTAATCACACTTAAGGATGTCCTAATTATAGGAAATGTGTACTTTGTTGTCACTAATAACAGGACCTGCTCTTTTTTTCCCATTTTCCACTATTTTTGTTTAAAAGAATGGGTAAAATTCAAGATAATATTCAAATGTAATAGTTGACAAACATGGCTTTATGGGGTGTAGACTGTAATATACAAGGTGATTTGGAGTGTCAGTATTTATCAAAAGGTGTAGTTGAAAAAAATTGAATACAGGAAAGTTAGGCTACATTTATATCTGGATTAAGCCAGATAAGCAAAACTTTAGTCTTGAAATGCCATGTTGTTTTTAAATTATTTATGGATTAATATTAATTATAACTAAACATACTTTTGGCATTTTTTTTCATTAGGCTTATATGGGGGCCAGTAGAAAAAAAAAACAAACCAATGAAGGTCATTGCCTTAGAAACTCTGAACTATATAATGGAGTTTTGATTACCTGAGTTTTATACAAAAATGCACCTAAAATAAAATATTTACACTCTAAGTACAAGGAATTGGTGTAAACTTCCTGAACAGATGGCTTTATTTTAGCTAATGAAAACTAGGAATTATATAAATGATTCTGACTTTCATTTGGAACAGGCTACCAGAGACCATAGAACAAATTTTATGGTTATTGATCTCAAATATTCAAGTAATAGTGTCATCATTTTTGTGTTATCATCAATCCTGATTTCTTTTAATTGTATTTATTGTCTTCTTTTTGTCATTCACTAATTATAAATATCATATTTTGTGATGTTTAATGCATTTATATAAGCTCTGAGGTTCTTTTTGTTATCACTGAGAGAGTTGTATGTAAACAAATAAGTAGGGCTACTTGCTAATGAACTCAGTAATATTTACTGAGTATTTACTATTTGATAGACAAAATATGAGGCCATATTCTAAGTGGTTTGGAATATTGAAGGATTCTTAGTAAGACAGTTGGCAAATACAAACAAATATTTATAAAACAAATTAAGAAAGAAAGACATGAGAGAACGTAACATACCATATGGAGTTTTAGAGATAACAGAAATTGCTAGTAGCTAGGAAAAGAGGTATGGAAAAGTTTAAAAAAAAAGTCTTCATAATAGTGAGAACATAAGTATTGCACTCTAAGAAGTGGTAGAATTTAAATATCAGTACTGTGCTGTATGGAATAAAATTCTGTAAATATGGTGTATAGTTTACTTCTAAAAATGTTAACTTACATTTCTTATAGGTAGCAGCCTGTCCAAATTTAATAAGATAAATGAGAGAAATTTCTTCTAACAAATTTACGCAGGATACCCTTTCTAACAGCAGAGATAATGCATTATTTTCTTTGGGGCTTTGTATTAGGTTTGGTAGAGTTTATTAATTGACTTTATGTAAATTTATTTATTACTCTGTTATAGACATGGAAAATACAAATATAATAAAAGTAAAAACAAAAATAACCAAATGGTAAGTTACATACTACTTAATGTTAATTTTCTTAAACACTTTAATTACAATAATTTAAGGGATGCCTGGGTAGCTCAGTCAGTTAAGCATCTGACTTCAGCTCAGGTTGCGATTCATGAGTTCAAGCCCTACATCGGGCTGTGTGCTGTCAGCACAGAGCCTGCTTCATGTCCTCTGTTTCCCTATCTCTTTGTCCCTTCCATGTGCTCTCTCTCTCTCTCTCTCTCTCTCTCTGTCAAAAATAGATAAACATTAAAAAATAAGTACATAAAATACAACTTAATAGACAAAACATCCAAGTGGCTAAAACTCCAAATACAAAACTCCTTAATGTCATTCCATTATGGCTAAAATTAAAAAATAAATAGAAAATAAGAAGAGTTCCTCCATGTCTTATTTTTTTAAATTTAGAACACCAGATAGCAAAGTTAGAAGACTGACACTACCATCTTCAAGACTTGCTATAAAGAAATAGTAACCCAGACGTGTGATGATGGTGAAAGAATGGATGAATAGCCCAGAAATAGACCTACATAAATATAGTAGACTGTTCTTTCAAAAGGAGAAAAGGCAATCCAATATAGAAAGGAAAGTCTTTTCACCATATGATGCTAGAACAGCTGGACATTGAAATGGAAAAATAAATCTAGACATAAACCTTACACCCATGACAAAAATATAAAATATGCAAATGCTTTTGTAACTGAATGGTTGACTCAGTTGGTTAAGTGTCTGACTCTTGATTTCTTCTCAGGTCATGATCTCAGGGTTCATGAGATCAAGCCCCATGTCAGGGTCTGCAATAATAGTGCAGAACCTGCTTGGGATTCTCTCATTCCCTTTTTCTCTGCCCCTTCCCCAAGAACATAAACTCTCTTTTTCTCAAAATAAACGTTTTTGAAAATTAATTTTAAAATATATAAATGTAAAATGCAAGACTGTAGAACTCTTAGAAGGAAACATAGGTGACTTTTGGATAATGGTTATGGCAATGACTTTTCAAATACAACGCCAAGGACAATTTATAAAAGAAAAACTTACAAACTAGGCTTAAATAAAATTGAAAACTTTTTACTCTCCAAAAGATAACGTCAAGATAATAAGAAGACTACTCACAGACTGGGAGAAAATATTTTCAAAAGATGCACTGATAAATTACTTATTTAATATATACAAAGAGCACTTAAAACTCAACAATAAGAAAACAAACAACCTGATTAAAAATGAGCTAAAGGCCATAATATACACCTCACCAAAGAAGATATACAGACAGAAAATAACCATATGAAAAGATGCTCCACATATCTCATAAGAGAAATGCAAATTAAAACAATGAGACACCACTACACCCTCACGTAGGGCCATATGAACTCTCATTCATTGTTGGTGGGAATGCAAAATGTTACAGCCACTTTAGGAAAGAGTTTAGCAGTTTCTTATGGAACTAAATATATTATTATGATTCATTCAATGCAGTGGATTGAAAATTTATGTCCACACAAAACCTGCACACAGATTTTATAGCAGTTTCATTCATAATTTTTAAAAATAGAAGTAAATAAGATATCCTTTAGTGAGTTAATGGATTAAAAAACTGTTATGGGGCACCTACGTAGCTCAGTCGGTTAAATGTCTGATTTCAGCTAAGGTAATGATCTCCTGGTATGTGAGTTCAAGCCCTGCAATGGGCTTTGCACTGACAGCTCAGAGCCTGGAGCCTGCTTGGGATTCTGTGTCTCCCTCTCTCTCTCTTTCCCTCTCTCACTCATGTTCAGTCTCTCTGTCACTCAAAAATAAAATAAATGTTAAAAAAATTAAAAACCATTATAGTACATCCAGGCAATGGAATATTATGCAGTGCTAAAAATAAATGAGCTATCAAGCTTCCATGAAAAGATATGGAAGACCCTAAAATGCATATTACTAATTGAAAGAAACCATTTAAAATGGCTACCTACTGTATCATTCCAACTTATATGATATTCTGGAAAAGGTAAAACTATGGAGACAGTAAAAATATCAGTGGTTGCCAGGGTTTGGTGGAAAGTAGTGATGAATAGGCAGAGCACAGAGGACTTTTAGGTCAATGAACTACTATGTACACTACCACTACTATAGTGGTAAATATTTGTCATGATACATTTGTTCAAATCTGTAGAATGTACAGTATCAACTGTGAACCATAATATAAACTATGACTCTGGGTGAAAATGATGTGTCAGTGTAGGTTCTTGAATTGTAACAAATGCACCATTCTGGTGGGGCATGCTGATAATGAGGGCAACAGTGAATAGGGTGGTGGAGTTATACGGGAAGTCTTTATACCTTTTGTGAAATTTTGCTGTGAACCTAACATTGCTCTTAAAAAAAGTATTAAAAAAAGAAACCATGGTAAAAAATAACCATTTATATTTGAGGCAAAAGACAAACATAACCTTGGGATATGATGAACTATATTTGTGGCTTACTCAAAGAACTATTTACATAAAGGTGAAATTTCACTAAACATACAATAATAATTTATAATGGTTTACTTTTAATATTTTTTTAAATTTAAATTCAAGTTAGTTAACTTACAGTGTAGTTTTGGCTTTAGGAGTAAGTGATTCATCTCTTACATATGACACCCAGTGCTCATCCAAATAAAGTTCTCTCTGTAATGCCCATCACCCATTTAACTCATCCCCCTATCCACCTCTCCTACAGTAACCTTCAGTTTGTTCTCTGTGTTTAAGAGTCTCTTATAGTTTGCCTCCCTCTGTTTTGTTTCTTATTTTGGTTTACTTTTTTTTTTTTTTTTTTTTACTTTTAATATTTAAAATGAGAATGGGAACCTATCTGTTTAAAAACATTTAGCAAATTACTTTTCACATATTGATTTTTTTAACAAAGAAACAAATCATAAGCAAACAAACAGAATAGAAAGAAGTAGGGGACAATTGCCTTCAAAATGATTACACTTGATACGGGCACAAAAATATTCACATAGACCAATGGAACAGAATAGACAGCCTAGAAGAAAACCACAATTATGTGTCAATGAATCTACAACAAATGGGACAAGAATCAGCAATGGAAAAAGTCTCTTCTATAAATGGTGCTGGGAAAACTGGACAGCAACATGCCAAATAATGAAACTAAACCAATTTCTTACAGCATACACAAATGTAAAATGTTTTACAGACCTAAATGTGGGAATGTAAAATTCCCAAGAGAAAACATGGGCAGTAAGATAATATCAGCCATAGAAACATATTTCTAACTATGTCTCCTTAGGTAAGGGAATGAAAAGCAAGATTAAACTATTGGGACTACACAAAAATAAGAAAGTTTTTGCCCAGTGAAGGAAAACAACAAAACAAAACAAAAATCTACCAGATGGGAGAATATATTTGCAAATGATATATCCAATAAAGGGTTAATATCCAAAATATAAAAAGAACTTATACACTTAAACACTAAAAAAATATAATGCAATTAAAAATGGACACAAGATATGAATGGACACTTCTCCAAAGAATACCTGTAGATGGCCAACAGACACAAGAAAAGATGCTCAACACCACCAGTCATCAAGGAAATGCCACCCTAAGATATTGTCTCACACCTGTTGGAACCACTAAAATCAAAAACACTAGAAGTTGTGTTGGCAGAGATGTGGAGAAAAAAGGAACCTTCATGGGCTGTTGATCAGAATGCAAGCCTGGTATAGCCACATTCAAAAACAGTATGGAGGTTCCTCAATTTGAAAATTTGATTACCATAAGATCCAGTATTTCACTATTAGGTATTTACCCAAAGAAGACAAAACACTAATTCAAAAAGATATATGCATCCTATGTTTATTGCAATATCATATACCATAGTTAATATATGAAAGCAACCCGTGTCCCTCGATAGATAAATGGATAAAGATGATACACACACACACAGACACACACACACACACACACACACACACACACACAAGAATATTACGTAAGCCATAAAAAAAGAATGAACTCAACATTTGCAGCAACGTGAATGAATCTAGAAGGTCTAATGCTAAGTGAAAAACATTGGTCAGAGAAAGATAAATACCATGTGATTTCACCCACGTGTAGAATTTAAACAAAACAAATCAATAAAGAAAAAAAGAGACAAATTAAAAAAAGCTGACTCAACTATAGAGAACAAATTAGTGGTTGCCAGAGGGGAGGTTGGTAAGGAAATAAGTGAAATATTGAAGTGGTTCAAGAATACACTTATAATGACGAGCACTGAGAGATGTATAGAATCATTGAATCATAATATTTTACACCTAAAACTAATATAGTATTATGTTAATTATACTTGAATTAAAAACTAATAAAAAAATTAGTGTGAGTTATAGGAAAAAATTGTTTACACGTGAGTCATTAGGATGTTGGAGTTAAACATTACTTTATTGTCTCTGTCGCTCACTAAGTTGTGCAGGCAATACATTGTCTGTTTATTGTTAAAATCCTTGTGCCTATAATAGTGCATTATACAGAGAAATTGCTGAATGATTTCCAAATAAGTTTTTAAAATTTAAATGCAAAATATATTTTATGATAATTCTTTTACAGAGAATGTCTTAGAGAAATCTAAGGAGATAAGAGATTATATTTTTACAAATGTATTTATGATAAAAAGTATGTTTAATACATAAAATATTTTATCTGACAAGCTAATTTTATTTATTTTCTCTCTCACATCACAAATTTATTGAATATTTGTCTCTAAGTTAGAGGAATAAAAGATTAACACACTGAAATTTATGTAGGGCATCAGCTGTCATTAATAGGACAAGTGCTGAGAAAATTGTAGAGACAGAAAAGTGTGATATAAACAGATTTTCTAGTAATTCTCTCTTTATTTATCTTATGCCTCTTCTTAAGCAGATTCCTTGGTTGAAATCAAGATGACTCCATTTTGAGGAAAAACTGATTTTAGAAAATATTTTAACTACCCTGACAGTCATGTACATTTCCTCCAACCTAGTTACCTGAACTAAATTATCTGTTTCTAATATTTGAAATTAAAAAAAAAAAAAAACAAAATGTTTAGAGGAGGAGGGGTCAAGATGGCAGAGAAGCATGGACGTTTTCTGCTTCTTTCATCCCTGAAATGCATCTAGATCAGCATCAAGCCATTTTGCACACCTAGAAAATTGGTCTGAGGATTAGCACAACAATCTGCAAAACTTGAGCCACAGAAGTCATCACGTGGTGAGGAGAGGTGAACTGGGGGAGAGAGAAGCTGCAGAGAGTAGGAAGTTGTTTTTGCTTGTGGAGAAAGGACAGAGATGGGGCAAGAGTAGAGGAAAACACTCCCTTTGAAAGCAGCTGGAGAGAAATAGAAAGAGTGGAAACACCCATAAGAGACTGAACAAGAAAGGGAGAAAGAGAGAGTTTTAATACCATTAGGACTCTGTAAACAGGGAGTGCAGAGTCAGATACTCCACAGTGTAATATCGGGCACGACTCCAGTGGGATGAGCAAATCCCCAGGAGCAGACAATGAGGTGCAAAGAGGTCCTCAGGCACACAGGGAGAGGTGGTTCCCCTGTTGAGAGGACATTTTGTAGATGCAAAAATCCTCAACAAGATACTAGCCAACCGGATCCAATAATACATTAAAAGAATTATTCACTACAACCAAGTGGGATTTATACCTGATGTGCAGGGCTGGTTCAATATCCACAAATCAATCAATGTGATACATCACATTAATAAAGGACAAGAACCACATGAAATTCTCAACAGATGCAGTGAAAGCATTTGACAAAATACATCATTCCTTCTTGATAAAAACCCACAAGAAAGTAGAAGGATCACACCTCAAGATCTTAAAAGATATATGAAAGACCCACTGCTAATATCATCCTCAATGGGGAAAAACTGAGTTTTCCTCCTAAGGTCAGGAACACGACAGGTATATTCACGCTTGCCACAGTTACTCAACATAGTTTTGTAAGTCCTAGCCTCAGCAATCAGACAACACGAATGAGTAAAAAGCATCCAGGTAGGACAGGAAGAAGTCAAACTTTCACTCTTTGCAGATGACATGATACTCTACATGGAAAACCCAAAAGAGTCCACCGAAAAACTGCTAGAACTGATCCATGAATTCAGCAAAGTCACGGGATGTAAAATCAATGCACAGAAATCGGTTGCATTCCTATACATCAATAATGACGTAACAGAAAGAGAAATCAAGGAATCCACCCCATTTACAATCACGCCAAAAACGAAAAAATACCTAGGAATAAACCTAACCAAAGAGGTGAAAAACCTATACACTGGAAACTGTAGAAATTTTATGAAAGAAATTAAAGAAAACCCCTAAGAAAGGACAAATACTCCATACTCATGGATTGGAAGAATAAATATTGTTAAAATGTCAATACTACCCAAAGCAACCTACATTTTTAATGCAATCCTTATCAAAGTACCACCAGCATTCTTCACAGAGCTAGAACAAAAAATCCTATAGTTTGTATAGAACCACAAAAGATTCCGAATAACCAAAGCAATCCTGAAAAAGAAAGCCAAAGCTGGAGGTATCACAATCCTGGACTTGAAGATGTATTGCAAATCTGTAATCATCAAGTTTATCGTATCGTACTGGTACAGAAACAGACACTCAGATCAATGGCAGAGAATAGAGAACCCAGTATCGTACTGGTACAGAAACAGACACTCAGATCAATGGCAGAGAATAGAGAACCCAGAACTGGACGCACAAACGTATGGCCAACTAATCTTTGACAAAGCAGGAAAGAATATCCAGTGAAATAAAGACAGTCTCTTCAGCAAATGGTGCTGGGAAAACTGGACAGTGACATGCAGAAAAATGAACCTGGACCACTTTCTTACACCATGCCCAAAAATAAACTCAAAATGGATGAAAGACCTAAACATAAGACAGGAAGCCGCCCAAATTGTAGAGGAGAAAGCACGCAAAAACCTCTTTGGCCTCGGCCACAGCAACTTCTTACTCAACACATCTCTGGAGGCAAGGGAAACAAAAGCAAAAATGAACTGTTGGGACCTCATCAAGTTAAAAAGCTCTGCACAGTGAAATAAAACAATCAGCAAAACTAAAAGGCAACCGACAGAATGGGAAAAGATATTTGCAAGTGACATATCAGATAAAGGGTTAGTATTCAAAATCTGTATGTCCATCGATAGATGAATGGATAAAGAAGATGTGGTATACACACACACACACACACACACACACACACACACACACACAATGGAGTATTACTCGGCAATCAAAAAGAACGAAATCTTGCCTTTTGTAACAATGTGGATGGAACTAGAGGGTATTGTGCTAAGCAAAATTAGTCAGAGAAAGACAAATATCATGACTTCACTCATTTGTGGAATTAAAGATACAAAACAGATGAACATAAGGGAAGGTAAGCATAAATGATATAAAAACAAGTAGGGGGACAAATCATAAAAGACCCTTAAATATGGAAAACAAATTGAGGGTTCCTGGCAGGGTTATGGGTGGGGGATGGACTAAATGGTTAAGGGGAATTAAGGAAGATACGTGTTGGGATGGGCACTGGGTGTTAAACATAGGGTATGAATCACTGGATTCTACTCCTGAAATCATACTGCACTATATGCTACTAACTTGGATGTAAGTTTTTAAAAAAGAAAAAAGAAAATATTTAATTTTAGGTTTCCTTTTTGTATCATTTTTTGAGCACCTTCCATTTTTCATTAAAAAACATATGTCGTCTTCCCTGGCTGCTTGAAGCTGGGCCACCATCATGAACAACACAGTAACTATCCAGACCATAAAATTCATGACCAGCCGATGACTTCAGCAAAAACAAATGATCACTGATATTTTTTATCCTGGAAAAGCAACAAAACCCAAGACAGAAGTTCCAGAAAACTAGCCAAAATATATAAGATCACAGCAGATGTCTTCTTTGTGTTTAGATTTAGAATTCATTTTGGTAGTGGCAAGACAATTGGCTTTGGCATGATTTATGATTCTTTGTGTTATGCAAAGAAAAATGAACCCAAACATAAACTTGCAAGACATGTCTGCACGAGAAGAAGCAGACCTCAAGGAAACAGTGAAAGGAGCACTAGAACATAATGAAGAAAGTCAGGGGGACTGCAAACACCATTGCTGGTGCTGACAAAAAATGAGCTGATAATTGGACAACAGAAGGAGTAAAGATTCTTTTATCTGTGGTGATTGTGCAGATTTTTCATGTGAGGATTAGTGAACTAAGAATTTAAAAAAGCTTATGTAAATTTGCAGCCAAAAAAATCAGACAATATAAAACAAAATAACAAAGCAGTGACTTTGATTTTAAAAGACTCTTCCATTTATGAGGAAAATTAGAGTTGATGCTATTTGTCATATAGTCTTATGAATAATTTTTAGTATCTCTTCATGAATCATATACTTAGTTATCCAAATTTATTTTAAGTTGTGATAATTACTTAATATGAAACTTGTTTAGCTTACTTCTGCTTTTGTAGTTCTTTCGATATGCATTCTCTAATGAGTGAACCATTTAGATGAATAAAAAATCCACTCAGAATTTAGGGGACTCAAATCTCTTTATTTAGTTAATGACATTTCACCTTCTATTTTAAATTGGAGCATATAACTAATAGATTATAATATCTCTGAAAAAAATTGTTTTTGTAAGTAAAAAACTTGTTATTATAAAATCTCTAGGACCAGATTTTTCACTGGTGAATTCTACCTAACTGTTGCAGAAGAAGGAATACCAGTTCCAACAAAAATTTCCAGAATAGGTAAGAGTAGGAAGCCCTTCCCATTTCATTTTATGAGTCCAGTATTACCCAGATGCAAGAATCAGGCAAATATATTAGAGGAAATTTAAAAAAACAGCCAGTATCTTCATGAAAATAGACCCTAAAATCCTTAAGAAAATAGAGCAAATGCAACCAACGATATTGAAAAAAATAATACATTATGACAATGTAGGATTTTTCTGAGAACACAGACATTTTTCTATACTTATAAATCAGTCAAGGAAATTCACTAGTTTGACAAACCAATCAGGAGGAGTCATTTGGCCATCTCAATAAATGCTGAAAAAACATTTAAGAAATTTCAGTATCCATTTCAACAAACTAAGAATTTCTTCAATGTGATCAAGAGCATCTATCAACAAACAAAGAAACAAAAATCCCCTACAAACATTATTCTTAATGGTGAAACGTTAAATGCTTCCCTATCTGATCAAGAGCAAGGCAAGGATGACTGCTCACATTGACCTATTTAACATTTTATTGGAAGTCCTAATAAGTGCAATAAAGCAAGGAAAAGGAATAGTATGAAAATGGATTGAAATTAAAGAATAAAAATTTCTCAATAAGAAGATGACATACCTGGTCATCTTTGTAAAAATCACGATTCTACAAAATGTTATGGGAACTTACTATGTAGTTTAGCAAAATTGTAGGATACATGGTTGATATACAAAATATTCTAACACTGAATATTTGAATTTGCAATAAGAAAATATCATTTAAACTACCACCACAAAAATAAAACACTTATGTATAAATATTAAATGTATGGACAATATCTGCATGCTGAAAAATTCTGATAAAAAAAAGTCAAGGCCTTAATAAGTGGGAATATATACCATGTTAATGGATTGAAAGACTTGGGGCACCTGGGTGGCTCAGTCAGTTGAACGTTCGACTTCAGCTCAGGTCATGATCTCACAGTCCGTGGGTTCGAGCCCCGCGTCAGGCTCTGTGCTGACAGCTCAGAGCCTAGAGCCTGCTTCAGATTCTGTGTCTGCCTCTCTGCCCCTCCCCCGCTCAGTCTCTGTCTCTGTTTCTCTCTCAAAATAAAAATAAATACATAAAAAATTTTAAAAAATGGATTGAAAGACTCAACACTAATAATAGATAAAATTTCTGTAATCTGATGTATAGATTCAAGGTAATCCCAAGTAAACTCCCAGCAGGAATTTTAAGTAGAAGTCAGGAAACTTATTCTAAAACATACACGAGAAAAAGAGAACTAAAATAGACAAAGCAATTCTGAAAAGGAACAAAACTAGAAGACTCGTCCTTCTGGATTGCATGAATAATTGTGAAAATAAATAGAAATTCTCAACTTAGTGTTCATGGAAGAAGTTGATGTATTATTTCTTCCAAAATATGCCTTGGTGCAAATTCTCAGTTTAGTTCTGGCAACCTGGTGGCTATCCAAAACACTGTATTAGATGTTTTCTGAGATATTTTCCTTGGTTAGCTGGAAAAGAGTGGAATAGTTAATTAGATATGTGTTTTATAGGTGACATATGACAGATGGACTTTTCCTGGATTAAGGTTTTTAAAATATAATTCAAATAATGTAGTCCAAACCTAAAGTTAACCCCAGCTGTTAGTCTGACTTTATATTGTAGTTGATTCTCAAGATGTTTTGAGGAAATAATTACAATATTATTGTACCCTTTGTTTTGTATATTCTGGAAACATCAGGAAAATTTGCTAATATAAAATTGTATCACCATGGCCTGTATTTTCATTTTAACTGAACACCTTCTTTATTGTGTCATAAATAATTTAATAATTTAAGATTTTTGCACCCAGTGCAAAGTTTCACACACTTTATGAGACAATGATTGTAGAAAAGGGAGTACCATTTATCTCTTTATCCTGCTTAATGCAGAGTTGGCATTTGATAGCTTATAAACAAGTTAGAACAGTCATAAAATTTTTTAAAAGGTAGAAAATGTGAGAGAACTGGGAAGAGATTTTTAGTTCAATGGTTATTCATTGGCTTGGAAAAATTACGAGTTAAATAGGCTTTGAGCCTGTATTTTCTTTCTGAAAACTAATGTTTCATGACAGTTTCTGATAAGGGTGAATACTAAAAGGAATATTGGAAAATACTTGATGTCATCTCAATTGAAGGTTTAGAAAGGTTACGTCATGGAGATGCTAGCTCATAAGGACTACTTCATTACCTTTAAAAAATTATTTAAATTGATTTAAAATTCACTTTTACTAATTGCCAGTTAATAAATATTTTGTGAATTAGATTACATGGGTAAAGAAATAAGTGATAAAGTGTTAGTCCATGTTTCATGGAGAATTTACTACCATTATTAATACCTTTACATATTTAGAATTGGAAATTTGTTAAACATGGAGTTCTATGAAATTTTTATTGATTGTTCATTCTTAACAATGTAGAAATTCCCTCAGAAGGACTTAGAAAGCAAGTTTCTAAGCTGGGTTCACTGTTCTTAGCTTATTTGCCAAAGAAATATGGCCTTAAATCTCTAGTAAATATTTAGAAGTAGCTAAGTCTCATAAGTGCTAAAAGAATGAGATTAATTTTAGACCAGCCTCTAGTCACTTTATTTTTATTTTTCTCTACTATTATTTATGAAACTTCTTTTTCAGGAATGTATACATTAAATAGCCAGTCCAGAGAAATCATAATCTGTTTAAATTCATTAGTCTTTTTTCATTGGCTAATTCCAGTATGTGAATGAGTATTCCATATTTTAAAACTATTTTTTTCCAGGGCACTTGAGGGGCTTAGTTGATTAAAGCATCAGACTCTTGGTTTCAGCTGAGGTCATGATCTCGGGGTTCAAGAGTGCTAGTCCCATGCTGGCTCTGGGCTGATAGTGTGGCTCCTGCTTGGGATGCTCTCTCTATTCCTCTCTCTCTCTCTCTCTCTCTGCCCCTTTCCCACTCTCTTTCTCTCAAAATAAATAAATAAGCTTTAAAAAAATCAACCTTTTTCCCACAATAAATCTCCTAGAGTCAAAATATGGAAATAGAGTAAAGAAAATTACAGCATTAACTAGTTGGAAATTTTAGGGCTGTTTTCAAGAACTAGATAGTATTTTCTCTGATATTTGCAATATAATTTCAATGATATTTACAATATTTAGAATGAATTATAAAGATTATTCTGAAATTAATTTTAATTAATTCCATTTAAGTGAACTTCATAGCACTGATGGTATTACAGACAAAATATATTTTTACATATGATGTGATTGAAATTTAACAGGTAGCAGGCTATTTTATTTGTTCCAGTTATGATTGAGTGATAGGTTTTACAAATTAACTTATTTGGAGTTCTATGAAAACTTATATTTGAAATGAAGCAGCCCCTCCATATTTAAGTCCATGATTCACATTTCAAGAATGCAGATTTGAAAATAAAATACATATAACCTTTTCCCATAAAATAGCAAAGCATGAGTGAGACCCCTTTTTATTTTCCTTTCCATTTTACAGTCATTTATAGTGATACTATTAGGGTTTTTAAGATTTTTATTATTATCTTAATAATCCCAGATGTTTGTACCATATATGTGTACCTATGGTTTTCTGATTTATGAAAATACTTGACAAGTTGTATAATGGAGGGGCAGAGGAAGTAATAAATAATACACATAATCCAACTAGTAACTTCTTGATCCAGAGAAGTTAACATTTCATCATTAAAATTTATTATTCAATAGTCAATGTCTATTCTCACCATCTATATTAGGTGAGTATAAAATGCTCTAATTAATAGAATCAAAAGTTAACTGGCTCAAGGAAGGCAGATTATTTGTCTTTATTGTATATTTCAGAGGAAGGTAGTTTTTGTTTGTTTGCTTCAGGTTTTTATTTAAATTCTAGTTAGTTAAAAGTAGTGTAATATTAGTTTCAGTAGAAGTTAGTGATTCATCACTTACATATAACACCTAGTGCTTATCACAGCAGTGCTGCCTTTAATACCCATCACCCATGTAGCTCATCCCCCCACCCACATTCCTCCAGCAACCCTCACTTTGTTTTCTGTAGTTAAGAGTCTGTTTTATGGTTTGTCTCTCTCTTTTTCCCCCTTTGTTCACATGTTTTGTTTCTTAAACTTCAGATATGAGTGAAATCATATGGTATGTGTCTTTCTCTGACAGACTTATTGATTCACTTAGCATAATATATATATTTTTTCATGTTTATTTATTTTCAAGAGAGAGAGAGTGTGAGCAGGGGAGGGGCAGAAAGAGAGGGGGACAGTGGATCTGAAGTGGGTCTGCGCTGACCACAGCAATCCTAATGCAGGTCTTAAACTCATGAACAGCGACATCATGACCTAAGCTGAAGTCAGATGTTCAACCAACTGAGCCCCACATAATATATTCTAGCTCTATCCACATTGGTGCAAATGGCAAGATTCCATTCTTTTTTATGGCTGAGTAATATTCCATTGTGTGTGTGTGTGTGTGTGTGTGTGTGTGTATACACATACACCATATATTCTTTATTTGTTCATCAGTCGGTGGACATTTGGGCTCTTAACATAATTTGCTATTGTTGATAATGCTGCTATAAACATTGGGGTGCATGCGTCCCCTCGAATCAGTATTTTTGTATCCTTTGGGTAAATACCTAGTAGTGCAGTTGCTGGATCATAGGATAGTTCTAATTTTAACTTTTTGAGGAACCTCTGTACTGTTTTCCAGAGTCCTGCACCAGTTTGCATTCCCACCAACAGTGTAAGAGAGTTCCCCTTTCTCCACATTTTTGCCAACATCTGTTGTCTCCTGAGTTCTTAATTTTAGCTATTCTGACAAGTGTGAGGTTATCTTATTGTGGTTTTGATTGTATGTCCTTGATGATAAGTGATGTTGAGCATCTTTTCATCTATGTGTTAGCCATCTGGATGTCCTCTTTGGAAAAATGTCTATTCATGTTTTCTGCCCATTTCTTAACTGGATTATTTGTTTTTTGGGTGTTGAGTTTGAGAAGTTCTTCATAGACTTTGGATACTAAGCCTTTATCAGATATGTCATTTGCAAATTACTTCTCCCATTCCAAAGGTTGCCTTTTAGTTTTATTGATTGTTTCCTCTGCTGTGCAGAAGCTTTTTTAGTTGATAAAAAATAGTTTATTGTTGCTTTTGTTTCTCTTGTCTCTGGAGATGTGTCAGTAAGAAGTTGCTAAGGCCAAGATCAAAGATTTCCTCTAGGATTTTGATGAGTCCCTGTCTCACATTTAGGTCTTTCATCCATTTTGAACTTAACTTTTGTGTACAGTGTTAAGAAAGTGATCCGGTTTCATTCTTCTGTGTGTTACTGTCTAGTTTTCCCAACATCATTTGTTGAAGAGACTTTTCCCATTGGATATTCTTTCCTGCTTTGTCAAAGATTAATTAACCATATAATTGTGGGCTTATTTCTGGGTTTTCTCTTCTGTTCTATTGATCTATTTGTCTATTTTTGTGCCAGTAGCATACTGTTGTGAGTACTATGACTTTGTAATATGACTTGAAGTCCCTAATTGTAATGCCTCCAGCTTTGCTTTTATTTTTTAAGGTTGCTATGGCTATTTGGGGACTTTTTTGGTTCCATACAAATTTTAGGATTGTTTGTTCTCTCTCTGTGAAAAATGCTGATGGTATTTTGATAAGGATTGGATTAAATGTGAAGAGTATTTTGGGTAGTGTAGACATTTTAACAATATTTATTCTTCTGGGCACCTGGGTGGCTCAGTTGGTTAAGTGTCTGACTTTTGATTTTGGCTTAGTCATTATCTTAGGGTTCATGAGATTGAGTCCTGTGTTGCACTCTGTGATGACAGTGTAGAGCCTGCCTTAGATTCTCTCTTTCCCTCTCTCTCTGCCCCTCCCCCACTTATGCACTGCATGCATGTGCTCTCTCAAAATAAAGAAACCTAAAAAATATATATGTATATGTGTGTGTATATACGTGTGTGTGTGTGTGTGTATATATATATATATATATATATATATATATATATACATGAGCATGGAATGTCTTTCCATTTCTTTGAGTCATCTTTAATTTCTTTCATCAGTATTTTATTGTTTTCAGAGTACAGGTCTTTCACCTCTTTGGTCAGTTTTATTCCTAGGTATCTAATCGTTTTTGGTGCAATTGTAAATCAGATTGTAAATTATATTAGTTGTAACCCAAAGTGTATGTTTCATATGCATGATTTAACCACCATATGTTGGAAATTATGAAATGCACATTAGAAAGTCTAAATAGAGCAAAGTCCATAAAGACAGTAGTTGAACACTAATCTGTTGTGTTTAGTAAAAGTGCCAATCACCAAGTATGGTTCCATTTCACTGTTGGTGTTTACAACTTTTTTTGCCTATTGCCCACCTAACTCAATTTTTGTTAATTTACTTAATGCAGTTTTAAATTTTTGTACAGTTTATATATTAATAAATAAAAAATTGAAAACTCACAATTACTTTTAGGTAGAAATATGTTTTAAGTTAAAATACATTTTTCATTATTTAATATATTTGTATTATGTCTATAATTGAATACCTTTATATTATAGTTTTGTTTGAATTTACCTCCTAGCAATTCATGAACCTACTACTCCCCTGGTGGTGAAGTTAATGAATGGAACCAGAGCTAGGATGGGAGAAGGCATGGAACAATGGAAACAAAAGACACTGCTCAAGGGAGAGGTACCTGGGTGGATCAGTTGGCTAAACAGCAACAACTCTTATGGTTCCTGATTCAGAGTCTCTGTCCAGCTCTGTGCTGGCAGCACTGAGTGTGCTTAGGATTCCCTGTCTCCCTCGTTCTCTGCCCCTCCCTCACTCACACATGTGTGCTCGCTCTCTCTCTCTCTCTCTGTCTCTCTCCCTCTCTCTCTCTCTCTCAAAAATAATTAAATAAACATTTAAAGAAACTGTTCAAGGCAAAGGACAGCTCACAGAACCAGACATGGAAACCTGGATATGAAATAGAAGGCATAAAAATTTCAAATCACATAAAACTTTTTAAATCGAGAGGACAAAAAGCATTACTTAAAATATGTCTACACATAAAAGAAAATCTACAAAATGATTAATTAAAACGTGGCAGATTTACAGTTTCAGTTCAAAGATGTGAGAAACTTGAGTGTTGATTTTACTCTTAGAAGAGAAAAAAAGGTAGACAAATTGCTAATTAGTTATTTTTAACCAATCAAAATTTAAATTGCAGAGAAAACGACTAATCTGAATTTTTGGATTCATCCATATTGTTGCATGAATCAGTATTCATAACTTCTGTTGCTGAGTAGTATGCCAGGTATTGATGGACACCTTGATTGTTTCCAGTTTGGGGAAATTATAAAGTTTCTATAAACATTGATATAGAAAATTTATAATCAACCTGTCTATATTTATTTGCTGGGATTTTTATTGAGATTTTATCAAATATGTAAATATAATTGTGAAGAATAAACAGTTTAATAAGTTTGAGTTTTCTAATCCATGAATATGGTTTATCTCGCCATTTATTTAGATCTTCAACTTCTTTTATCAACATTTTGTTGTTTTCAGACTAGAGATTCTGCATATATTTGTTAGATTTATACCCAAATATTCATTTTTCATGCTATCATGAATTATCTATCTATCCATTTATATCTATAAAGATATATGTTAGATATATAACTATATAGATATATTTATTTTTATATACATATATTTTTATTATTTTTAGATAAAATATCTAAAAATCTAAAATTAATATAAACATATTTATATATAAAATGTTAATTTTAAGTTCCTAATTGCTGTTATGTAAGAACATGATTGACTTTTGTACATTGACCTTATATTCTGTGATCTTGCTACACTCACATCTTGATTCTAATTGAGTATTTTGAATGAATTTTCCACACACATAATTGTGTGCTATGTGAATAGAGAGTAAATCACTCATAATTTCTATTACTTTGGACTTAATTCTGCCCACTAAGACTATCTAGAATGATTCTAATGTTATTTCCATATCACTGCTCTTTATATATTGGAAGTTCTCCTTTATATTCCTCCTGAGTGTTGACAGTAGTCCATGCATTTACTTCTTTTACTGTTTCTCTTTAATCTCTTTTTCAGACTGTCTCAAAAAACTAGTCACTGTACTTTGTGTGATCACATTATTTTAATATATATTCCTTTGAAAAGGTAGTGCCATGATCGTGTGCAGAACTCAGACACTAAGCACTTTAAATTGTAATCTATGATAACAGAGCTGCAATAATGTTAACAGACTATCTTAAGACATATAAATCTCACAGTCACTCTATGGGTAGATATTTTTATTTCCTCTTTGTAAAGAGGAAAATTTAAAAATTTGGTCTTAAAAACATTAACAGATTTGCCCACAGTCTTATAGGAATATGTAGTACAGCTGGCATTTGCACCCAGGTCTCTTAAATCAAATCCTTTGCTCTTAAACACTATACTAGATTAAACAAGTAATGTAATTGTTGCTATAATTTTACTGTATGAAATGGTGTTTACAATATAATTTTTGATAATTAAATTTGTGCTGTAAATAAAATATAGATAAAATGTTGATTTTGTTTCTGAATTACTTATTTATATATCTTTACTTTTACATGTTAGTCTTATGGATTTGCTCAGTCTTTCAACCTTAAAGTTAATAACAAGACACAGGAAATAACTTTTATTTAATGATTGCTTTTTATATTATCTTCTATTTTATATCTACTTTATTTATCTTCCATTAAATATTATCTTCTAGTTGTCAGTTCCTGCAAATGGTTTCCAGATCTTGCTTACCAATATGTTTCTATGTTTTAGTAATAGTTTAAATTTCACACAATTAGATAAGACAGTTATTCAAACAATATCTAAATAGTAAAAGAAATAAAATTATGAAAAAAAGAAAACAATATAAATAAACACTTTTATATTCTTGGTGTAGTTCATAGGTGCCAGAAATCAAAGACTATCTGAAGGCACAATTATTAATTAACTTAGATTCCTAGACAGAAATATTTATGCAACTATTTTCAGGGTTAAGGCTTTTTCCAATGCATGTTGAACAGAAGTTTATTAAGTACTGACAGGCTGATGAAGGTGCAATAAAACTTTATGAGTAGCTCAATATATAGCTGAGCAGTTTCCTTGACCATTACTTTGGCAGCCTTACCCAGCTCTGGTACGACATAGCAAACAGAACAGGCTATGAAATAAGGTAAATTTACGGATCATATTTCTTCGTTACTTTCATGTTTCTAAGTAATTATGTATACTTTTAATTCATGTTAGCAATATTTCTGTCTATTGGCACTTGTTTAAAAAAGAAAAGACAGCATATTTTAATTTGCTATTTTAAATATATAGCCCTTGTACTAAAACAAGAAAAAACATTTTTAATTTTTTTAAGATATGAGAATACTTCTTTGCCCAGCTCTTCATTATAAGTGAATCAAAGCAGATTTGTTTAACTACTTCATATAGAAAAAAAGTAAGAATCAAAAAATATCTTCAAATATGTAGAAATACTCTAAGTATGAATGTATTTTATTTAAAAAAATATGTATAGGCAGAGTAGAATGCTACAGTTATAAAACATTTATCTTTTCTAGCAAATCCTTTTTACTTCAGCCATTAAACTACCATCTAGTAAAGTATTACTCATTTTTAAAATAAATATACACAGAGAGGATATCAATATATAATTGCCCCAAAAGTGTTTTGCTTAAAATTACTGTGATGTAAATGTGATCAATGCAATTACCACCTACAGCATATGAACAATTTTTTTACTGATTGCTTATGAGTAGTCACATGAGTAATTTAATTTTAATACATTAATTTTGTTCTGATTCTTCAAGATAGAGTTTGCTTCATAACAATACGCAATTTTGTTTTAGACTTTTCTTAACAAAAGGAAAGCACAATCCTTATTGGATTCTTATACCAAAGTATGGTATTACTTTGAGTGAGACAAACTTACTTAAAGTTAAACAGTATATACAACTGTGTCCTTTTTCACATAACATTGAGCAGTTGGGTTTCATTTTCTCAACAGCCTCCTATATCCTCTGTCGCTTTGATTAAGTCTAGTTTACATTTGGGCTCTTTGAAGATTACAGATGCAATAAACAGCTTACATATATTTAACAGGAAATCATATGTTAAAATCAAATGCTAATCTTTAAACAGTCTTTCATAAGGGATACTTTAAAAAATGAATTGTGTTTACTTGATATCAGGCTCTGAACTACTTTCATGGTTATTGCTACTAAGAATAGAACAATCCAATTCTTTTTGTATAAAAAAGGGCAGTAGATATGCTATGTGATATGAGGATAGATCAACTGTGCCTCTAAGAGTAGGAAAGAACTCACAAAGAACATAATGTTTGAACTGGGCATAAATTGGAAGTGACCTAGAAAAGCAGATATGGAAGGGTTGAGGAAAGACTAAACAACATGTCCTAAGAAGATATGTTATCCAAAAAAGATGCTGCAGTGTTGGAGATAAGATGAAGGTATAATTCTGAAAATATTTTGGGTGTAGAACCAACAGGCCTTTTGAATGAATGAATGAAAGAAGATTTTAGGTTGAGTCAACTGGGCATGAACTGATCTAGATAATTACAGAAGAGGCTAGGGTGAGAGGCCAAAAAATTATTTTGAAAACAGCATTTTATAATCACTATATTGCACATTTGAAACTAATATTATACAGTATATGAGTAACTAAAATTTAAATATAATCTAAAAAAATTTGCAATTTATTAAAATGTTTACCATGGAAACTCTAAATTCCCACCTGGTTATAGGCCATTGAATTAAGATTTATATAAAAATCATAGAATACAGAAAAGCCGGAGAAAGACATAGAGAGATGAGAGCTGTATGGTCAAAACTAAATTAAATAAATAAAATTTAAGATAATTACTGGAAAAAAAGCTCTTCCCAATCTACACTTAAGTAACCTCTGTATGCTAACTCAAATGTATTATGTTTTCACAAAATAAGTACATGTGTTTGATATGACAGTTCAGTATATTTTATTTGCATTTTGTGGGAGGAACGTGGAGATCATGTGGTTCAAACCTTTTTTTTAAATGACATCTCCCAAATATATACTGTATACATATATAATTTTTGTAATATTTTATATTTATGTTCATACATATATTTATATTCTTTCTACATATATTTATATTCTTTTCCAAAATATTGTTATAAGAAAGCAGTGTTGGAATTTGAGATACAATTGGAGTAGGAAGAACTGGAGATTTTGATTTTGAGACAATGACTTATTTTCACTAAGCTTGAAGTTCCTAACGAGCAAAATTTGGATAACATCATCTCCTTCCTAAAATTGTGAGAATTAGGGAACGCAGTGCAAGTGTTAGTTTCTTTCACTTGAGAAAGGCTCTAAAATGAGAGAGCAAGGCACATCTGCTTAGAGATCTTTTTTTCCCTTTTTTTTTTACCCTCTTCATGTTTCATCTTAGTTACCACAATAATGTGTATCACAAATTCACACAGTTTATTAAAAATTGCAAGTGTTGTTTACACTTTTGCCAGTGTTTATTATTTTAGGTTATAAACAGAGTGGTCTGCAGCTCTGCTTGTGTTGCAGCTAAAAAAAAAGAGGAATGTGTATACTTTTATGATAATGATGGTGGTGTACTTTAGCTATATATTTTACATTTTTAAACATATATATTTTCTTTCTTTAGATGGTGAGGAAGAAATTTTCTCGATTAGAAATCTCTCTGATTGTCCTTTTTGCTATAGTTACTATAATAGCTATTGCCCTAATTGCTGTTTTAGCAACTAGGACACCTGCTATTGAAGGTAAGTAATATTAAAAAATACTTACACGTTATAGTGAGGTTGAAGAAAGTTTACTCCATATTAGTTATGGATTTTTACAAGTTATCCACATGAGATGAAATGTGAAGAAAGATCTCTAGTAAGATACATAATTACTCCAGTTTTTTGTATCTATTACAGTTATTTCAGTTAAGAACTGTTGTAATTAAGGAATCTATCTGCTTTGACATTAATAACCTTCCCACATTGTGTTGCTTGAGAAATAGTGAAGAGGCAAAAGGATCAAGGTGTTAATAATTGAAGGAGGAATAATTATCTACTGTTTTTAGTGAGGTTCTTCTCATTAATGGGAAGACCTGGGTTTTTGCTCTGGCCTTCAGATACTTGGAAAAGTGGTGGTAGGGGGTGGAAAATCTATGGGTCTGTCCTCTTTATTTTAGGCTCAGTTTTTTGTTTTGTTTTGTTTTGTTTTGTTTTGTTTTTAAGGAGAGAGGATGTATAACAAAAACAGGCAGAGGTAAGGTGAAACAAAGCTTGAAATGTTTATCTTTTTTTTCTGAATATTTCTATCCTCATTTAGAGTAAATGCATACTACTCCTATCCACCTCACCTGCTTTCCCTTTTCTCATCATTATCTCTAGACCAAATCAGAATTGGAAAGGATAATGTTACAAGGTGTCTTGTGGTCTAACCATAGTTAATTTTCTACTGCTGTTAGTCATTTGTTTTACTGTCTTCTAGTATACTGAAAACTCACTACATTGTGAAGTGATCGATTTTATCTTATCCGTATCTGATTACTGGAAAGTACTTATATAGAATTGGGATTTATTTTTCTTTGCTACTCCCTGCTTTCTCTTCTGCTCAGTTCAAAGTATTTTTTCCCTCCTACCTTTCTCTTTTTTGCTGTAATTCTTGTCTCTTTCCCTATATCCTTTTCCTGTCCATATTTCTCCATCTTCTTTCTTCATCTATAAAACACATTTTTTTGGTAAATATTGTGGAATGTGCATTTTGTTTACTTTTCAATCTACCTCAAGACCTTCTGTGAAAATATTTTGGTTTTCTGCAGAAACGGTCAATAGGGCTCTGCACAATTTTTAAATGGCATTTGGGTATTTTCCTTTGATAACTAGGACTTGAAAATGTCAGTTCTTCATTAATGTAAAATTTATTTTTATTTTTATTATATATAAATTTATTTGTTCTTACACTGTAAGGTATTTATTTCAACAATCTGAAAATATTAATTTAACACCGTGTTTTGTTTTATTGACCCTCTTTATTTCCTAGCGATTAGTATTTCTACTTCCACTCCACCTACCTCTCATACAACCACCGTGTACCCCAGTCCAGGAAAGTGTCCAAACGAGCTAAACGACCCTATCAATGAGAGAATAAACTGCATTCCAGAACAATTACCAACACAGGTCTGCAACAAAAGACTTTAATATTTTTTTATAAATAGATATATATTATAGTAATTATATTAAGATAATTGCTCAATATTGGATCAATTCCATATTTTGAAAGATCTAGCCATCAATTAGGCTGCATTTATCTTTTTATTCTAGCTCTGTTTAAAGCGATGAGAGATAATAGAAATTACTGAGCTTGCTCTTCTGTACTTCTATTCAATTTAAATTCACAAGTTAATATTTTTTCATGCTTAACAAACTATTATTAATTTTAAAAACCTTTATGAAATTCTATCCTTGCAAATCCACTTCTTAAAAAAATTATAACCTTTGAAAGTATACATTTGAGTGACAATGTGAATGCTCCATAAAGGTATTCATAATGATAGCATTAAGAATTGTCTGTGGAAAAGGGCATCTGGGTGGCTCAGTCGGTTAAGCGTCTGACTTCCACTCAGGTCATGATCTCACAGTTCGTTAGTATGAGCCCCGCATCGGGATCTGCGCTGACAGCTTGGAGCCTGGATCCTGCTTAAGATTCTGTATCTCCCTCTCTCTGCCTCTCCCCGACTTGCTTTTTCTCTCTCTCTCTCTCTTTCTCTCTCTCTCACTCACTCTTAAAACTAAATAAACATTAAAACAATAAAAAAAGAATTGTCTGTGGAAAATAAAATAATAATGATATTTTGGAAGATTATTATTTTTTATTATTTGGTACATTGGGAGAAGAAGCACAAATGGAGAAAATTAAGGGTAACTTAATGGATTCATGCAACCCTGAGTTGACTCTTCCTTAGTCTTCATAACCTACATAAGAATAAAAGTCAGTAAAGATGTGTGTATGTGTGTGAATGTGTGTGTGTTTGCATTTTGCAATATCTATGTAATCTATAATATAAATCTCTATAATGTATATATTAATTATTATGTACTAAATAGTATATGTAATATTTGTATTTTGTATGCAATCTATAGTATATTATGTATCTCTATTATATGCATCTATAATGCATCTATTATATAGATTATAATATATATTAAATCTGTAATAGACATATCTGAATCTCACCTCTCTCACTCCTTTCATCACAAGCAGAATAAGTAAATGAACTATAAATTTTTTCTATTAGCCTTAACCTACCATAGCTACCTCATAGTTAACACATGATTTTCTGATTATTTGCTATGAAAAGTTGCAAATAGATGAGATTTTTCTTACAACAATATTAAGAACAGTTAGTCTTTATAGGTTACCTACTGATAATAGAGCTGGATAAATAGTGTTTACTGTGACACACTAAGAAAATTGGCCAGATATTCTGTTTAATTGGCAGTGTATTCTGCTTAGGAAACAATTGAAGTTTAATATAGAATTCTGTTAGGCACAATATGGGCTGCTAAGATCTTAAAGCATAAAAATTAAATTATTCTTATTGTATTTATTTTGTTTGCAGTCTGTATTTACTTGTAATTTATTATTTAATTATTATTTGTTAAGTTTTTAGTTAAATTCTAGTTACTTAACACATAGTGTAATATTGGTTTCAGGAATAGAATTTAGTGATTCATCACTTACATATAATACCCAGTGCTCTAGGGAAACAGTATTTAACAGCTAATTGTTTAAGGTTTTGATGCCTACTATTAGTTTTTAATGTCAGTCTGTAACGTTGTTAAAGAGTGTTTTCAATGTGAAACAAATTAAACTTATGAATTTAACAATTTTCAGCTAACATGTATTTGTCATTTAAGAAAAGAAGGTGAACTTAATTTAACAACAGTTATAATTTTACCCAGACTGTATTAGTCATCCTGCGCTTCTATAATAAAATGCCAGGCTGAGTGGCTTAAACAATAGACATTTATTTTCCCACTGTTCTGGAGGCTAGAAGTCAAAATGCTACCAGGGTTGATTGCTAGAGAGACATCTCATCCTGCCTTGTAGACAGCTGCATTCTTGTGTCTTCATTTGGTCTTTCCTTTGTGCATGCACAAAAGGAGAGAGAGAGTATGTATGTGACCATATTCTGGCATCTCTTCCTCTTTTTATGAGAGAACCAATCCTATTAGATTAGCATCCCAGCCTTATGACCTCATTTAACCTTAATTACCTCCTTAAAGGCCCTATCTCCAAATACAATCATACTGGGGGTTAGGGATTAGGGCTCCCTACTTAGGAATTGTTGGGGGACACAACTCAGTCCACAAAACAATCAGTCTGTTATAACTATAGCAAGAACTACATTATTACATGTAATTCTATATGTGTACTCACACACATATAATAAAAATAAGAACAAAACAAATTTATTTTAATTTTACCTACCAAAGTTTATGACTATTGAGGGATATTTAATGTGTTTTAATTTTTTGCTTTTTCAAATTAAGAAGAAAGAAAATTGAAGTTCACGCCTGTTGAATTTAAGGAACAAAACTGATGAGCAAAGGGGAAAAAAAAGAGAGAGAGGTAAACCAAGAAACAGACTCTTAACTATAGAGAACAAACTGATGGTTACCAGAGGGGAGGTGAGCGGGGGTATGGGTTAAATAGCTGATAGGGATTAAGGAGGGCACTTATGATAAGCACCAGGTATTATATGGAAATGTGGAATAACTATGTTGCACACCTGAAACTAATATTATGCTGTATGTTAACTAACTGGAATTAATTATTCTTAAAGCTTATTTGTTTTGAGAAAGAGAGAGAGAAAGCATAAGCAGGGATGGAGCAGAGAGGGGGAGAGAGAGAATCCCAAGCAGGCTTCACACTCAGTGCAAAGCCAGTTATGTGGCTTGGTCCTATGAACCAGGAGATCATGACCTGAGCTGAAATCAAGAGTTGGACACTCAACTGACTGAGACACACAGGCATAGACATCCTGAGATTGAGGCACCCTGCCCCATAGAGTTCTTGAAGGGACTAAACATGTAATAGCACAGAAAGCACTCAAATATTAGACATTATTAATGAGTACCTGTTCCTTCCCAGCAGCTGTCCTAAGCAGCTAGCTCACTTAAACAGGAACAAGGCTTCATGGATCATTCACTATTTTGTTCTTGTTTCATCTGTTCCTCCTGAGCAAAAAGAATGATACTACAAATATCAGGTTGCTTTCATGTGATTAACAATTCTAGAAAGGATTCTTTTAACTCAACAAAGATAACAAAAGTGACTAATTGAGAATGACTGAGCTCACATCATAAAATTAATTATATATAGATTACTAAGCCTAACTGGAATTTAAATAAAACAATGAGTAGTTTTTTAAATGCTATTAAAATAATAGAGGAGAATAAATGAAATCTTGAAAAATAGGCAGAATGACTAAACATAAATATTAATTGTCAAAATCTCTAAAAATAAACTAAATTTTTCATATTTTAAAAACAATAATGAGGATATACAGTTTTGAACTAGTATTTTGGTGTGTATATGTAGTGGTATGAATGATATGTCCTCCATAAATTCATGTCTACTTGGAGCCTTATAAATAGGACTTTATTTGAGCCTAAGTGGCTCAGTCAGTTAAACATTTGACTCTTGATTTTGGCTCAGCTCACAATTTCACAGTTCATGGGATCAGTTCCCACATCGGGCTCTGCAAGGGCAGCACAGAGCCTACTTGGGATTCTCTCTTTTGTCTCTCTACCCTTCCTCCCACTCTATGTCTCTGTCTCTGTCTCTCTCAAAATAAACATTATTTGGAAATAAGATCTTTGCAGATGTAATTATATGTTAAATGAGGTCCTGCTAGATTAAGGTGGGTCCTAAATCCAATGACTGGTGTCCCTCTAAGAGAAGGTGATGACATACAGAGAATCACAGGGAAGAAGGCAGTGTGAAGATGGAAGTACAGATTTGAGTAAGGTATCTTCCAATCAAGAAATGCTAAATTTCCAAGGGCCATCGGAAGCTACGAATAGACAAGGAAGCAGTCTTCCCTAGAGCCTTGGAGGGAGCATGGTTTTGCTAGCACCTTGAAATAGGACCTCTAGATTCCAGAACTGTGAGAGAATAAATTTCTGTTGATTCACATAATCCTATTACAACATCCCTAGGAACCAAATATAGTATGTTTGGAGGAACTTCATGTAACTCCATTTTACTATTTTTTCTTATTTTAGCAAAATGTAATTATAGTTTGCTTATTTATTTTCTCTTATACCGTTACACCTTCCCAAATGAGTTTATCTGTGTCTAATTCTACCTCTGTGTTTTGTAACAACATTTAAAAAGCCCTTTATAAAGATTACTGTAAATGACAATTTTTGTGTTATTATCTCTTTGTATTGCTGGGAGTATTTCTGTAAGTTCTATAAGTAGAGGGAAAATTACCTGATCAGAAGTCACACATACTTTAAATTCTGATAGGTAATGAACCCCTAAAATATCAGGTCAAATTGTACTTCCCTTAGCAATGTACATGTACATATGTTTATACTTGTGTGTGTTTGTGTGTGTGTGTGCATGTGTATATGTATCTGAAGCCAGTTTAATTTGATGTTAAACTAGGAGAGAAGTTAACATGTGTACTGTCAACTACTAAAAGTGTAGGCTTTAAACTTTTTCAAGACAAATAAGCAAGAAGAAAAATGCACAGATGCTCAAATTATGAAAGTGTATCACACTATTAAATTTAAGTATTAAGTAGATTTTTAATTATACCAGTGTTAACACACAGAATCACCATGTGCCTCAACTTTTTATATAAGCATATATAAAACTTTTTCCACTTCACATAATCTTTCCATACATATCATAAAACTACTCCAAAGCTCAGTGTTTAGCTTTATTCTTTGAATGTAATGGCTACAACTAGTTACAACCTGGCACATAAATTAGTTTAACTATTTACTTAAAATATTAACTAATAAGTGGCTGGAAATAACTGCCTTAAGAATTTTATGTAGGCTTGAATTCAGATCCATGTCTTCATCTTTATAGCCTCACTTGTAGCTTGATACATAATTGATACTCAGAAATATTTCAGTTCTTCTGCATTGACTACATGACAACAGAATAGATTATAATCACTCATAAAGCAGGAACTTTAAAATAAAAAACATAGGCTTAGTAGTATATCTTGGAATCTGGGATTGTGATACCTTTAGCTTTGTTCTTTCTCAAGATTACTTTGGTTACTCAGTGTCTTTTGTGGTTCCATACAAATTTTAGTATTATTTGTTCTGGTTGTGTGAAAAATCTGGTTGTATTGAACCTGTAGATTACTTTGAGTAGTATATTCAAATAAAAAATTTAAAAGTAAAGAAACAAAGAAAAAACATAGGTTTACAATAATGTTTATAGATATGTAAATTTGATAAAATCACAACTCAGAGTATCAATTTCTGATAGGGAGTAATTAATTCACTTTATCAAATATTTGTATTTCTGCCAAGTGAAAGTAACAAGAGAATAGACGATTTTGTTTTAAAATTTTTTAATGTTTATTTGTTTTTGAGAAAGAGAGAGAGAGAGAGAGAGAGAGTAAGCATGAGCAGGGGAGGGGCAGAGGGAGAGAGGGAGACACAGAACCTGAAGCAGCCTTCAGCTTCTGGGCTGTCAGCACAGAACCTGATGAAGGGATCGAACTCACTAACTGTGAGATCATGACCTCAGCTGAAGTCTGGTGCTTAACCAAGTGAGCCACCTAGGTGCCCCAAAAGCATGTGATATTCTTGAAGAAATAAGCTTGTATTCCAGACATTCAATTCAAACATTTACTGGAATAGATGTTTAAAAAATAGGTATTGACACCTGATAACAGTACTAATAATATGATTCCTTTCATAAATGTTTCCTTAGGCAGTTTGCGCAGTGCGAGGCTGCTGCTGGAGGCCATGGAATAACTCTCGTATTCCTTGGTGCTTCTTTGCAAATAATCATGGCTATAATGTTGAGAGAATGACAACAACAAGTACTGGTGAGAAATGATCCAATATAACATATTTTAATTGGAAAACAAAAAATACATTTAAAATTTTTCTTTGCAAAAGTAACTTAAATAGAATCAAATGGGAAATTTGTACACAAGAATGTTTAAATATGTTAGATCAAGGACTTCATTCTTGCATGATTCTATCTTCCAAATAATAAAAGAAGTTATTATTTGTAATCAAGGTAATATAATTATAAAAATATGAAAAATATTTAATGATTATTTATCTTTATAAATAAAATAATCACTCATGCAAACTTTTTTTCTTCCTTTAAGGAATTGAAGCCCAGTTGAACAGGATACCTTCACCTACGCTATTTGGAAATGACATTTCTAGTGTTCTCTTCACAACTCAAAATCAGACACCTAATCGTTTCCGGTTTAAGGTTTGTGTTTTGATATTTATAAAGAGGAATTAATCATAAAAGGCAGTTATGAGCACATTGTTCATCTTACCAAGACATTTTCTCTCTTAAGAAATATTTATTCCGGGGGTGCCTGGGTGGCTCAGTCGTTTGAGCCTCCGACTTCGGCTCAGGTCATGATCTCACAGTTCATGGATTCGAGCCCCGCATCTGGCTGTGTGCTGACCCCTAGCTCAGAGCCTGGAGCCTGCTTCAGATTCTGTGTCTCTTTCTTTCCCTGCGCCTCCCTGTTCATGCTCTGTATCTCTCTGTCTCTCAAAGATAAAAAAAATGTAAAAAAGATTAAAAAAAAAGAAATATTTATTCCAAACCAAAGGACTAATTGAACTAGTTATTCCACTTCTCTGAGCCTGTTTATTAAAATGTGTCAAAAGAATAGTTTCTTTGGAAGTTTTTTTTTTTTTTTAATTTCATAATACAGTCAATGTAAAATATTGGAGAGAGTGCCTTGAAAAGAATACACACTCAGTAAACTTTAGTAACTTTTATTACTCAACCACAGACTATGATGAAGGATTAGTTTAAAATTTAATTTGAGAAACATTTAATTATTCTGTATAAATGTGACTTATACTTACTAGTTCTTTTTACTGGTATCCCTTTTATTCATGACTTTGAAGAAACTAATTTTTATTATTTTTTAAGTGAGCAGTTAACTTGAATTTTGGATCTTTGGATATGGAAGTGAAAACAACACTATATTCTTTGTACATTACTCTTTTAGCAATTTCACAGGAATTAAGAATTTTTAACCAAATGTAAAATTCTTCATAGGATTTTAAGGAGATGAACACTAAAAACAATGAGAATAATTAAAATCACAAAAATATAGTATTCAAGAATCAGTATTTACTAATACTATCATTAATTTCTATATATTTTTATCAGCCAAAAATATTTTTATTATATGCAGTACTTTTATGACCAATTCTATATTCTTTAACAACTTATACAATTCTGTGCAAAACCATACAACAATGTGAAAATTAAGTTTATGACTATATTAATAACTCCCCTATTAAGTTATTAATTTTAATATTTTTTATTCAAAGCTTACAGTTGATATTTAATACAGAATTGGAAAATGAAATAATGGTTTTGAATCAAATAGTGCTAATTTATTTAATCTTTGCAGATTACTGATCCAAATAATAGAAGATATGAAGTTCCTCATCAGTTTGTAAAAGAATTTACCGGTACCACAGCTAGTTCTAATACATTTTATGATGTGAAGGTTATAGAAAATCCATTTAGCATCAAAGTTATTAGAAAAAGCAGTCAGAGAATTTTGTAAGTATCTTATTTTACATTTCTTTAAGGTTAAATACTGGTCAATTTTATTCTGTTATCATAGAATTAGGAAAGGTTTAATTTTAAGAACTTTTCAGAAAGAAGAAATTTCCTTCCAAAGAGGATGGATGTACGTCCTTGTAAAGATTATACTGTAAAGCAGTTTTATTCCCTGTGGGTGAAAGGTACAAAGGTGGATGAAAATGTACAAATGGGGGCCAATCAAAGATGAAGGTAAAGAGCATCACTGATAAGCGTTTTAGCCCTCCCTGTATTTTTTGCATAGCTAGAACTCCTGTTTTGTCCTTTCCCCATTGTTTATCATATTCTCTTGCCAATTTGTAGAATCAAAAAGTTACTATTCAGAAAGGAGTTAATTCCCATAGTAATATTAAAGGACTTATATATATGAAAAATACATATATATGAAAAAATATATATGAAATATATATATATATATTAAATATTGCCTGAATGCCTTTATTATGAATGTATTTTGGGGTTATATTTGTGGCAAGGTATTTAGTAATTTTTAAGATCAATGATCTCACATCTCTAAGAAGGTTAACTGAGTGGGGCGCCTGGATGGCTCAGTTAAGCTCTGACTCTGGCTCAGGTCACGATCTCGCGTTTCATGGGTTCGAGCCCTACATCTGGCTCTGTGCTGTCAGCGCGGACCCTGCTTTGGATCCTCTGTCTTCCTCTTTCTCTCTGCCACTCACCCTCTCTCTCTCACATACAAAAATAAAATAAACATTAAATAAAAGAAGGTTAATTGAGCAATTGTCAAGATTAAATCTCAGCAATTACTTAAGTATATTTTAATAATTTGCAATTGAGGTTATGTTAAATCACAAAAGTATTAAATTCATTTAACATTTCTTGTAGCATATATTTGAAATGTATCCAACATACAATCTTCTTCATTTTGGAAAAATTATTTTGAACTTAATTTTCATATATATGTTAGAGGTGTGAAAGCCAGGATAGTACTGTATTTTAAAATAGTGTCTTCGGAGCAAGGCAGAACTAGGTTTGAAATCTGGCTTTGCTTCTTGCCAGTTTGTCACCTTAGAACACAGGAATTAATTTTCCCAATTTGTATTATTTGTAGAATTGAACTGATAATGGTAGTTACACTTCATGCTTGTGATGATTAAAGGAGAGGAGGTATATGAAGAATCATATTGGTGGTGATGAAGCAAATTGTGTTGATGGAATTAACAAATTCTGTTTATAGTATAATTCATGTATTCCTAAGAAGTGATCACAGCTAAAGATTGATATATTTAAAATGAAATAAATATTCAGGATGGTAACATAGAACCTTATTTGGTAGAACATTTTACTTGTTTCTAGATCATTTGTTTATTTATTTTATTATATAGGTTTGACACCACCATTGGTCCTTTGGTCTACTCTGACCAGTATATACAGATTTCAACCAGGCTTTCCAGTGCATATATTTATGGCATTGGGGAACATATTCATAAGAGATATCGTCATGATTTAAACTGGAAAACATGGCCAATTTTTACCCGAGATCAACTTCCTGGTGACGTAAGGAACTCTTTTTTTTTTTTTTTTTTTTTTTTTGTAAATAAAATCATTATTTTGGAGTTGATAATTGTAACCTATTTGAAGCCATAATTTATTTTATGTCTGTGATACCTAATCCAGGAGCTTGTTTACTTCAGGGGTGATGATTTATAGTGAAATCTTAAATTAACTCAAAAAGTAACCAACAGATTTGAGGTGCCTGGGTGGCTTGGTCATTTAAGCGTCCGACTTCAGCTCAGGTCATGATCTCACAGTTTGTGAGTTTGAACCCCATGTCAGGCTTTGGGATGACAGCATGGAGCCTGGAGCCTGTTTTGGATTCTGTGTCTCCCTCTCTCTCTGCCCCTCCCCAACTCACACTCTACCTGTCTCTCTCTCAAAAATAAACATTAAAATTTTTTTTAAAAAAGTAACCAACAGATTTTATGTTTAAATAGGTATATATAGTTTATGAATATTTTCTTTTGATTTTGATTTTTATATTCTATCATTCCCTTTTCAATCATTCTTATGCTTAAGCATATGAATGTCTAGTCATTGAACTAGAATAATTTTAAACAGTTACCGTGTTCTATATCACTTTGTATGGTATGGTGTCTGCCTATCTATTGGACATCATATTGTATATCTATGTCTGCTTCTTCCCCTTCCATAACATATGATAATCTTCTATAAGTTTATATATTTGTACAAGGGGTTGGTTCCCTTTTTAAATACTGCAGTTGAGGTTCCTTATCATTATACAATAAGTGACTGAGAACTAATTTGAACTTTAAACTCATAAGAACTTCTCCCAAACTCCCCCATGCAAAATTAGTCTTTACTACACGTTAGTATTTGTGTATATATTTGTCTGTACTTCTAAGATGAGGTTATTTAGGACAAAGTCCACATCATTAAAAAATTATTTTTAGGGCCGCCTGGGTGACTCAGTTGGTTAAATGTCTGACTTCAGCTCACGTCATGATTTCACAGCTTATGTGTTCAAGCCCCGCATCGGGCTCTGTGCTGATAGCTCAAAGCCTGGAGCCTGCTTCGGATTTTATGTCTCCCTCTCTCGCTGCCCCTTCCCTTCTTACACTCTGTCTCACTTTCTCAAAAAGTAAATAAACATTAAAAAATTAAAAATATATTTTTTAATTGATTCATCATTGCTTTGAGTCAATTGTTGGTGAATTTTAAAATGCCAATGCTATTTCATTCCCAAAAATGAATAAGTGATTGTTGCTTTAAAGAGCCTTGTTTGGTACAGAACTACAACTAATAAAGATTCTACCATTCTTTATTTATAGTATAACTATCGTAATGAACACCAAATAAACACCAGGCTAAGAACTTCATAACTATTTTCCATTCATTCTTTTCTTGGAAACTCCATATCCAATCAGCTGGGATTTTTTTTCTTTTGCCTTATAAGTGTATTTCCAGTTATTCTCAGCTATTTCATGTACTCATGAGCTCTTAGCAAATGTACTGCAGAAGTTCTATGAGATTGGATGTCATCTTGGAATTCCCTCTAGTGCTTTGGGCATTCATGGGCCATAATGAATAAAAGTGTCATTTTCTTATCATGATGAGCTTATTAAAACTCAATCGGATAAAACATGAAGGAAAGTTAAGTAATCTAGTCATAGTATAATGAATATATTATGTTATATATTTTATATAGTAACATATTAATAATCAAAATAGGTTAAATTTTTTGCCACAGTGTTTCATATGGTATGTATAGTAGAGAAAATTAGTATAGAGGCATGAGGAGTAAATTACAGAAACAATTGGCATTTATTAAGGCCATGTTAAATATATAATATTTTTTATTTTAAATATACTTTAAAATTTATTTTAAATATACTTTTTGCCTTACAGAATAATAATAATTTGTATGGTCATCAAACATTCTTCATGTGCATTGAAGATACTTCTGGAAAATCATTTGGTGTTTTCTTAATGAACAGCAATGCAATGGGTAAGAGTAATTTTTCTGGTAATATATTTAAATGAGATTTAACTTGAAATGTTTAAACTGCTCTCTTTATTCCAATCATAGATATTTTATGTCAGAGTAAACTCTATTGTTAATGATTTAGTATGTGAAATTATTACAAGCAGAGTTTGTAATTAGTAAGAAAATGGTATTTTGCATATAAGTGCATCTATTTTGGGGAGACTGTACTGTGTTGTGATACTCAGGCACTTTCTTCAGAGCCTTCAGAACAACAGTGAAACACATCCATGAAGAGGAATTTTCCCATTCCCACAGCCTCACTTGTTAAGATAAGTTAACATACCACTACAACCAAAAAAAAAAAAAAAAAAAAAAAAAAAAGGAAGGTCTATATAATATAGGGAGAGAAAGAAGGAAGATTAATTTTTGAGTTAATCATAATTCAAGTAATGTAGAATCTTTTTTTAAATGTTGTGAGTAAAATACTCATATTTACCATATGAGTCAGTGATAATAAAAAGTCACAAAATTCAACAATATCCCAACAAGAACAGTATATTAAAAATGGTTATCCAGGCAATGATTGTCTATGTAGAGAAAAAAAATTATAGTTTTTTTTCTTAGAAATTAACATGTGAGAATATGATCTTTTAGGGAATCTTCAGTTAACATAACTAATTGAAATGCAATTTTAGAAAACAATATATTTTTGTTGTAAAAGGACTGATTTCCTTGCTATGTAGTTTCCAGGAAGAGATTCTGCCAACATCTGTAAAAGGAAACATCTGTGATTTCCTACCAAAAACGTGATAGATGGTGGTGTTCTACTTTTCTCTTACAGTCTTCCTATCTACAGTCTTATTTTACCTTAGTTATTTAAAAACGGTGCAAAAATATATGTTTAATATGAAGTACTTTAAATAGACACTGTGGTTATTTTATTACTGTGTATATTTGTATCAGTTATATATGCTTCTCCAATTTAATTTTTAGAAATTTTCATCCAGCCTACTCCAATAGTAACTTACAGAGTTATTGGTGGAATTCTGGACTTTTACATTTTTCTAGGAGATACACCAGAACAAGTAGTTCAACAGTATCAAGAGGTATGTTTTACATCTATTTTAATAAATTATTTTCTACCATACTTTTTTTTCAATCATCATGTCTAATTTTATTTATGATATCTGGGGCCTCTTAGCTAAATATATTTTATAAATCTTACCATTTTTCAGGTATGAGTACGTGGTTTCTGTTTTTGTATTTCCTATACAACGAAGCCTATGTATATTTAAATGTCTATATTTCTGGTATCAAATTATTTTTGGTTCTAGGCAGCTGAGTTCAGGAGTAGGTTTTTTTTGAAATGTTGCATATTAAATCTTTACTTATTAATGACCTACTTTGGTGTGTTAAAGCAAAGGGAAGTATCTTCTATTCAAGGCTGAGGATAGGCAAGGGTGTGTAGGGTCATACATCCCTTTGATAAAAATCCTAGAGGCAAGTGAGTTATAAGGAAGACTAGTAAAACTGCTGTTAATGCATAGTAGGTAAATTTCAGGAAAATTGTCTCTGATGCTCAGGCTTACAATGGAAGATTTTGAAGCATAATCTGAAGTCCTATAACTTCTGTCTAAGCAACATTTGCTTACTTATTAAATAATGTCTTCACGTACCTAACTCCAAGATGGGTCTTAGAGAGATAAGGAATCTAGGGATTATAAACATTATACAATGTTTCTGTATAAAGTATAAGATAAATAATATGAATTAATATAATAGATAATATTTTGTATACTTTTATGAAAAATTGTCACATATGTGTATACTACACACACAAAGAAATTTCAATTATATGTCCAAGTCTATAATGAAATTTCATGAAACATGTTTGTGAAATGAGTTGAAAAATGCTAATTTTTTCAGTTTTTATATTATTTTTTAAAATAAATTTAATATTTAAATAAATAGAATACAGTAACCCAATATGAGTAACTTAAAACTTGTTACATTGTAGTTTTTAGACATACATGATAGAGGAAATCATGGAATGTGTGTTTGTATATGTGTGTGAATATGCCTAAATAATAATAAAAAAAAAACCCTCATCATGCCAATAAGGTTATTTGTCTTAATCTAACCCAATACTCAGTTTCATTGAAAACAGTTTACTATTACTTACACCTGTATTTCCACGTGCAAAATCATGTCCTCTGTTGTGACGACATACTGATATTCTGTTGTTGGTGTGCACTAAGCTTCTTTCAATATTTTGAAAATATAAATATTTCAGAGAGGAGAAAAATGGGTGACAAAATATAAGGGAATAGAAATTTTATACTTTTAAACATTTTTTTTATTACAAGAGAGTCATTCATTCATTCATCATTCATCCTGTTGCTACAAGAAGTAACAGTGTGATGGGACAATTTTATTTCTTACCTCTTTGATGGAATTTTTGTGTTCTCTTCTTTACCTTTGCATGCTTGGAAAAATATACCTTTGTAAATGTTACTTTCTTAAGAGCTAACTTTCCAGCTTTTTAACAATATAAACAAGGATGAGTGACAAAACATAAAGTTAAATGTTTTATATTATAATAAAATTTTAACATAAAATCCAGGACGCATTTTAGAATGCAGGTAACACTAATTCTTTGTTCAAAATATGTAATATAAGTTAAATAAATATTAGAGATAGAATAAGAAGCATATTAATAATAATTTTAATGATCTTTATTGAAATTAATCGCATATCCATTTACTTCAAGCTCGTTGGACGACCAGCAATGCCAGCATATTGGAGTCTGGGATTCCAGCTGAGTCGCTGGAATTATAAGTCACTTGATGTAGTGAAAGAAGTGGTAAAAAGAAATCGGGATGCTGGCATACCATTTGTAAGTGGGATGAAGGGTGTGTGGGATTATATACCAAGTTAAATATTGTCATGTAATAATAAATGTAGGAAATTGTCAGCATTACACATTATAATATACTATATAATATGAATGTGGATTATTAAGAAGTGTTTTAATGATAAAGTATATTTTAAATCTATACACAAGGCCAGGTCTACTTGAAATTTTAAGAACTGATTATGACTTATACTAGAATAAATGATTAACTGTGAACATCATATTCACTTTCTTAAAATAGATTATTTTTACAACCTATATACTTTTTAATGTGTCTTATGTAACCTATAGGCTTTGTTTTCTATACAATGATTCCCATATATAAAATATAGTACTTATCCAGTGATCATCACTGAAACAAATGTGAATAATCACTTAATGTTCTTGTACTTTAGAATTAGAAAAATTAGTTTATAAACAAGTTCTTAGTTTTTAGTAAAATGGAAGAGATTTAGTAAAATGGAAGTTCATTTACTTTTTAATCATTGTATTTATAAAACATTGGACTTAAAGGTTGAAGTTATTAGAATCCTTTCAGTACTATTTATTTAAATATACTCTACTAATTTTCAGGATACCCAGGTCACTGATATTGACTATATGGAAGCCAAGAAAGACTTTACTTATGATAAAGTTGCATTTAGTGGGCTCCCTGAATTTGTTAAAGATTTGCATGACCATGGACAGAAATATGTCATCATCTTGGTAATGACATTATACATTAATATGTTTTTAGCGTTTACACATTTGTAACTTAACAGATTTTCTATAGTTTCTTCTTTCTGTTATTAGGACCCTGCAATTTCCATAGATAAGTTAAGCAATGGAGCAGTATATGACACCTATGAGAGGGGAAATGCGAAACATGTGTGGGTAAATGATTCGGATGGGACTACACCAATTATTGGCGAGGTAAATTATGATATTCATTAAAGTTGTGTTGCTTAGATTTTTCTGTTGTGTAACGACAAAGCTTTCATTAGTATGTGTGTGTGTGTGTGTGTGAGTTTGCTTTCAAATCTGAACTTGGTATTTTAATTGTGTAAAGAAATTTTAGACAGAGGAAATATTTCAATATTTCTATTGCTAAAACAGTTTTTGTAAGAAGACATAATTTTCAATGCTCTACACAATTAAAACTAAACTAACAAAATATGATAATTTAGATTATTACAAAATTCTGATATTTTGATGTAAAATAAATACTTCTATAAATTGAATATTTTTGTGCTGGATACTAAATTTTGTGATTTATATTTAATCCTCACAGTAAAATAATAAGATACCTATAATTAGAATTCTTACTTTATAGGTGAAAAAAGTGAATCTGAGAAAGGTGTAGTAACTTTCTTAATGTCACAGAGCTAATGAAGAACAGGTTATGAAACAGACTAGCTCCCAAATGCATAATTTTAACCAGAACAAATATCATTTTGAAGAAAGCTTGGTAAGACATATCAAAAACTGTAATGTCTACATACTCTAACTTGGTAATTACATTTCTGTAATTTAGTCAAAGGAAATAAAGTAAGAGATAATGTCAGTTTATGAGAAAACGTGTATTATAGCATTATTTACCGTAATGAAGAATATACTAACCATCATTTTTTATTGCATTCATCAGCATCAAAATTTCTGGTGAAAGTCTTATTCAAATAATTATGAGCTTCATCAGGAAACAAAAGCTGAATTTCTTCCTCATAATGCCTATTAATAACTCATAGAATATACTTTGTTAAACCTTCTCCATTTACTATGAACAGACTGGATAGCCAATACTCATAATTTGGATATAAAATAATATTATATATTTCAGTTCATCTGAAATTGAATTTCTCTTGCCTGTCATTATTTTATGTAATTAGATAATTTGAACAAGCATAAAGAGACCGCATAGTATGTACAGTGTTTAATAGCCTGGAGTCAGATATGTAATTGCTGTGTTTGAATTCTTTCTGTGCCACTTATTAGTGGTATGATCTTGAAAAATGTATTTAGCTTCTCCGTTTATCACTTCTCTCATCTGTAAAGTGGGTTTAATTATAGTGACTAACTCATCTGTAAAGTAGTGATTTAAAAAATTCGTCTCTTCTATAGTTCTAGTGAAGACTAAATGAGCTAGTAATTATAAAAATGTTTGGAACATTACCCAGCACATAACAAATATCACATTCTCATTTATTAAATAAATAACAAATATACAAGGAGTTTTTTTGCTTGAATATCTTGGAAGCAAATGCCTTTGGAAATTAAACAGTGTACTATTTTTTATCAGACAATGAATATATTGTATAGTTTTTTTTAACCTAACCTAAGAGGATGTTAAGAAATAAATTTAGTTGCAAATAGCAAATAGCAGCTTCATCCCACGTTCTTATATTTTTGCCTTCCTTAAATGCCTTATGCCCTGTCTTTCTACTTTACTCTCATTTCATGCATTTTATTTTGTTTTTTAAAATGAGCCTAAGATTGTTATACATATAGATGGTGCATGGATCACATAAACTTAAAGAAGTACAGTATTATAGCTTTAGTACTTTTTTACTATTCTTATCTACTCAATAACTTTGAATTATCATTTATTTATTCTATCTTTTATATATGTATATATATATGAATGATCTATTTTTTAGGTATGGCCAGGATTATCAGTATACCCTGATTTTACTAATCCAAACTGCATAGATTGGTGGGCAGATGAATGCAGCATTTTCCATCAAGAAGTAAAATATGATGGACTTTGGATTGTAAGTAGCTATTTTAAACCACTAATTTTGGAAAATTAACAAAGAATTATTCTATTAACATACAATTATTTTTCCATAATATAATTATTAAGTTGACAACGTAAATTTTGTAGTATTGGTTGAACATAAAATTTAAATTTTTATAATATTTTCCTAGAATGTATAAATTCATACCTGTCATGTTCTTGGGTTAGAAAAGAATCAGAAGTAAAAACTAGAAATTGAGAGTTTTCTTCTTCAGTGATACACTTTATAGAATAAATTTTATTTCTGTCAGTAAGGTGCCATACTTTTATGACTAATAATTTATGTTTGAAAACGGTTAATAAGATTTAGAGATAAGTAGTGCAATTCTGAAAACATTTGTTGTAGTCTACAGTAGTCAAGCAATTGCAGCACTATGGATACATAATAACAAATAAGCACTCACCCTTTTGAAACTATATTTTTTTTAAAAAAGCATATTTATTTATTCTGAGAAAGACATAGTGAGAGCTCATGTACGCATGTGTACACATGCATGAATGGAGGAGGGGCAAAGAGAGAGAGGATCCAAGCAGGCCCTGCACCATCAGCACAGAGCCCTACATGGGGCTCAAACTCAGGAACCATTAGATCATGACCTGAGGTGAAATCAAGAGTTGGACGCTCAGCCAGCTAAGCTACCCAGCCACCCCTAGAAACCTTCTCTTTAGTAATTTACAGACTAGAACACATCAAAATTGAAAAAGTTTAAGTGTTTTATCTCAAGATAAACAACAACAACAACAACCAAAATCCTAGATTTCTGGTAAAGCTATTAAAGAAAAATGATGAAAATTTCTTTGGATGAAGTTTTGTATCTGGAGCTCTTGATTACATGTTTCTGGGTTTACCAATTAGAATGACACTGAATGAGAGCCAGTGATTTAGTGTCTTTTTTTATGGAAACTGCAACCACATTTGGTGAATGAAACTACTTGGTGATCCCAGAATTCTGTTTCAGGAAAAAAAAAAAAGTTTAATAAACTTGAATACAGAGGAACATCAGAGATTTTGTTCAGATTTATTACAACTGCACAGAATATTGGAAGGAGATAATGGATGTCTTAGGGATAGCTATTCTTTTGTCTGTTGAGTTCCACAATAGCTCTACTTTTGTGAAGTGCTCATTATTCATTCAGTGACTATTTATTTAATCAACTACTTAGTTAAGTGTATATTTTGCACCATCAATATATCAGGTATGTTGTGGAGCATACAAAGAGAAAATTATGTTTTTAGTTGACAACATGGAACTGAGTTATAGGTTAGCATACTCTTCACGATTCTTATGATGAATAGAATGAAGATGGAGAGGCTTTAGTTATTGGACACAAAATTAGTAAGTCCACAATAATACCTAGCAGCCGATAGAAGTAACAAAAAAATTTGCACTCCATTTTTGGTTTTCTTTTTAATTCCAGCTCCAATTTCAGTTGTGTTAGTTAAATTAAAAATTCTGGGTTTTTGTTTGTGCTAATGAAATAATTTGAGTCCATTGGAGCACAGTTAGGGGATAACTGACAATTTAGGAATAGTGAAAGAGAATCTGACTGTGCTGTGGAAAGAGGATAATGCATTTTCTGGATCCATTGAAGACAAATACAATACCTGATTCAACTCCAGAGAGAGGGAGGGATGGGAGGAGGAGGAGCATCTGAGAAAGGTAAAGTTGTTCTCATATTAATACATGAGCATTTGACTAAGTTTGAAAAACAAAACACATGATAATCAGTACGATTTCAAAGCTCACTAAACATCACTGAATTAATATCCATGACGTATAAGCAGTGGTTTTTCTGCTTCCAGCTTTTACTTGAATAATTATCAAATCCTACTGATAAATTTCTTAATTCTTTCATTATCTTCAGCTTATTCTGATAGAATGAATATGCAGTAAAACGAAGTATTCTTATTTAACTGAAAATATTTTTTGTCAAATTTAAAAATAGTGTTGTAATTTCCTAGATTTCTAATGTAAATGTCATGCTAATGTTTTTAAATTTTAATTTCAAATATTGAACTCACTTTGGAAAATGATGTGAGCTTAATTTTCATTGAAAAATAGAGTTTTGTATATAGACATGTAATATACTTATCTTTTTTTGCAACATTCTTGAGATGATTTACTAATACTTGAGAAATAAAAACCTAATGCATTTGGTATAATAAAGACTGAAGCTGTGATTTCAACATAAATGTACCGAGTCAGTGTTTTTAAAATTCAAAGATCACTTCCACTTTTTCTGAACAAATATATATATTGTTGTGATGTTGTTGTTACTGTGATTTCATTCTTAATAATCTAATGAGCAGAATTTTTCTATAAAGAAGCTCAACAATTTAATACATAGTTCTAGGAAGCTTAAAATTCAGTGAGAAGATATTTCCAAACATATTTATATATCTAATTAACTAAGGGCTTATTTGCTTATATTCTCTCTATATTTTATAGGATTCTTATAACTAATTATTTTTAGAATTCTTTGAAAAATTGGGATATTTTTATTTAGGTTTCATTTAAATATGAAAGTGATGAAATTATGAAATGCCAACAGATTTTTAAAAATGTTTTATTTTAAAAAGTTGCCAAATTTTTACACACAATTTTCAATGGATTTTAAAGAAAAGAAACTTAAGAAACGTCACTAAAAATGGTGTTGACAATTCCTAGGGATGACATTACTTGATTCGGGATAATTTGAATGATACTTGAGTGCTCACTTTGGCAGCACATATACTAAAATTGAATGATACTTGAATATCTGTAGGTGTACTTATTACTATCAATTCACTGAGGCCTTTGCCTCACCACTTCCACTGCTTTGAATCTGCTTGTTGTAATATTAAAAATACTAATTGAGTTCATTTTTACATGACATTAAATACATGTAGCATCATTTAAATAATTTGTATAAGTTAGAGTAAAATACTTTCAGAATTTTCAAAAGTGTAAATATATAAAATACATTAAAAGAGATACAAATAAATTCTATTACATTATGTGTAGTATGTTTATCTGTCAATAACAAATCTTGCCAAGTAGACAGCATATTTTAAAAAGAGTTAATCAAAGAGCAAATATTGTGTTTATTATAACATGTGGTTACAATCATGTGAAAATATATAGTTTTTTTTTCTTTTAATAGATTAATACATTTATCTTCTTACATACACAAGACTCTTCCCTTATATTGTGAACTGGTAAAATCAAACATTTGACTTAATCTTGTTTACATGGTTGTATGATAAAAAATATTTTATTTTATTTTAATTTTTATTTAAATTCCAGTTAGTTAATATACATTATAAAATTAATGATTAAACAAATATTTTTGATCAATTCTTTCATATGAAATAAATTAATTTCTCTTTAAAATTATGTTTATTCTTAAATTAAATAAATTATGTCTATTTTGAGTGAATACTGGAAAATCTTGGGAATTTTATTGCAAATTTGAAAGTACATAATTCAAATAAAATAACATAAATTTCATAGTTAAATGTTTTTCCTTGTATTTTCTCAAGTATAATTATACATAAAAGATGCTAAATATTTTAGAAAAAGAGTCTTAAAATTTAAAATAATGCAACTCAATTCCCAATTAAGAATTTCAGCCATTGAAATTGTTTTTAAATTTAATTTAGTTCATGGATTCATGAAGAAAAAGTACTTATTTTCACCTAAAATTATTTTTAATTTATAATTAATTATGAATTAATTAATATATGAATTATATTCAATATAATTAATTATAAAATTATAATCATATAATCATGTAATTAATATTATATTATAATTATAATTAATTATATGATTATAATCATATAATCATATAATTAATCTGAATTATAATTAATAATGAAAATTATTAATTATTTATAACTATAGTGTATCTTTTTGTTAATTTTACTGGACATCGGAAAACAAAATTGAATATAATATTCCAAGTAAATTCAATAAAATAACCCCAATACTGTAGTATAATTACATAATTTTTCTTCTTTGTGACTATTAAAATATTTGGGGGGGGGCGCCTGGGTGGATCAGTCAGTTAAGCCTCCAACTTCAGCTCCTCATGACTCAGTTCCATTCGTTAGTTTGAGCCCCGCATTAGGCTCTGTGCTTACAGCTCAGAGCCTGGAACCTGCTTCAGATTCTGTCTTCTCCGTCTATCTCTGCCTCTCCCCCACTCATGCTCTGTCTCTCTGTCTTTCTCTCTCTCTCTCAAAAAAAAAAAAGCATTAAATTTTTTTAAAAGAAAATATTTGAGAAATGAAAACATTTACCTTTTAATGAGGAGAAATTTATTTTGCAACTTTAATTTTTCACATTGATTCCATTTGGGCCTGATGTGGATGGGAGAAAGAAAAAGTAATAAAGAAAAATTATTTCTTCTGAAGAAAAAAAAATGAACAAGGGACTTGACCTACTGTGAAGTCTTTGTGCCAGTTAAAATGAGCAAACGATGGTGCATAAATGAACGTGCTTGAAGTGTGTACCATGGTGGACTCACAGTGAGAACATTGATACAACTACTTAGAAAAGACAGTTGCTTAATACTTATAATGTTATTAATGTTTTATAGGTGTAATTAAAACTAGGTTATTAAATACACTTTGGTTATATACAATCCCTGCATGTCATCTAAGACACCTCTGTTACCACTTAAAATCTGCTGTTCTCCATGTTATATGCATTTAGGACATGAATGAAGTTTCCAGCTTTATTCAAGGTTCAAAAAATGGATGCAATGACAATAAACTGAATTATCCACCATTTACTCCTGGTAAATTTTATTTGCTTATTTACTTATCATTAACTAAGAATAATTTTCCTGGGAAATTCTAGCATATATGTTTAGATCACAAACCTTGATACAATTTTGAATCCCTGAAATCAATGTGTTTTTGTTTGTTTTTGTTTTTCTTTTGGGCTAAAATTTTTATGCTTAAGAAGAGAAGAATGATTTTAAATTTTGGCAAAGCTCACTGATTTGTCTTTATCACTGATACACTTCCCATGATCAAATAATCATTGAAAATAAAATTTGTTTGAAATTATACTTTAAATGATCACATTCTTTTCATAAGCATTATGCTGTGATTCTGTGCAGTTTTTAGAATGAACCTAATATGAATAGTTACATGTCACATATTCTGAAAAATAAGTTTTTCACTATTAAAAGTGGGTAAAACATATAACCAAAGAAAGATTTTCTCTTAGGGGAGAAGAGATAGCAATAAGTACATCTGAAGAAAGATGACAATAATTATGGTGTCACATAAGCCTGCAAATTGAAGTGCAGTAAAAAAACTGAAAAGCAGAGATTTGAATAGTTTGTAATTGTGTAACAGAAGTATATATATATATATATATATATATATGTGTGTGTGTGTGTGTATATATATATATAGTATCTGTATTAATTAAACCTATAAAGTTTTAAAAAAGGTATATATTTGTGTGATATATAATACAAATGGGTATTTTTCTGTATATATATTAAATTTCTATAGATTTATTTAGTATTGAACTTTGGAAGCAGAATATTTCTTAATGTTTAAGTGCAAATCTTACAGTTAATCAACCAGAATTATAAGGTGGAAACCTAATTAAAACTTAGTTTAAATTGTCTTTAATTTCTTTTTAAAACTAAGTATGGTATTACGTAGCACATTATTTAAGGATCGTGAATTTTAAAATGGAAACTATCTCTTAAGAAACATTTCTGATATATTTTTTCTAAGATATTCTTGACAAACTTATGTATTCCAAAACAATTTGCATGGATGCTGTGCAGTACTGGGGGAAACAGTATGATGTTCACAGCCTCTATGGATACAGCATGGCTATCGCCACAGAGAAGTAAGTGCAGTTTCATTCAGAAATCTCTTTCATGCCTATTGTCTAGAAATATGCTATAATATACTAATATAGTTGGAAAATAGCAAGAGTAAGAAAGATAGTATTTTCATGGTATCAGTACTTTTACCAATCTTCATGAATTTGGAACTTAGTTAATCAAGAACTATGTGGTATATATATTTATGTGGTTCTTTTTTAATTCATAGACTTAAATTATGCTTCAAAATTTTGATTCAGTTTGCTATCTCTGAATATATTTGTGTTCTTAGGAGTAACTGCACAATTGGCCTGGGAGAGTCATTTGGTAAAGGAAATCAAAGTCTGATTTCCTTTCTCAGTTTGATTGGAATGTATTTAAGTAAATATTGATAAAAAATTAGTATGAAAGATGGATAAAAATTTATTTAAAAATAAATCTTACTTATTAATTTGCTTTTATTTTTAGAGCCATAGAGAAAGTTTTTCCTAATAAGAGAAGTTTCATTCTCACCCGATCAACTTTTGCTGGGTCTGGAAGCTATGCTGCACACTGGTTAGGGGACAACACTGCTTCCTGGGAGCAGATGGAGTGGTCTATCACAGGAATGCTAGAGTTCAATTTGTTTGGAATGCCATTGGTAAGCAATTTAATACAGTGTCATTTTAAGAAGCCATGAATTACTCTTAATTTTGAATGTTGTGATCTTAATGATTTTCAACAAAATGATTAAAGGTATGTTACAGAAAAGTTCAATTTTTATTTTTAGAGAATTTATGAGAAAATAAGAATATGGGTGATATCTATAACATTCTAGCCGTCAGAATGAGAAAATGGAATCAATAAAATTCAAGGAAATCAAAATAATATATGAAACAAATATCTATAGAACAAAACATATGAAAACATTATTTTATTATATAAAATAATGCCCCAGATAAGATGGTAGGGAAAAATCCAAAAGTGTCAGAACTCTAAATATCTTTAAAATACTGGATTGTTAGTTTAGAATAAAAACCAATAAAGATGTTTCCTGTATTTAAAAGAAAAAAAATAAAAGATAAAAAATAAAGACAGATAAGTCTCAACTTTTTTTTTTTTAATTTATTTTTTGAGAGACAGAGAGAGACAGCGCGAGCAGGGGAGGGTCAGAGAGAGAGGGAGACACAGAATCTGAAGACAGGCTCCAAGCTCTAAGCTGTCAGCACAGAGCCCGACGCGGGGCTCAAACCCATGAACTGTGAGATCATGACCTGAGCCGAAGCCGGACGCTTAACCGACGAGCCACCCAGTCGCCCCAAGTCTCAACTTTTAAAAGCAGAAAAAAATTATTTTAGGCAACTCTGGACATAAAGAATCTAATCAGTTTCTATATCAAGTAAAAACCATATTCAGTGTTGATACTGAACAAGAAAGAGGGCCACTACATAAAAAATAATGTAAAATGTGCTAGGAAATTATAGTGAGTTATTTATTCCTTCTTTCACATGCACAAAACAAAAAGAAAACCAAAACCAACCAATAACAAAAACCAACCAATAATCAACAAAAACCACACACACACACACACACACACACACACACACACACACAGCAACAACTCTTGACTTGGGAAATTAAAAAGCACATTACAAAATGATTCAGGAACCAAGGTGACAGGAAACAGAGTGGGGAATAATCCTTAGAACTGAATGCTAGCAATTGTACTTCATATCAAACCTGTAGGATATCAACTAAATTTGTTTTAGAGGAAAACTTATAGCCTTAACTGCTTAGATGAAAAACAAAGAAAGGCTGACTATTAACGAATAAAGTGCATTACAAAGCAGAATAAACCTAAAGCAAGAAGTAAGCAGTGAAAATAAGAAAAGGCATTAATTCAGTGAAAGCAAAGTTTCTAGAGAAAAATTAACAAAATGAAATTACAAAGATGACTTTGGAAATTTGAATAAAATACACCAATTGTTGGCAAGCTTTGCCTAAAAAAGAAGAAATAAGCAATGTTACAATGTATTTTAAGATAAGGTGTTATTTATTATAGCACGTAATTAATGCAGTTACCTGGAGTAAATATTAAAGTAAATGTAGGATGGTTTTAAGAAAATTTTAAATAACTAAATTAAATAAGTGCCATGTTCATAGATAATAAAGCTTAATATATTAGAAATATGCATTCTCCCCAATCTATTATCTAAATTCAGTGATATTCCAATTTAAAATATAAAGTGAAAATTGGGAATATAAAAAATTATTTAAACTTCATGTGGAAGACAATACAATTTAAAGAAATAGAAAAGAGCACAAGGATTCACCCTATCCAATAAAACAGTAACGTTGCACAATTCTGGACTCTGTATATTCAAAGAGAATAATGTGGCATAACAAGGGATAGGCTCATGCATTAATTAAATACATTAACTGAGGGCTAGTATCCAAAATCTACAAAGTACTCACCAAACTCCACACCCGAAAAACAAACAATCCAGTGAAGAAATGGGCAGAAGACATGAAGAGACACTTCTCCAAAGAGGACATCCAGATGGCCA
>CM053573.1:94869552-94880209 GCA_028646485.1 Cryptoprocta ferox
TGCAACCGATTTCTGTACATTGATTTTGTACCCTGCGATTTTGCTGAATTCATGGATCAGTTCTAGTAGGCTTCTGGTGGAGTCGATCGGGTTTTCCATGTAGAGTATCATGTCATCTGCGAAAAGTGAAAGTTTGACTTCTTCTTTGTCAATTCTGATGCCTTTGATTTCCTTTTGTTGTCTGATTGCTGATACTAGGACCTCCAGCACTATGTTAAACAACAGTGGTGAGAGTGGACATCCCTGTCTTGTTCCTGATCTCAGAAGGGCGGTTGCAACGCTTGGTTCAGGCAAAACTTTGAGGCGGCGCCATACTTCTCCCGCAACCACCAAGGCGGGGCCTCGGAGAGAGCAGCCCCCGAGACCTGACCTGACGCCAGATCACGTCCATCCGCACAGGGGAGTTGTCTTTTTTGTTTTTTTCTTTTTTTTTCTTTCCTGTTTTCTTTGCTTCTCCTTCTTTTCTGCTGCCATCCAGATATATATCCCGTAGCATATTCTTATCTCTCCTATTGGCTGGTTATATGCTTTTGGACTGCCCTCAGACTTTTGCTGTCTCTGTCCCCACCTTGTTTTTTTTTTCTTCCTTCTTCTTGTTTTTGTTTCTTTTTCTTCTCTCTTTTCTTCTCTTCTTTCTTTTCTTTCCTTTCCTTTCCTTTCCTTTCCTCTCCTTTTCTTTACTTCTTTCCCCTTTTGGCTTGCTTGTTTGTTTCATTTGTCTGTGCAATCTTTTTTTCTAGTGTGGTCAAACTATTTTGTTTTCCCATCAGCAATATATAAGTGATCCCATTTATTCACATCTTTGCCAGCATTTTGTTTTGTTTTTAGCCCATCAGATATGTATGTAGACTTTTTTTTGTTTGTAAGATTGTTTCTCTTTCTCTAAAACACTAGGTATATGAAAGCCAACACTTGAATAATTTATTTCTGTATTTCAAGTGCTTAACATACCACCTGACACATAATAGGCCCTCAATAAATATTTTTTGTTAAATAAATAAATATGTTAATGAAGTTAAAAGTTTTGTATTCTAATATTTAAAGTCTAATATAGGTAAATAATATATGAGAGCTAAAACTAAAATCTACACTGTAATTAAGATAGATTGTCAAACATATATCTAAGACAAGAAGATATTTCTGTTATACTAATAGAATTTCATGGATATATTGTTTGAAGTTATGATGCTATCAGCTGATTAAATTCCTGAAGGCATTCATTGCATTATAAGTATGTTGTGAAAAATAGTCTGAAATGTTGCTAATATTATTTCACAATGAAAAGATTATCATAGGGTAATCATTATAGTTATTTCACAATGAATTCTTATTGAAATTGAACATAGTATAAGTGAATGTTTTTAGAGAAGATAACATCTCATAATGAGAAATTACAGCAACATTATACTGTATTATCAATAATAACATATTCACCTCTCTTCACAAAGCAGGTCAGCTATTATATTATCACAGCAAATTACCAAAGGCTCCATATATAAAAAAAAATTCTCACCATTAGGTGAGAAAATAGAATTTTGTGTTTAGTATTCATTTTGGGCAGAATACTCTTATTATCTGAAAATGTGAATTGGCATGGAGTAGTCAATGAACCAGCTGAACTCGAGGTTTCATTTCTTTTTAATTTAGGGGGGAAGAAATATGAAAGGCTCAAAATGAAATTACTTCATCAGAATTCACATTTGATTTTCATCTTTTCAGCTACCCAGCTGCATCAATGCTCAACTGACTATACTCCCAGCTGCATTATTCAAGGAAGTTATTCAAGAAGGAATACTTGCAATACGTGTTATACTGAGTAGCGAGCTAATTAAAAGAAATTCACAGCTGGATTTTTAGAAGGCTTTGATCTTAATTGTAAAGTGCTAAAAATGCTTGTTGGTTGGATTTTGTTCCTTCTACTCTAAATCTGTAGTCTTCCCTTGTAAGAAAATTGGTAAGAACTGTTAATAAATGAATGAGTGAATCCTTGTCTCTGTTCTCTTTTTTCTGTTACAGCTTAACAAGCTATACATCATATATAATTTCTTACATTTCAAAGAGATCCCCTGCCCAGAAATAATGGTTAAGAAAGCAATACTATATCCTCTAGGAAGGTTCTATTGTTTATTGTTAATTAAAAACTCTACATTTTGAAAATATATATTCTGAAAACAGCATTGCTCTAATTGAAAACATAAAAATTTGTAGTATTTTGCTTTGGGCTTATTTTTCTTCACCATGTTATAAGACTTCATCTTTGATAATATGCACAGTGTTAGATTTAAGCTATGTGATATGTAATGGGGAGTGGGAAGATAAAGATAATAAAGGGACCTAACTATAAAAATAACATGAAGGCAAATTGAACACACAAATATGAAAAGAACATTAAACAAAAAAAGCTACAATGGAATAGCTGAGTCCTAAGCCAGCTTTGTCAATGACAAATAGTGTGACCTGTAAATCTGGCTCTTAGGTTGAATACATCAATTTCTTTAATTGTGAATTTACAAACTGAGCAAGTCAGTGTCTTTTATTACAGAGGCAGGTTATTTTGCTAAAAGTAACTAAGATTTACTCCTAATGGCTTAAGCAGATAAGGGAAATTCAATATAAGAGAAAAGGGTGTAACACGATTAAACAAGAAGAGAAAGTATACTTGGGACTTGCCTAAAACCGGAATCTATTAGGACAATAGTCTTTCTAGAGCTCCTTGGTTTCTTCTCTCTGCCACGCTCTGAGTTTGATTCTGGTTTTGTTCATTCGTTTGTTTTATTCTCTCTCTCTCTCTTTCTTTCTCTCTCTGTATTTTCTTTCTCCGCTTGTTTGGCCAAATCCTCATTCTAGTGCTGACATAGCCTACACAGAATTACAAATCCCAACTCCATAGACAGCAAAAAAGATTAGTCAAGTATGAATTGTTATCTGTCCTAGCAGAAACCCTGGTATCTATACTAAGAAAGGTATCAAGAAAATAGAACAAAGTGATTAAACATGTCCGCCTAACTGAGGAAGACACTCTGTTAAAATTTTGGAGCAGCAAATAAAAATATTGTCTTTATGTATGCAACAGTAAAAATGTTTGCTCTAAATTGTGACATGTACATGAATATTAGATTCAGGAGGTGTAAAGAAAGTAAAATTGTTTGAAGAAAGAATTCACAAATTCTTTGTAGCCAAAATTGCTTCTCATTTTGTCATAATTCACTGAATTAGTCCTAACCTCTGACTTTCCGTATACAAAATTTTCTCTTCTTGGTTTTATTTGAAAATGAGCTGCTAAGCATGTTTTTGATGATTTCCGTTTCCTGTAAATAACCATGTAAAAATAAGTTAACCTTATAAAAATCACTGGATAATGTCTAGTAAACTGGAGAATTTATAGTTGTCAATATTAAGCTCAGTGAACTCAAATCTTATTTCCCAAAATGGTCCATATTCCAGGACATGGTTTATCCATTAATGTAGATCACTTCAAGTTTCCCTTGTAATTTACTCCTTAACCAGTTGATGTTACACTGAAATGAATTTTGAGTTAAGTATTTCCAGTTCTTGAAGGAACTTAAAATAAAAACTGAAATTTATGGGGTGCCTGGGTGACCCAGTTGATTAAGCACCCAACTTCGGCTCAGGTCAAGATCTCATGGTTTGTGAGTTCGAGCCCCGTGTTGGGCACTGTGCTGACAGCTCAGAGCCTGGAGCCTGCTTCAGATTCTGTGTCTCCCTCTCTCTCTCTGCCCTTCCCCCACTCATGCTCTGTCTCTGTCTCAAAAATAAATAAAAAAAATTAAAAAAACTGAAATTTAGAACTTTAAGTTTTCAAAAAGATTTTCTCATTTAACAAAAACCTGAATTACATAAAGTCAGTCGGATCAATCTTTCTCAATTTTAAATATTTTAAAATTGTCATTAAGTATTCTAGTATGCATATAGTTTGTTTAAAAATGACCATGGAGATAAACCAGTGGGTTGATTTCCCTGATTAATTAGCCAAAATAATAATAATGATAATAATAATAATAATAATAATTTACATTTCACATTGTTTTAACATTTTCAAATAATATAAATGTGTTTTCATCTAGTTTAAATTAAATTTGTGAAGTAAAGATAGGAATTATTATTCACTTTACATCTGCAAAAGCTCATAGAAAAGACTTGTCTTGCCTATGCCCATGTAGCTATATGGAAGCAAAAGGCACCTTGACTCTAATTCAATTCACCATTGTATTATACTGCAGAGTCTAATATTCACTAATAATTTCTATGTACATGATAATCATCCTGCTCATTTAAAATAATCCAACTGAGATAATATTATTCTCTAATAGGAGCAATAAAGATTGCTTTGGGAAGAGAATTATCATTTCCTTTCAAGCAATTTCCTTAAAAAAATCCTAGAATGTAATTATGAAACCCAAATATCCATAATTCCTTTGGCACAGTATTTATGATTTATGTAAATTCTTCTTGAGCCTATTTAGAATTTTATCCTGAACTTCTTCTTAATGATATCCACAAAAACACTGAACACTGTAATCCTTTTATTTTCTCCATTTAATACTAAGGTTAGAGTTTTTGTGCTAGAATTCCATGATTTGGAGATTACTTTCACATTTAACTCCATTTAAAATATTTTCATCCTTTTAAAAAAATATTAAATTATTAGTTTATTTAATTTGGGCCAATTTTATTTGAGTTATACTAGAGCCTGACCCCCTGTAGCTTATTTTGAGTGCAGAAAAACAACTATTAAGATTGACAGTTCTTAAAGTATTCCTTGAGTAAAATACTAACTAGAATCCTTTTATTGCATATACTCACACAAAATTCAAACAAATTTATATAAATGAAAGCATGTTTACTTTCTAATTTTAGAGGCTATTTGAGGCTAAAATATTTACCTTATTGTAGTTAACATTAGAATGTCATTGCCACAAACATTAACTCTTTTAATCTTCACAACAAGAACAGATGTACTGTTATTTTCAAGTTTCACAGATAGAGACAGTAAGACACAGAACGGTTAATATATTTGTCTTTCTATATAGCTAGCAAGCAGTAGAGCTGATAATTGAACACAGGCAACTTGGATATTCTGCACCTATTTTTTATTATTAGGATCTATTACTGGACCTCACTGGAAATAAGGTGACTCTCAGGTGTTTTTCTGCTGGCCTTTGAAGGAAGTATTAGATCCAGTGGCTGGGACCTATTAGAACCTGACTAAAGGACCCTCTACCTGACAAGCAACATGACCCAGATTCTCCTTCTGTAAATTTCTGTCAGATTGAGCTTTCTTCCCTTGCCATTCCCTGAGGACTTGACACCTCTGCCTGACTGTCCACAAGTGCATCTTTTGTTCAAACTGAAGGCTCCTCGTGGCTTTGGATGGCCTGTCTTTTCTAAGCTGGACAAACAACTCAAAACATCAAATCAAGACCTTGCAGACTATAAAAAAGAAGGTGACATAGTATCATTCAGGGGACTTCTAATTCATCTTTGTGGTAAGAAGTGGAGAATGCTTTTAGCAAATATCTTCTGTGGACAATGTAAATTTCACAGGGAAGAAAATCAAACTCCTGATGACAGCTATAGAGAGAGTCAGTATCTAGGTCACAGTATCATGACTTGTAGTGGAAATGTCAGGGATAGGTTTAATTCCTGGTAGAGAATCAACTCTTAAATCTGACGTCAGCTCTTTGCCTTTAATCTCTGTAATACTATTAGACTAACAACTTCAAGTCTTGCAATCTAACTAATTACATAAATGGACTGTCACAAGATTTACAGTATTGATTATTTCTTTAGGTAATAAAAAATCAAATTGATCTAACTGGTTGATCAGTTAGCTTCCTGCAAGTAGCATTTTACAATCAAATCTAGGTTCAAATTGACTTTTCTAAAGTTCATCCTGAGGTGCTCGTGGTTTAAGCCAAAAAAGTAAAGTCTCCTTTTTGTTTCCCCAAAATCAGACTATAAAAAGGAAATACATTTTAAGTTTGTTTAAACAGACACAGATTAGGCACAATTCTAAGTGGTTAACCATGTAGAAAAATGTAAACTGTCCAGGCAGACTGATATGCTACTTCATCCAACCTCCATAACAGTATCTACAGTAAGAACAATAAATATTTGTTGTTGAACTGAAGTGTTAGAGCAGCAGTCCAACAGCATTTTTACAAGAAAAGACAGCTGGAAAAATGTGTAGTCTTATTTTCACAGAGGTCACATTGCCAACATTATTATCTGATGCCAAAGATTTCACTTTCACATGATTGCTAATGCACAAAAGAACAAAACTATAAATTATATAGATATATACTTATATGTGTGTTGTGTGTATATATCTTATACTCTATAATCCATCAAACATGAGATCAGCATGGTTTTGTACATTTCTGCAATTTTCATCATTTTTTCTTCAGCTGCTGATGTTAAGAAATCTGGAAATGCTGTATGATTTTTGGAAGTCTGTAGTGTAAGAAAGAAAGAAACAAAATAAATCATAGACATGCTTATAAACTATCACATTTACAGAAATTGTTTGGCTAATTTAGTAATTTTCCATAGAAGACGTGGAGTAACTCTGACCCTACCTTCATTAGTGAGTGCCTTCCAGCAGCGTTTCTCAACCAATTGACATTTGGGGGCAGATAATTCTTAGTTTAGAAGGTCTGCACTGCGCATTGTACAGTGTTTACAATATTCCTGGCCTCTACCCACTAGATGCCAATGGCATTCCTCCCTTCAGAGTTGAGACAACCAAAAGTGTCTCCAGATAATTTGAAAAATTCTCTAGGAACAAAATCACTGGTTAAGAACCACTTAGCTATACTTCCTAGTTCAGGCAAAACCAAAGGAAAATAGTTCATTTTGTTTTATACTCATTCCAGTCTAGTTTCTTTACTCTGAAACACTAGAAACATAAGATAAATGCAAATGTCATAATATGCCTGAGGAGCCTGGATTATATACCTGATACAGAACATAATGGAGTCCAGATAATGGACTCTTCATTGCTACTTGATGCTACAAATTTTCAAATCTCTTTCTCTAGAATATGAATCCATCATCAGATTTACCTAGAAATCTGAGCTACAGGTTAGTTACTGGAGGTTCCCAAGCTGGCTCAGAAACATTCTATTTGAACAGAAGAGTCTACTGTTTTCCCAACCCTAGAAGAAGCCATTCATCTTGCTAGCAGATGATCTTCTAGAAATTGCAAATAAAGCTGCAGAGTTTATATCTCTATTAATTCTTTATGGGAAGGTCAAAAGGAAATTCTGAGAATGTACATGAACATCTCTGAGTGTTTTCATTTTGCATCACAAGAAGTGCTGACTGGAAGGTTGTTCCCAGAAGATAGATTGTTAAAAAACATGTTGTGAATGAATGTTTGTGCTTCTGTTGTCTGTCTATACTTCTCTATCACAGGGAAGTTCTCTCTGGGAAACAGACTCTGACTGTGAGATTTTCATAAAGTGAGTTTATTGGAAAATGCTCTGGGGATCAACTATGAAGGGACAGGAGTGAGGCTGTGCTGGGGAAGATGGTCTGAGGCTGGGGCGGTCTTACAGAATAATCTTGTTTTAAGACAAGGAAGTTCCCTTTCATGTACCTTTACAAACCAGTCATTTAATGCAAACTGCTGGAAAGGGGACGTGGTTTAGGAAATGCAGATCTTTTCCGTTGAGAACAATTCTTGGAGAGAGGATGAATTGAAAGCTGTTAGCCCTCAGCACTCCTGACAACTAGGGTAACTGAGGGTCTCAGTCCCCATAGGCATCTACTAAAACTCACCTTTTAATAGAGAAAATGCTACATAACTACTTCCATGCTTTTGTGGAAGCACTAAAATGTCCTTCTAAGTTAATTTTGGGCTCAGCAATTTATTTGACAGATTTAATGGAGTTTGAATATTTTAGACAAAAGATAGTTTCAGGACACTTGGAATTATTATGTTTCCTTTCCTTTAATCCTTTATCAATACCTGGAAATGAATCTAGGGTTTCTGGAGTTTCTCTGAAATTCAGAGAAAAAGGTTGGAACAATCATCAAAAGGATGTAAAAATCTATCATCAAAGAAAAACAACAGTCTTCTCATTGCAGATTACAGCAGTGGTCTCAGAAGTGCACATGAATGACAGAGAATTGGTTGTTCACAGAAAATTAAATCAGATTTTCCCAACTGACATAAATAATAATTATGCAAACATTTTTCTTCCTTCAGTGAAAATGACATCACGTAAAGACAAAAACAAAAACTAAAATACATATTTTTTAAATAACCAGGATTATCTATTACAACTTAATTTTTTTCTACCAGCACATAAATTCAGAATAGCATGTGAAATATCTCACACAGGATGAACATTAGTTATGTCCTTTTCATTTGCAGTATCTGATTTTTAGCATGAGATTTCAGAAACTAAAAATCCCAAACAACAACAAAGTCTACTTTTTAAAAAGTCTTATTTTTTAAATTTTTAGCAGCTTTATTAATATATCTTTCATATATAAAAACTGTATATTTTTATGGTGTGCAACATAATGTTTTGATATATATGTATATGCATTGTAAAAAGATCACTACAATTAGGCTAATTAACATACCCATCATTTCTACATAGTTACCACTATATGCGAGTATGTGGGGTGAGAAGATTAATTTACTATCTACTCAAATTTCAAGTATCAACAACATAATTGTTAACTATTATCACAAAAATACAAAATGCTTCATGAATTTGCATGGCAACATTGAGCAAGTGCCATATTAATCTCATATCAATTTTAGTGTATATGATGCCAAAATGAATAAAAAATCTTATTTTAAAAAGCACTTAATTTTCATAATTCCAGGTGTCCTGAAATTATATAAACATTTTTTCTTCCTGCAGTGAAAACGACATCACATCATAATCTAATTCAAAGTAATTTATGCTCATCATTGTTTAAAATGATACAAAATACTGAGGAAGAAGAGAGATACCTGAGTTCTAAAGGTAAATGAAAAGTATGAGAGCAGCATCGGTACATCAGTAAGTAGACCCTTGACTGTAGACAGGAGCAGGATGCTGTAAACAAGGAAGTCCTTTGCTCTTGAGCTTTCCCAAGTTATCTACTTAAACAGAGTAGATTAATTTAAGTAAACAAACATTTTATTAACTTGCCTTTAGCTGGCTTAACACCGAAGGCATATAAGTTTGTTTCTTCCCAATCTGGAAGGTGATCTGTCTTCCCATCTCTAACTGGGAATACCCTCCCCTCTTTAGTAGTCTTAAGTGCAGTACATCATCACTTTATAATTCTCTTTCATGGTCCACTGCTTTGAAATTAAATGTAGCCATATGACTTACTTTAGTCAATATAAGGAAAAGTGACATGTGTCTCCTCTAGTAGGAACTTTGCAAGCTAGGTATACAGTTTGCCATATACTCTTTCCTCTCTCAGGAGACCAACAATTTTCCAGATAGTAAGGAAGACAGAAAGCAGAATGCCCTGATGAACCACAACTGACATGGAGTATGAGCAACACTTAAACCTTTGTTATTTTAAAGTGCTAAATTTGAAAAGGGGTATTTGTAACCACAACCTAATCTATCTTATCTTGTTTAATTTTATAAATAATAATTTACCCATGTTTCTCCAAAGTAAATGTATACTGAACAGTGATGAGAGTTAACCAACTTAACACACAGGGGGTCAGTTTTCACGCATGTACAGGGACGGGGAAGAGAGAACAATATGTCCCAGGGCCTACTGACTTCCCTTTACTGTATCACACAAGAGGCAAACTCTTGCTAATTTTATGTATAGGGGAGAACTGGCAGAGTTTACTGATTTTATATCCTTAGGAATTTCCTTTAGTATTCCACCCACTTTTTTTTATGTTAGTATCTCTCCCTACATAAATAATCTAAGCTTATGATTATTGAAACCAGTGGCAGGGGCATCTGGGTGGCTCAGTCAGTTAAGTGCCTAACTTCAGCTCAGGTCATCATCTCATAGTTTGTGGGTTCGAGCCCTGCATCAGGCTCAGTGCTGACAGCTCAGAGTCTGTAGCCTGCTTTGGATTCTGTGTCTCCCTCTCTCTGTCTGCCCCTCCTCTCTCTCTCTCTCTTTCTCTCTTTCTCTCTCAAAAATAAATAGAAATTAAAAAAATTTTAAAAAGAATCCTCTAACAAACAGGCCCCAAGATACCCAAATGATTTTCACTTCTGTGTTCACATTTTTATGTAATCTCCTGTGAGTAGGCAAGGGGTTTGAGACTATCTACTAACAAACAGCATGTGGCAAAGGGGAGAGGATACCATTCCATTAATTTTGGGTTATATGCTATAAGACTCCATTTTAGCAAGCTGGTGCTAGATGTTTGGCCGCAGAGGCAGGTATGACCTTCAGGCGCCCAGATAACAAGAAACCACTCACTACCTCAACACTCCCCCACCCGGAGACCTTCAAGGGAACCATTCATCAAGCCTTTCTGCCCTAAACAACGGACACGTCCTCCCTGGAACAAGAAACAGCTACCAACAAATCACCTTACATAAACATGTCAATACTTCAGACCCCCCCCCCCCCCCCAGCCAATGCCATAAAAACACACTACTCCACTCCTGGGCGCGACTTCCCTGGCCCCTTTCTGTATGGA
>CM053573.1:94880309-94893205 GCA_028646485.1 Cryptoprocta ferox
CAGCAGCCAAGTTGAAGAAACCCACGTGATAAGGAACTGGGAGCTGTCTCTAGACCCTGATGGCTAACTCTAGCTGAGAGCCAAGAAGGGGCTGGAGTCTTCAATCATATTAACTGCAGATGAATAAATTTTGCCAAAAACTCAAATGAGCTTGGAAGTAGATTCTTCCCCAGTCAAGTCTCCAGGGATGAATGCAATCTGGTCAATATCATAATGGCAGCCTTGTAAGACTCTAACTGGAGGATACAGTGAACTATGCCTAAACTCTTAATCCATGAGGAAATATGAGATAAATATATCTCTACTGTTATAACTACTAAGTCTGTGGTAATTTGTCATGCAGACACACACACACATACACACACACACAAATACAAGATCATTCTTGAGTCTCTGGCATAATATACCTAAGGCTTATCTCATTTGTCCATTTCTGTTGCATCTTTACCATGAAAGGGTAAATTCTTTTCCCAAATTGTTATAATCTGCTAGAGATGGGAATATAGACGGTTGGCCATGGAAAAGGGAGGGAGTTCCAACTGGTCTATGGCTTGCTTTCTTCCAAAACACCTACAGTTAAAAACATTCACCATGAGAATTAAAAAATTAATCAATGTTCTTTTAGTTTTATTTCATGTGCAAAAGTGTCTGTACTTTTTCTCTTAGAGTAGCATGAATGTTTTCTTCTTTTCTTAGCTTGAAGTTACAAATAGTGATTAGAAGATGAGTGAGAGATGAGCTGCTATAATGAAAATGAGTATATAGGTAAATCTAAGTAATTGAGGATCCCAAGGGAATGAAATAGGGTATAAATGTAATATTCTGTTTTTAATAGGTCCATAACAAGTACAGAAAATATGGATGGTGATTATACTGATTATGCCATGGGCAAGGACCTGTCTACATTTAAAAACACTGAGGAGGAGTATAACAAGGAATGGTGCATTAGGTAACATCAGGAGGGAGCTCAACATACAGTTTAGCAAATAATTATTTAATTGACTGCTGGGTACCAGGCACTGTGAGTTCCTTGTCATTGGTGGAGACCAAAGCAGAAGGAGAAATATGTTAGGGAACATGTAAGCTTGTGTCCTACAGCTGGTTTCTAAATGCTTTAAAGGGTAAAATAAAATCTATTTGTTATATATTTATACATGTGCTAATATTGACTAATATCCATACTATTAATTGCAACCACTGGTTCTCATCCCTGGCTGAACATTAGAATCTCCAAGGGAGCTTTTGAAAACTGCCTCCAGAATGCCATCCAAGCCAATTCAATCAGCATCTCTGGGACTGCGTCCTCAGCAGTGATACTGTTTAAATCTCCCCAGAGGGTGATAATGTGCAGTCAGGGCTGAGAAATCCTGCTTTAAACTATTGACAGAGACTGCTATACAGAGTTTTACTTTATATTTATAGATTTTGCCAATATGTTTTTATATTGTTTATTAATCCTCTAAGTACACATATCACATGATGGAAATTGAGTGCCTGCATTTTAAAAATTCAAAGACCTTAATTTGAAACTAAGAATAAATCCTGTTGAGCATTTGGGATATCAGGTTTACTTTTGCCGTTTCTTATGTTTGCTTTGGTTTGTTTGTTTGTTTGTTTAAAAAAATTACCCTATTATAAATCGAATTTTTCTTGGATATAAGGCAATTTTACACCATCAAATCTAATTATTATAGTTAAATTAAGGCAGTTAATGTGAAACAGGACCCATATTATTTTTTCTGCACCATCATTCCCCAAAGCTACAAAACAGGTATAAAACTAGATATGTTTAATAAAATAATCTTTTATCATGCTACAATTTATTAGGCTGTTATGTGGTACCTTTTATGTATTATATTTTATGTATAACTATTTTATTTACTGTTATAATTATAAATACAATATATTACATAGTATATATTAACATCAATATATTAATATATATTAATATCAATAGTAGTACTATACGGTATTTGATTTCAACAATTCTACCAGTATCTTTAACCCAGGTGATATAGACTGATGACCAACAATTTCAATTGCCTTGTATTAGGCAATTATATCAAAACATTAAAAATATAAATAAACTTACCTATATCAAATTAAAATATTTTGCTTACTTTCAACTTAGAGAAATAGTTTTTACTGTTTTTTCTTATTTGCTCTCCTATATTCTCTCTACTATGCTTAAAGATTCTTTTGTCACACAGATATAGCTTCCAAACTTTGCTTTATATTTTTTATTTTATTATTTTTCCTTTAGTATTTATATCTTTGACTTTTGTAAAGATATTTTATACATTTAAAAAAGACATGTCTGAGAATTTGAGATTTTTTTTCTAACTCACTAATGCATTCTTGTTTGTATTTTTTAAGTTTATTTATTTTAAGGGGGGGGGGCAAAAAAGAGGGAGAGAGAATCCCAAGCAGGTTCCACACCATTACACAAAGCCCAATGCAGGGCTCTAACTCACAAACTGTGAGATCATAACCTGAGCTGAAATCAAGACTCAGATGCTTAACCAACTGAGCCACCCTAGTGTCCTTCTTTGTGTCTTTTTAAAGACATTGTGCTCTTAGAAAAAAAAAAAAAAAAGATTTCAATCTCCAAGTATTCTGATTTGATTCTATATATGTTATAATATGTTCTATATTCTATAGTTGTCTATAGAATCAATATCATCTAGATTAGAATCCTATTAAGTCTGTTATTAATTATACTTTTTAAAACCTTTCCCCTATTAGCTGTTTTACTGAGACTTGTTCTACAATTTTGATACTCTTCCTTGTGCTGTTTCTTTCAAATGCTTGGTGGGTCTGTTTTACCTGTGTAGATTTTTTTTCATATTTACAGTTTGGGGCAGGGAATCAGAGTAGTCATGGTTAACTGGAATATATGTTGTGACCCAAATGAAAATCAGTGTATGTTGACAGTAAACAGAGCTCCCTACTACAGAATCATATAGCTAACAGTAATGTATGGATGGTCATGATGTGACGTTGAAGTGGCAGGATATTTTGTGTAGCTTGACCTATGATTGACTTTGACATTTGTCCCTAAATATCCAGGTCATCATATGCCTGGGGTAGTTTTATCTTTCTAGATCCTAAGTATCTGTTTTGGCAGCCCCCTATGGCAAACCACTTCATTATTCAGAGGGAAAATACTCAGGTTAATCATTTTTCCATTTTGATTACTTCCCTCATTATCTTAGTGAAGGTACAGAGAAAGACTACTCTGCTCCTAGTCTTTTTCTCACATGTTTTGAAATCAGGACCAGTGTTTCAGCCAAAGGGTAACTGATCACCTTTGCTGCTACCTACTCAGCATATATTAGAAAAAGGCTGGGTGCATGAGCCAGCTCTTCTAAAAACAATATTTTAATTATCTTCATTAATATCCTAAGACCTACCTTTGCTCATTGTATTTATTGTTTCTGGGCCTGGAATTGTTCTATTTTTCTTCTGAGACCTAGGCCGTGATTTCAGAGCCCTACTTCCTATTTTTTAAACATACCTAAAAAAGGCTGTTCTATTTATGACACTTGTCATGTTATAGTTGATGGACTCTATTTAAAATATCTCCTGTGATTTAGATGGGGTTTGATTTGTGTGCTCACTCTACTGCCTTGATGTAATCTCTATCCTTTTATGTACAAAGCGACTCTTACTAGCCACACACATTATATTTCTCTGTATAAGGATTATGAGATGGCTTTTAGAATCTTCATATATATTTGGAAACCTCAAATACCAAAGAACTCATTTAAGGCAGAGGCCTCATAATACAATTTCATTGGAAGTAGCAATATTAACATACCAGACACAATTATATTTCTGGAAATGTCTCAGAATCAGAACATTTGAAAAATATCAGGGAGGGAGGTGTTTGGGGTATGGTAAAAGCACTGGGACTCTACCTTATATGAATTGTTTTAAATTGGATTTACAATGTATCAGTAAGATTTTATTCACCTAATTTCATTCACCGTTGCACTTTTAAACCTCCATTTATTACTCAATATTAAAAGAAGGACATGGTTATTGCATAAAACCCATACCGACTCTAGCACTCCTTTTCATATTTCCCTTCCTCCATAAGGCAGACCAGTAACCAGTGTAGTTATAAAATGTAGGAAATTTACAAAAAATAGTTTTGTTTCTCTTGCAGACTATATCATCTTTTAAAAAATGGTCATTGACTCAGATTATGTCTCATTGATCCAATCTATGAGGCAACTACTTTTAGGGGGGCCATGCTAGTCCCTCACAACAGATTCAAATCTGGAAGAACAAAGGTAAGAAAAAGACCTACTGCTTCAAGTCATTCTACTTGACAGACATCTATTGAGAACTTCCTGTATATAAAACATAATAATTAATGAAACTTCTATACAGAGATTCACATTCAAGTAGATATATAGCTGACAGAGGACAGTTTAAAAAATTTGGATTTAAGCTAGAAATGTGTTCTTATTTTGAATGTAAGGTAAAAGAAGAGGAAATATCAAAAGATACAGAACACAGTAGACTAAGAGTTAAGATTGCCACAAGAATTTCATGTGGACAACCACAGAGTCAAATGCAGTAGAAAGGCTAGCTGGAAAAAACCCTAAGAAAGAGGTTTGTAATTGATAAATCAATATTTTTTGAGAAACATTTTAGTGAGGGCTGTTAGCAGAAGCCATATGAGATGATGAAGCAGGTTGTAAAATAGTATTGAGCATAGTCTATGGTTTTAAAGCAGCAGAAAAAGAAGGGTAAGAAAAAAGGAGAGCGGAGTCAATGACTGAATTTCTTGGTTTCTTGGAAACCAAGTAGAAGGAGTCACCAGAAGAAAAGAGAGAAATTAAAGATACAAAAGGAAATCCTAGCAGGGTTGGGCAGAGATGAGACCAGAGACCAGTTGTTCAGGTAGCTGAGTAAAGCATTTCTCTGAACCTGGAGAGAATAAAATAATTTAAAATAGTGAAGTTCAAAGTTAAAAGTAGAAATTTGAAAGAATTCTCTCCTTGGACAGTTTCTACCATTCTATTGTTGTAGGACACCAAAGCCATAGAATGAAAATAAGGGCTTTATATACTCCTTCACTAAACAAATCACACTTGAGAGTTTATATAAATTAAGCACAGTACTGACCATTGAGGATTTGTTGAAAAAGGAAATGTATATGATTTGTGTTCCAGCAGAAAGTCAAATTAAAATAAGACAACAGATAAATAGAATAGCTATAAAGAGATAAGGTGCTTTTAAAAATACGCAGTGAGTATAGATAGAAAAAGACAGTTGGGAGAAGGGGGATCAGGCTTTATAATAAGTAGACAAAGAATTCCTTCTTAAACAGCTGAAATTTAAAATGAGACTCACAGGATTAAATACACTAGCCAAGTAAAAAACGGGAGGAAAGTCATTCCAGATGAGGTTATTGAAGATAAGAAAAGGCTTTATGGAAGAAAATGGAACAGCACGTTGAAAGAACTGAAATAATTTGAGGTAAGACTAGGAATAAGTAAAGAAGTGAGAATATAACAAGGGATACTAAAAAAATATCAAGCAATGATAATGTTTAAAATTTGAATCCTTATTTAAAGAAATCAACAATAAAAATTGTAAGCCAGTTGGGGACATTTAATACAAAATAGATATTTGAGGATATTAAGGAATTATCATTAAATTTATTTAGGCATGACAAGAGTATGGTGATAAGTTTTTAATAAAGTCATATATTTTACTGATATATACTAAAATGAATATGAATGAAATAATCTAATGTCAAAAATAACTCTATGTTGCATCCCGGAAGCAGGAGAGGTTGTAATTCTTCATCCATTCATTCCACCAGGATTAGGATACAGCCACGGACACGCAGTGGCTGGTCAACATTGTGTAGGTCCTCACTCTTCTCCAGAATGTTCTCTCCAGCAAAGATGTTGGGGTTTGCAAACAGGATGTCCATCAGCTCATTGATGCAGCCCAGGTACTTCTGCCACATCTCACACTTCATGTACGTGGCCAGGTCTGGATTGTAGTCATAGAGAGAGGCCATGATATTGAACTTGATCTTGACTATGACACCCTCCCCGAGGTTTTCAGATGCAAAAGAAACTAGCAGCTGTGGCAGCTCCATCTAGGCTGCTCTATCAGTTCCCTTCTTGCCTTATGCTTGCAAGATCTCATTCAGTTTCTTGATGACAACAGCATGGGTGATCTCAGTTCCCTTGGCAAACATTTTTGGTTTCTCCTTAAAGAAGGGCACTCCCCCCCCCAACCCTTACCCACTCTCCACCTTCATTGTACCCCTCCTCCTCATCCAGGTGCTTAGATTTCCTATCATGTTTCTTCTTGGCTTTGTCCTCCCATTTCTTTGCAGCTGCCTTCTTGTCCTCCTCTGTTGTGGGGGCCTTTTCAAGGAATCTTGAGGATGTGGTGGCAGGATATTGGGGTTGAGGTAGATGAAACAAGACTGATCATGAACTGTCAAATTTTGAAATTGAGTGCCATGCAAAAAAAGATTCCATTATATCAGTTGCCTATGTGTTTGAAATTTTTTATTATAAACAAGATGAAATGCACACTAAAAATTTAGAGATTGAAAACTACTGTGGTTGTAATCGAATGTTTAGATTTTTATGAATTTTATTGTATATTTGCATTTCCCAAATGCTATTTTTAAACTGAAAATAGCATAAACTTGTTTGATAAATATGCAAAGATAAGAGAAATAAGCTACATTTGATACTTGACGTTAGTGCCTTAAATCTCCCAATCAATGTTTGTATTCTAGTCTCCTTCAATCATTAACCTTGTTCCCTGAATATTCTTTCTTTTCCTTTCTCTTTAAATTTTACATTAACATCCCTCATCTTTTCTCTTTATATTTATTATTATTTCTACATATCATTACATTCCATATATCTGTCTATGATTTATCTGCCTTTCCTTCCATTCACCCATCTCTGTTCCATAATAATAAAAAATAATTACCACCTAGGAGTGATTTGGCTTGGTTGTTGTGTTATACTTCTACCAATAAAAGACAATAAATTATACTATACAGGGAAGATAACATTGGGACCATTTGGTTCAACCAGTTCATTTGGTAGAAGAGTAAAGCAAGACTGAAAATAAATAATTTACTAATAGTCATGCAGTTACTGAGTTGTTTTTTATTTTATTTATTTAAAGTTTATTTATTTATTTTGAGAGAGTGAGAGCAGGGGAGGGGCAGAGAAAGAGGGAGAGAGAGAGAATCCCAAGCAGGTTCTGCACTGTCCACGCAGATCCCAATGCAGGGCTCAAACCCACTAATTGAGAGATAATGACCTAAGCTTAAATCAAGAGTTGGACACAACCGACTGAGTCACCCAGGTGCCCCTGAGTTGTTTTTAAAAATCATTTTAAGTAACTTTGATACCAAGGTGTCTTAGTGAATTATATTTGAAAGGTTTTTGAATTACAAGTAATAATCCAACAGCTAGAAACTCCAGAAAATGGAATATGGTAACTAAAAGCATTATAATTCTTTTTTAAAAAATCAAAGTGTTCTAGAAATGAATTTGACTTTCACCTAAGGTGGGATTTACACAATATAATAGCAGAAAACAAGTCAAACATAATGAATTTAACTTAATACTAAATATACAGAGGCTAAATTAGACTTCAATAATTGTCCTTTATTTAGTCAAAAATTACATAGATTTAACTATTCACAAAAAACATAATTCAGCATTTAATGGGCTTAGATGCAAACTATCTCTGCTACTTTTAGCTGCAGGAGTTTGGACTAGTTACCAGTAATGTAACTTAGTTTTCCCATCTATAACGTAAGGATAATAATCCCTTTAAAAAATATTTTTGTACCGATTGACTAAGATAAATGTTGTGGAATGTCTAGTATAAATAAATAGTGGACATTAAAGCTGCTACAACAACTTCTACTACAGCTTTTCTACTATGTTACTCAAAACTTATTAAATAGGCAGCTAACTAAACAAATTGTTGATATTAAACAAGTTTGCTCTTGGCACACATTTTAGAAATGTTGGTTGTGCCCAAGTAATGAATATCCTTGAATTCCAACCTGATTCACAGGGTATCTATACAATAGACATTGAGGGCTCCCAGCAGATATTTTACAAGGTGAGTTTTGGGGGGCATCTGGGTGTCTCAGTCTGTTAAGCTTCTGACTCTTGGTTTCAGCTCAGGTCATGATTTCATGGTTCATTTCATGAGATGGAGCCTCTTGTCAGGCTCCACACTGACAGAGCTTGCTTGTGATTCTCTCTCTCCCGCTCTCTCTCTGCCCCTCCCCACTCCTGTGCACGAGTGTGTACACACTTTCTCTCTCAAAATAAATAAAATAAACTTAAAAAAACAAGGTGAATGATTTTATGAATTTAATATTTTATAACACGTATCCAATGATACTAAACATGACTGAGTATATATTAAAAAAGACCAATTAGGAAGCTATTGGTACAGTCTTGGGGAGAGATTTAATAAATAACAGGAAGTACAAAAGGCATGACAATGATAACTGAATTGAATATAAATAAGTAAAAATTAGTTGAATAAGAATTGTAGAAAGATGGCTAAACTACTCTTTATGTGTCTGTTTAAGTATTACATCTAGATAGCCCAGGCTTATATTTAGATACAAAATAATTAGGTTTTAGTCACCTTATTCACATCATTAAAATTAGAAGAAGGAGCAGGTGTGCTTTCTTGATTGTTCATTCACTGTAATTGATGTAGGTCTTTCTTTTTCAAGAACTTGAATTCAAAAAAGCTCAAATTTGTTCATGTAGGTATTGTGAATGAGTACAATCAATGCTGAATAACTCCAAAAGAAAAAAAATAGTATTTTAAACATTAGCAATCAGATTATCTATTGAGAACATCAAATAAAGGCAGAAATACCCTTGAGAAAGTAATACTACCACATTCTTAACATGCTTCAATATGCTTAAACACTCATCTCCTCAAAGTAGGGTGTAACTGCATATACATCTCTTTTTACAACCTCCCATTGTAAGAAATGACATAACAGTCAAAGGTACATTAATTTCTTTAAAGAAATCATAAACTATAAATTACCATATGTAATTTATGTTTTATGATGCTACAAAAACTCACATTGTCATCAAGATAAATCAGTTCATAAAAGCAATGAGCAATTTATTCCATATCATGGAAGAAAATCATCACAACATAGATATCAATAGCATTCTCATAAATGTTCTCGTCAAGCTGCCTCTCTTACCTATACGATTTCCTTGAGTGCAACCTAAAGCAGTCTACACTCATTTTCCTTTGCTCTACCTCTGCCTCAAGGAAGATAAAAGGATAGGTAGTCACTATCCACTAGTTTAAAAATGTATTGAGAATTGACATATATGTCTAACATTCAGTTGTTTAATTTGTTTCTTTGTTAACTTATCATAGGTCTTTTCTTTTTCCTTCCTTTATTAATATTTACCAATCATAAGAGAATTTCCCAAAGCTCATCTTTTTCTGAGTATTAAGCTGAAGATACACATTGATTTAAGGAACAAATGAAGTCTATTAATAAAATTATAATTTAAAAATTACTGATTTTGATTTAGTAAACAAGGAAAACACATCTAACTATGTACTTTATCTTATATGTACCTTTAAGGAAGTATTTAGCTTATATTTAATAGTAAGGCATAAATACAATGAAATATAAAACATTTTATTATAAAGATTCACAAGAAACATTTGACTGAAGAAATTCTTACATGAGAGTTTGAAAATTTATAGAAAATGTAATTGCATTTCTCTATACTATTTGGAAAAGAAGCAAAAAGATTATCCAAAGTAGAACTAAAGCATTGTTAGAAAAATAATCATTTTTTTTACTAATATATGTATTACTTAAAGAGGCAGATTAACTGAAATAATCCAGGAAAAGTTTACTACGTGATAGGTTTGTCCAAAACTAAAGGTATGTTCTTACTCTTAACCTAAATAAACTCATAATTGATTTTTTTTCTTTTTCTCAAGACAAAATATGATTGTATGTGAAAAGGAAGAAGGGTCTTTCTCTCTCTCTCTCTCTCTTTCCCCTCCCACCCCCCGCCACCACACAGCCATAAGTATTTAAGCACACAATATCTTTGTTTTTTAATTCTACTCAAAATAACCTCACACCCCTCAATGTGACTCTTACTATGAGGATAATGATAATGGTTATAGATATAACTTGGAGCATATTTACTACATATGCTGAATAAGTTTTTTGTAATAATTATGTGAGGCTTTTTTGTTAAATAATCATTTTGCAAGAGAAGAAGATGAATCATAGAAAAGTTATAACTTACCCATAGTCACATAACTAGTTTGGATCACATCCCCAATTATAACTGGGTCTGTCCGATTCGAAAGTGGGTACTTGGAAGTAACCATTGTGCTGATGAGGTATTTAACTGGGGGGGGGGGGGGAGGTGCCAAAGCAGGGGAAATGAGGCAGACTAAATTAAATTGGAAAAGGAAAAGGAAAAAAGAAGGAATACCTCATATATTATGTAGGTAACCACTTTTTCTAGCATTCATTTAAATGTGCATTTTACTCTACTGAAAAGGAAGTTCTGATTCAGACCCTACATACACTGTGAGTGGAAAAATCACTTGTAAATTTTAAAGACAAGTGTGGCATTCATTAAGGTTCAAAAATCTTTCACTTTAGTAATACAGTGTGTAAATGATGAATTATGCCCATAATCCTTTCAGCCCATTTCACAATGGTTCTTACTTGACATCTTAACTTGTCCATACACGTTTTTAAAGACAGAAGCAATTCTTCTTTGTGAAAAATTTTCATTCAGCATATATTGTTTAACCAAGGTAATGTTTCATTATAATAGACATACATAATAATTACTAATGGTTCCTACCATTCTTATAAAAATTATTAAGAATTTTCACTACTGTTATAACTACTCATTGTTCTCAGTACCAGTTACTGAGCTTAGTTATAAATATATATTTATATATCTTTAAGTAAATTAAATTTATATTATTCTATAATAATGCTAGCTCAGGAAAACTTTGGTGAGTTGCCATTTGATATCACTCATGATGCAAAAAATTTATAACAGCATATGAACTAATTACTAGAATATTGGATAATTAACTTTGGTCATGAAAATGACTGTGTCTTTTTATTTCCTTAATATACTGTGAATTCTTGTTGAGCAGAAATTAAATGTTATACTTATGTGTTTTTTACCCACCATCTCATATTAGTACAAACTATGTTCAATAAATTTTAATTGAACAAATAACCAATTGATTCATTGTTATGATATAAAAATTCTAGATTAGTAGAGAGAATGCTTAATTTAGAACAAAAATGCCTGAATATGAATCCCTTCTTATCATTTATTAGTTATAAGTGTTTGGAGAAACCCTACAAACTCTGATTCTCTGATTCTATTCTAAGAAATGAGTCTACCAATGTTACAATCAGGATTGCTTTGAACAGCAAATGAGACAATGTATGCAAAACTATTTTACTGTCTTTGAAATTATGATTATGGATTTTCTAGTTTTCATTTACTTTAAGATACACAGAAATAATACAAACTATTATATTATATATTACTCTCTTAATAAATAAGAATCAAAAACTCCTGCTACCTACACAACAGAAATTGCATGGTACAACAAAAGGCAGAATTAAGAAATGTATGCCATTAGGCCGGAAGAAAATGGCAGGAAATCTTCAATGTGATGAATAGGAAAAATACGCAACAAAGAATCCTTTATCCAGCGAACCTGTCATTCAGAATAGAAGGAGAGATAAAGGTTTTCCCAAATAAATAAAAATTGAGAGAATCCACCACCACCAAACCAGCAATACAAGAAATTTGCGCTACCAAAATTCAAACGGGAAGAGATAGAAAATCTGAACAGACCCATAACCAGTGAAGAAATCGAATTAGTTATCAAAAATTCCCAACGAATAAGAGCCCAGGGCCGGATAGCTTCCCAGGGACTTTCTACCAGACATTTAAAGCAGAGTTAACACCCATCCTTCTCAAGCTATTCCAAAAAATAGAAATAAAAGGAAAACTTCCGAACTCATTCTACGAAGCCAGCATCACTTTGATTCCCAAACCAGACAGAGACCCAACAAAAAAAGAGAACTACAGGCCAATATCCTTAATGAATACAGATGCAAAAAAGAAAAGATGACAAAAGAAAAGATAAAAACCATATGATCCTGTCGATAGATGCAGAAACAGCATTTGACAAAATACAGCATCCCTTCTTAATAAAAATCCCCAAGAAAGTCGGGATAGAAGGAACTTACTTAAACTTTATAAAAGCAATTTATGAAAAGTCCACAGCTAATATCGTCCTCAGTGGGGAAAAACTGAGAGCTTTCCCCATGAGATCAAGAACACGACAAGGATGTCCACTCTCACCATTGTTATTTAACATAGTGCTGGAGGTCCTAGCATCAGGAATCAGACAATGAAAAGAAATAAAAGGCATCAGAATCGGCAAAGAAGAAGTCAAACTTTCACTTTTCACAGATGACATGATACTCTACATGGACAACCTGATCGACTCTACCAGAAGACTTCTAGAACTGATCCATGAATTCAGCAAAATCGCAGGGTACAAAATCAATGTACAGAAATTGGTTGCATTTTTATACACCAATAATGAAGCAACAGAAAGAGAAATCAAGAAACGGATCCCATTCACAATTGCATGAAAAACCATAAAATACCTAGGAATAAACCGAACCAAAGATATAAAAGATCTGTATGATGAAAACTATAGAAAGCTTATGAAAGAAATTGAAGAAGACACAAAGAAATGGAAAAACATTCCATGCTCATGGATCGGAAGAATAAACATCG
>CM053573.1:94893705-94977836 GCA_028646485.1 Cryptoprocta ferox
CTGACAATAAACTATAAAGTTAAAAAAAATAAAAAAAGAAAAAAATAAAATAAATACATTAACTGATAACACTATCACTATAAATCAGTGAGGAAAGTATCAAATATTCATATGGATAATTGATTATACATTTAAAAAAATAAAATAAAATGGGTCCATTCTTCCCACCATACACAATAATCAGTCCCAGATAGATTAAAAAGCTATGTGTGACAAGTAAACTTTAAACATTTTAGAAGAAAATTTGAGTAACTCTGTGATGTTAGGTTAGGGGTATAATTTCCTAAATAGATCACAGAAGACACAAATAATAAAGAAATATAAATTTGACTACAGCAAAATAAACTTCTATTCATTAAAAGACTATTTTAAAAGTTAAAATGACATTTCAATTTATATAGCCAATAAATGACTAATACTCAATTTAAACAACCTACTGTAAATTTGTAGAAAGTAAAACAATGGAAAAATTAGCAAAGGATGTAAAGAGGTAAATCTGTAGAAAGAGAAAACAATATGGACTCAGTAAAAATATGAAAAAGCTCCCAATAGTAATAGTAAATCAGAGAAATACAAGTAAAAATTTTGGTGAGATATACATATCATATACATAGGTAGCAAAAATTAAGTCTGAAAATAATAGGAATTGACAAGAAATGGAACGAAGGAAATTTTCATTAACTGTGACTGTGCTTACTAATGTTTACAACCAGTTTTGATTAAACAATGTGCATTCCAAGAAACCAGAGAAATAATCTTAAAAATATTTATATATATTATAAATATAAATATATTTAATATATTATATATATTGTTCCATAGAATAATATTCACAAAAAAACCTACATATAAATTTTATTAGGAGCATTTTTCATAGTCATGAGATCCCGTATGATAGAAAACTAGAGCCACATTAACATGAGTGAATCTCACAAGAATAATACCTTGAGAAAAAAATGAAATGTAATATGCCATTTATATAAAGTTAATAAACATGAAAAACAGTAGTATATTTTGTTTATGGATATTTACATACTATTTAGAGAAAAAAGAAATAATTGTAAACATTTAAATAAATGTAAACATACTAAATTAAGGATAGTAGTTTTTCCTGAAGGGTCCTTGAAGGAAGAGGAATGAAATTTTATATGTTTACATGTTAGATGTTAGGCAACATTTTTTTACTATTTTACTATCACAGAAATATATTATAAATGGAAAAAATAAAATCATGGGAGAGGAGTTTTGGATTAAGAAACAACACATTTTAATAATATAAATTCACACTATACATTGAGTTAACAAGGATTAGATAAAAGAAGAAAATAAATACATGAGACTAATGGTGTAAAAAAAGGCAATGAAAAAATGTGTAAATTGATACAGTTAGACTCAAATAAATAGCAAAAATGGAAAATAAAAAACTAAGTTAAGGAAGAATATATGAAGAGAGTAAAATGAAAAGATTGTAAGTAATGCAAATTAATCTGTTGAGGCATAAAATGTGATGCCCTGGGCAAATTTGAGACTCTTTATACTATGAATAATAGATATATTTGTTATTTAGGTTGGAGCGGACATCTGTGGATTTGTGGTTAATACCACAGAAGAGCTTTGCAGAAGGTGGATGCAACTTGGGGCATTTTATCCATTTTCCAGGAACCATAATGGTGATATATATGAGGTAAATGCCTCTTGTTCTCAATGTTTTGAAATAAAACCATATTCTAGTTTTAGCAATGCACTTAAATTCATATCTATAGAAGGAAGATAGGGCTGAAAGTTTGTAGCATAATTTGTAAAAAAGAGAAGTCCCCTTCTCAAGGCCTATAAGTATTTTGTATATTTAAAAAATGGTCAAATAAAGGAATCATGAAATCTAATAGACTCATAACATAAATATTTTATTTAAGCCTAAAGCATATACAAGTGCATCACATCATTTTAATTTAAAATAACTTAATATTTAAAATTAAAGTCAAAGGTTTTTGAGTCTGGATTCTTCAATTCCAACAATGTAAGTTCCAGGTAACTTTTCTTTCATAAAAAAATATAATATAATATTAAGTATTTCCAGTTTTTGTTTCATTAAAGAAACACAAAAAATTCAAGACACTGGAAAAGTAGCTTGAGTCAAGCGTCTTTCTGTCATAAGTAAAACTGGAATGAGAAGTTGGGGAAAAATAGACAACTTTTATTTTTATAAAATAAAATAACACTTCACATATGCATCTGAACTGGTGGGAGTGGATATACAAAGGCATACTGAAGTACCAGCCCTGGGAATTCAGCATGCTCTGGCCTCTCAGAGACATATTTCTCAGAGGAAGTGGGGAAATTAGGTGAGACCATTAAGTCAATTAAGTGCATGTTAGTTAAGAAATGATTCACTGTTCACACACTAGTTACACATAGGGCCTTAATTCTATTTGAGAAGAGGGACAACCACTCAGCTCAGCCTGGAAGGAGGCATGACAGAACAGAAGTAAGAGGCATAAATTAGAGATAAATCATTTCCTAATCTATTGAAACATGCTTTCAAGAAATTTGTGCTCATGGGAGATACTAATATGAATTATATTCCACTGCATGTTCATTTCTGACTTCAAAAAGCAGATGCTTGGGACAGACATGATAGAGATTTATTGGTGAAATATTTGCGAAGGATAAAGGAGAGGGGGAGGAGAAAATGAAGATATCCTTCACATCACAATAGAGGTCTGAATATGGTGATGATGAAGGCAAGGAAAGGGTTTTTAGGGAGAGTCACACACTGCAGCCCAATTCTAAAGAAATTTCCACTCAGCCCAATGGTGAGTCCTCAGTGCAAAAGTGACCTTGGAAATGTCCTGTATCTTCCATGAATGGACCTGAATAGTAGTCCCACCATGTTCATTGATTAGCTGGGAGCAGCCAAAAGGAAATGTCTTCAGGGTAAACATGATGGTTAATCAAGAGAGGCAGTAGCTGGTACCCTCAGTACAATTTTGCTACTCATAACAGGGGATCCAGGCAGGTTTGTTCACATCACTGCACCTAGGGTAAGAGAGTCCACTGATCTAGCGCAGACTCATCAGGAAAGCTGTCCTTAAGGTTACAAGCCTGTGTGCTGGCCAGGCAGCTCTGTTTCTGTAAAACCTGGGCTTTTTCGCCTAATGGCAAAGACAAGGCACAAGGCAGTAAGTCCTCAGGCAAGCACATTTCAAGCCTTTACATGATTGTGTCACATGTACTAAGACTCCATTGGCCAAACTATGTCACTTAGCACAAAGTCAAGAAGTGGGGAATCCACTTTTAGTGGTGGGGATTACAGAGTTACACAGCAAAGGTTAGAGGTACAAGGAAGCATGAAAACTGGAGACAATAATTCAATCTACTACAAATAATATAGGTGAAAAATTCTTCATTAAAATATCTTTTCATCTCTAACTATATAAAAATGAAAAATTCCCAGTTTAAAATAAATTATAATTTATACTTTATTTATATAAAAGTATATATTTATACTTTTAAAGTATAAAGTATTTAAAACATATCCAAATAAATATATAGAAACTAAAAATACATACTTTGCTGATGAAAGAACAATTTCAAATTTTTATAAACAAACTAAAATGTATGTAATTTGCATTTCAATAATAGCTTAAATGCTTCTCTGTAATTTTCATTCACATTTTAACTTTTTAAATGTCAATTTCTCTTTTTATTCCATAGCATCAGGATCCAGCATTTTTTGGACAGAATTCTCTTTTGGTTAATTCATCAAGGCACTATTTGAATATTCGCTATACCTTATTACCTTTCCTATATACTCTGTTTTACAAAGCCCATAAGTTTGGAGAAACAGTAGCAAGGCCAGTTCTTCATGAGTGAGTACTATGTTCAGGAATTTTAATTTTTTTTTCATATTATATTCAGACATATATTGAAAAATTAATGGAGATTAATAAAGATGTCAAATAGATTTCTGCTCTTTTTTACACTCATATAAATCATTTGATGAACTGTAGAATAATAGTAGTAAATAAATATGGTTAATTTAATGAACTGGACAAGATTAAGCTAGAAATGTGGGAATTGAATAGAACTTAAAAGAAAAATATATAAAAAAATACATTGGATATGGGTGCCTGGGTAGCTCAGTCGGTTAAGCGTCCGACTTCGGCTCAGGTCATGATCTCTTGTGGGTGCGAGCCCCGTGTCAAGCTCCGTGCTGACAGCTAGCTCAGAGCCTGGAGTCTGTCTTCGGATTCTGTGTCTCCCTCTCTCTCTCTGAACCTCCTCTGCTCATGCTGTCTCTCTCTCTCTCTCTCCCTCAAAAATAAATAAAACATTAAAAAAAGAAAATATATTGGGTAAATTATATTAGTAATATTAAATATGCAATTATTGAAAACATATGTATATATTGTCAAAATCATCTGGGTATAGATCAAGGGTATAGTATAGTCAGAGAGCAATGAATTGTATTTGTTTTTGTATATTTTGATCAAAGCAGGACCTTTCCTCAGGAAATTACTTTCAAATCCAGAGTAAAACAGAAGTTTATAATGAAAAATTTAAATGGAAGAAAGTAGAGTATGAAAGATATCTGGTACTTTATGAAACTATATTAGAGGAGAAAATGAATTAAACAGAATAGTTGCTTATTACAGATAACAGGTATATTTATCATATATGATAGATTTTTTTAAGCTCAGATGAACTAATTTCCTCCCACCTTCCCTCCTTTATTCCCCTCTTCCTTCCTTCCTTCCTTCCTTCCTTCCTTCCTTCCTTCCTTCCTTCCTTCCTTCCTTTCTTGAGTGTCAGATGAACCATAAGGATATAAGAACCATAGATTCAAAATGACAGGTCAAACAAGTAAAATTAAAGCTAATAATCCCTCCCTGGAAAAAACTGAAATGATAAACCCAACAAGGAATTTAGATAAACTTATTTTTTTACCTTTATATTGTAAACATTGTCATTATGTAGCAAATTGTCATTATTCTTAGGTTTTATGAGGATATGAATACCTGGACTGAGGATACTCAATTCTTATGGGGCCCCTCATTGCTTATTACTCCAGTCTTGAAAGAGGTAGGTTTTACAATTCTAATACATTTATTACTTTTAAAGGAAAACTTTATAACCAAATCCACACTAAATTATGAAAAAAAACATGCAACTTGGTAATAAATAAACTCTATTGAGTACAATAGACTATTTCATCATAATAAATGTTGAATTGTAGAAGAAATTCTACATGTAGAATTCTAAAAAATAATATAGAAGAAATTCTAAAATGTAGAAGAAATTCTAAAAATAATAAAAATGTTAAGTAGATTTATGCTTTTCAAATATATAATGTATAACTGGGGAAAATAAAATTATATAAAACTAGAAATCTTCTTAAGAAAACTTTATGAAATCAAAATCAAATCTCATAGTAATAACAATGAACTCTCATTTAACTAGACGTAGACATTGAAATGTTTCTAACTTTTAAATAAAAGGGTTCTTGAAATTCATCTCATCATATGAACATATTGACAATATAGTGGAGTGAGATATTTGGTTTTTACCTATCATTTAAAACTCTATATACCCATGGAAATACACAGAAATGAATGTGTACACACTTGCAATTACCATGTAGATTATAACAATACAAATGCAAGTATGCATTGTTTTCAGTTGCTACTTAAATTAATTTCAACTTCGCTTTTAGTGTGTTTTAAATTATTATATTACATAAAACTAATGATATAGCCTGTTTATTATTTATAAGAAATATGGGAATGCAACAATACAAATGAAGTTTTTTCTTGACTATTAAAACCCAACTTAGTATCTGGTATGATACTCTTCTGATAAACATTAAAGTAAACAAATCAAAAACATATAAATTATCTTATTTCATTTTAGGGAGCAGATACAGTGAGTGCATACATCCCTAATGCTACTTGGTATGATTATGAAACTGTAAGTAACTTTAATATAATACTGGATTCACAAAGATTATACTGTCAAACATCTGTATGTGGAAACTTAATTACAAACATATAGTGTATCTATTGTCAGCGTTTGTGTGATTAACATAAAAATAATGAATAATTCCAAAGATGAATAATGGGTAAAATTTGTGCCGGTATACATGTTGGTTGCGCATGAGCAAGTATATGTTTGTTGCATGTGATTAATATAAAGTTATATTCTTTAGTATAAAATCTTATTTAATTTTAGATTACAGAAATAAAAGTCAGGAGTAATTTTATGAAGTAGTGGTGACTTATTTTCATACTTTTCCTATTTTATATATTTATCTTAATGCCAGAAGAATTGAGTACTGAATTAATCCTAAACATTCATTTTTATATGGTACATTCAAAAGTTTGGGAAAGGTTTTCATTTCAGCCTTGAAAAGGCAACAAAGCATTCATATACAACCTATTGTTTTAATTGACTAAGACCTTTTAAGAGTATTTATTTTAAAAGGCATTATTTTGCATATCGCTTACTTTGCTAAGAAACTATTTTTATAGAAACAATGATTTTTAAAAGTTTTGTAAAGATATGCTTAATTTTAAACAAGAACAAAGAATAAAAATAGGACTAATTAAGAATACTAATTATCTGAGGGGAAATGGATTTCTGTAAGTTGGGTTTTTATTTTGAGGGGGGTAAATATTTCTCCTGCTTTGTTCAGTAAACTGAAAAAAAGGTTATTTTAAAGTTCAAAATCAGCATATTCATTTAGATGACATGAATTGCTCACAGTAAAAATTATTTCTATGTGTAAATTTGAATTATTGTGAAATGGGATTAAAGTTTTTACTAATACTGAAAAAATCTTTTTAACTCCCAAATATTAGGGTGCAAAAAGGCCATGGAAAAAACAACGTGTTAATATGTATCTTCCAGGAGACAAAATAGGATTACATCTTAGAGGAGGCTATATTATCCCCATTCAACAACCTGCTGTAACTACAACTGCAAGGTAAAATGAAAAATCATTAACTGAAATCTGAAATATAAGTCATTTTAATATTTCTATTTTATTAAGAATCAAAGATTAATGTTTTGTTTTTTTTTCACCAGAAGATATTTGATGTAGGGAGGGAATTCTTAAATATAATCATCATTTATAAAAAAAGATTCAAATTATATATTATTATAAATTTCCTGATTTAAATAATGAACATAATTAGATTATAAATTTATTTCTTGTATCAAAAATGTGCTGACATTCTCTATAGAATATGCATAGTTAAATTTAATTGCTTATTCTTAATAAAAATATGAGAAGTTAAAGTAAATTATATAATTGTTGAAAATATCAGTTACGTACTTATTCAATACATAAATGTTACAATGCTTTTTCTTCTGCTAAAATGTTTTATTTTTAAATTGATAAATGAGGTGGATAATTCTGTGTAGGGAAAGAACAAGATAGAGACAAAGTTGTTCAGTAAGAATAAATTCTGGAAATATTTAGAAAAAAGAAAAAACTGGAAAATTCTGGTGCTCCGGGTTGCAGTATTCATTCTGAGTACAAGGGCACAGAAGGTGTTATATTGAAAACACATTATTTCCTTATATTCTGCAACATCCCAAGAGATGGTCACTCTCTATTCCCTATCCTGTTGTGTTTTCTTCATAACATTAAGAGTATCTGGAGTCTTATAGGTAGTGTGTTCACTCCTCTAGATAACTCCATGAAGGCAGGGACTTAACTTTTCCCTGCATTAGTCCCCAAACCAATAATAACGTTTGGCCCATAATCTGCTCCCTGTTTTAGCTAAATATTTGTTGAAGGAACACATATATGAGTTAATGAATGTGTTCTAGTGATTTAATTATTTTGGCATTCTACAAGTGATTATTTTCAGACTGTAACTGACTGTGTTCTCCAACAAATTAGTTATACTCCAGAGCTGTATTGAACACCAGAAGCATACACTTTGGTGAGTGTATGCAGTATGGAATATATTTTATATAGAGCAGTTGCCTGGACTGCATAGCCTCAGGGGCACTATTTTAGATTTAAAAACCTACAGTAATATATAACTAAGGAAAAATTTTATTGATCATGTATCATTTCTCATGATAGAATTAGCTTAATTTTTAAGGTTATTAGATATTCCATTAAGCATTAAATTTTTTATACTGTACTTTTCATTTTTATGTATATAAGATGTAGCTTTGATAAATTGTAAGGTAGAGTTAATTGCTGTGTGACAAATACATGTGAAATATATTCTGCATTCATAAGGTATATTTAATTTTTCTTGTTTGAATTGAAGTATCATTATACTGTTTCAATTTTGCTTGCATCCTTCTTAACCTCCAAGCAATTCTATATTATATTTATTATATTTATTTCTAAGTATATAAATTCTTTTCTCGTACAAATTATTAATAAGTATAGACATGGATTTTATTGATATCAATGTTCTCACATGAATGCAGTACTGCTACAAATCCATTAGGTTGCAATGGGCTTATTTATAGGATATTTCACTATCATAAATTTACTTTGAATCACAAATGCTCCCAAACTTAACAGCCGAAAGAACCCTCTAGGACTTATAGTTGCATTAGATGAAGCTAACACAGCAAAAGGAGACTTTTTCTGGGATGATGGTGAAACTAAAAGTAAGTCTTGATGAAATTTAACATTGTTCTTTAAATTACAAATATTAAATGCTTTTAGATGTTTATTCTGATGCTGGAAATATTTGCCTTTATTGATATATGCCTCTATTTAAAAAGTCACAAGCTTTATTTTTAATTCTTGTTTTTATCTATTTTAGAGCATTAGGTTACTTTATGAAATTAACATTGTTCTTTAAATTATAAATATTAAATTACAATATTTAGTTTTGGCTATTAGTTCATCGTCAAGGTCTTTGACAAGTATAGATATCTTTTTCTCTTAGATTATTACTTTCAATTAAAGTAGTTAATAAATTCACAGATATGCAAATTGTATCATATTTTGAGCTCTCAATGATTGTAATGTTAAAACTCAAATTTTATTACTGTAAAAAAAGAAAACAAACATTTAAAAGTGTAGTTAATTAATGTTAAATTATTTAAAGTAAGAATGTTATCATATAAATGTTCACAATTTAGTTATTGTCTTTAATTTTATTTCATAAGTCCCAATCTTGAAATTGCAGTACACCAAATGAATAAAAAAATGAGGCATTTTTTGCTAATATATAATTATGCCATAGTAAAAATATCTTTTTAGTCAATTATAATTACACTAATAAATTTGTTAAATTTCAATTTATCTCATTTCTTTTAATGGAAGGCCCTTATGTATTTGTTTTATATATGTGTGTACAAAGAATTATATTTTAGTTCCTATTTTAGCTCACTACTTCTCAGATGTATTAAATATCCCGCATGTCTTTATATGTGTATGAAACATCAAAACATCTCTAACTTAACTTCAAGAAATAGTCTATGCATTGGTGTGCTCTCTTATAATTTGAAAATATGGAATCTATTAAAACATTCATGTTCATTTTTAAGATTAATCTATAAAAATATAGATTACCACAATGTATCTGCTCCACCTACAGGTCTCCCTTGTCAGTTGATGGTAATTTCATCTTTACAAGATGCCAAAAAACTTTAGTTGACCAGTTTCTCTCACACCAAGGAATTTCTCTTGGTTCTCCCTTGACCTAGTTCTGTCATCAGTTCCACCATTACCATCACTATCTTTCATTTTAATTACTGTAATAGCTCCCTAACTGGTCTATGTCCATAGTTCTTCTCAAACTCCATATACGTTTTATTTACAACACGGCAGGTAGAATAATCCTTTAAGAAATGATTCAGATTATCACACCTCCACCTAAAACCCTCTAATGATTCTCCAGTTTATTCAGTTAGAAACCATACTCTTTACCAAGACCTAGACCACTGACCGTGATCTGTACTTTTGCACGTGTGTGCACACACGCATGTGCACGTGCACACACACACACACACATGCACACACAATTATCCCCTACTGCTCTCCATTTCTCATTCTACTCCAGCACACCAGCCTTCTTGCTCAGTTTCAAATACCTTAGAGCCTAACCACACTAGTGTGAGCTCTTTCATGAGAATAGGTTCCAAACATTTACTTCATAGAAGTTACTTAAGATTGGATTCCTTCTGTACTAAATTATTTGTGATCATCAATTAAAGACTGTTGTTGAGATCATATCTGTATTGGTAGGATGTGGGGCTTCATTTTAAGCCTATTCTTCTTTCTCAAATTATATAAATATACCAAAATATATTTCTTTCTACTCATGAAACTGTATGTTGATAATTTACTTTCATATAAGAAGATGGTGAAAATATAGAGATGTAATTAGTCATCTGATATGGTATCTATATAGGTATGTGCCTTGAAAAGTAAAAATCAGAATTTTCTAAATAATCAATGTGTAAATAAACATGAACACAATGAAATGACCTTCAATTCAGTTTGTGATTTTTATTTCATTAACTATGATAAATTTTAGGTAATTTAATGTAATTGAAAAAATACTATATATTAATTCTTGAATTCCTTTTACCTTTTTTCACTTTGTTTCTTTCAAATTATTTAAGCCACAATCTTCAGTTTCTCTGTTAAAGAAAAATATTAATAAAAAGGTCTATTACATATATAGTGTAGAAAATCATTGTCTTCTTCAAATTTCCTCATTAAAGTTTATTTCAGTCTTAAACATGTTTCCAGACTCACTTTATGTCCTCAAATAAAAAACATTTAAGATACAAAATAAAATTGTGGTGTGGCACAGCTTCCAAAGTAAACTGAATGTTACATGGTTACTAGAAATAGATAAGGTATCATTCAAAATAATGAATTTATGTACATTTTACTATAAATTTTTCTTCTTCTTAATTTCCATAAATATCTTAGCCATCTCTGAAAAATTAAATGAGGCACATATGTATTCATTACCTTTACTTACTGAGATAATAAACTACCAAGATTATTTTTTATAGAGATAATTAAAAATGTTAATTTGAAAAGATAAGTTTTTTAATTTGCTTCATTAATAAACAGTATTTTTTCATATTTCTTAATTGTTTTATAACTGTAAAAATAGAGAGTTTAACAATAGAGAATTATATTTTGATCTGATAACTATTTTTTACCATTTCAGATACTATACAAAATGGCAACTACATTTTATATACATTTTCAGTTTCTAATGTAAGTATTTTCCTTGGATACACAGCTAAACATATATCATGTTAATGTCTGGGTTAGACCTTTATAATGGATTTTTTTTTGAAAAGATGTTTACATTTACCTCCAGTTTTCAATAGAAAGAATTGAAATACATTGTTAAATTTTTAAATTACATTGTTAAGTTTTTAAATTTAAATTGTTAAACTATAAATATATTTTACCTTAAATTTTAGTATTTTTATGTAACGTGATGATGAAATTGATGCACAAGAAATCTTCAGAGATCTTAAAATTCTATGTCTGGTTTAAGCAACATGACCTAGAAAAATAATGTCAACATATTTGGAAAGGTTTTAATATATCAGTCACAGTAATTATTGTCATGGATTTTAGTGACTGTGAAAAGTCTATGTACAAGGCTAAAATTTGAGTAATTAATAGCAATTCTTTTTTAGATGTTGGTTTTCTTCTAATATTCTTTGTGGCCAAAGCTGTTATTTTCATCAACATTAGGCCTAGAATGAGAAAAGATATATATTAATTGCATCATTGGTAATTTTGGTTATCTCTGAAAATAAATTTTATGGCATTTGTACAAAAAAGTGAAAAGAGTTATTAATGAGTATATTTATATATGCTATGTGGATGTGGAGAGCTGGAAGGAATGGAAGGATAAAAGATTGGTTCTTTTTCTGTTTCACACTTGTATACTTGTATTGTTATTTTAGATTTGTATCCAATGACCTTCTCTTAATATACACTATTATATACTTTTTTTCAGAACAAATTAGATATTATATGCACACATTCATCATACCAGGAAGGAACCGCATTAGCATTTGAGACTATAAAAGTCCTTGGGTTGATAGATTCTGTTACACAAGTTACAGTGGTGGAAGATAATCAGCCAATGAAACCTCACTACAATTTTACTTATACTGCTTCCAACCAGGTAAATTAAATCTTTAAAAATATTTCAGCTGTTATGAATTCTCACCTTTAACATAACATAACCATTCAGGCTCTTGGTTTTGTGACTTCTTTTTGTCTTCATGACATTACTTTCTCTTTCACTTTCCCTTTTGCTACCAATATTCCATTTTAGGTCATTCCAATTTATATTTAGATATCAACATTAAAAGGACTCCTTGCTCTACTTCTCTTTATTTCATTTTATCCTGGATATCACTTGTATATACCTTCTTAATGTTTCTTCATGCCATTTTCCTACCCTGAACTCTAACTTACCTGTTGCATACAGTAAAGGTTCTAAAAGTTTAGCTTCACATTTAATACTCCTTAAGATATTGATTTATCTATAACTAATCACTCTCTATGCTTCTCCTTTCATGAACTCCCACTGTCCTTGATATATCTTGTATTTTTTTCATCGAATTTTTGTTTACACTCTCCCCTTCTAGTACAATTGTAATTGTAGTCTCTCTCAAGATGTGTACTAGAAGGGCACTAGGCTGGCTCAATCAGTGGAGCATGTGACTCTTGATTTTGGGGTTGTAAGTTCGAGCCCCACATTGGATGTAGAAGTTATTTAAAAATAAAATCTTATATATGTACTCAAGACAGAAAGGGAGTCATAGGATTGGGCTCAAATTCTAGCCCTGCAATCTTTGCATTTAAACATATGAAATTAATATCTTATTATCACAGCTTCCTCATCTGTAAAATGTAGTATTTAAATCATAATGTTGCTTTGGGTAATCAATTACTGCATTTAAAATGTAGGCCATAATAATTTAAAACATCAAAGTGATTTTATTGGCATTTATTTTTCCACCATTCATATAAACCCTAAATTATTGGTAATATCAGCATAAATTCTAAATTATTTGAGATATGGAACATTTTCTTAGAGTAATTTTTTTCTAACTCTGCCCCAGAGTTTTTCACTTGGCAATATTCATAAAAATATGTACTGGTTAATTATTTTTATTGAGGAAATCAACTATAATTTATATATTCCTAAAACTATAAAAAATAATTAATATAAATTATATAATGTAGGTATATTGAGAACTTTATGACTCTAACAAAGATTATCAAAAATCATTTCATTCTGAGGTACCTGGGTGGCTCACTCGATTAAGCGTCTGACTTTGGCTCAGGTCACGATTGTGCAGTTCATGGGTTTGAGCCCAACGTCAGGCTCTGTGCTCACGGCTCAGAGCCTGAAGCCTCCTTTGAATTTTATGTGTCTGTCTCTCTGCCCCTCCCCTGCTCACGATCTGTCTCCGTCTCTCAAAAATAAATGAACATTAAAAAAAACTTTTCTTAAATCATTTTATTTGGTTTTTGCAATCTCAGTTTCTATCTGTATCTATATTTATGCTTATTTACACAGACTTAACAGATACGCCTTCCTGATTCTTCTATACTTAGATTGATCTTTAGATGAATTTTCATTCCTGCATGAATAGTTATAAAAGTAAGTTGATATCAAAAAGTAAGCTATGTAGATGGAAGTCTGGGATAAATTTTGCCCTATTATTCTCAAGGTATATAGACAAAAAACAAAAATGATTTGGAATATTCTAATAATAAAAACAATTATGTATTATTGTATATATGTATGTAATTATTCCCTTATTTTTCTTCTTTTTTGCATCATGTCATGTTATCTCCCATCTAACTCATCCCTCAAATATTGTAAGCAGAGGCTCAAATTAGAGATAGAATTGAAGAAATAAATATTTCCCTCCTCTGACTCTGGGAGCCTCCATATCAACCTAAGTGGTTAATTTTTCCCACCCTTTTTCTTCCTTGAGGGAACTAACATCTATTTTACACCTAGTATTCCCTAGGAATTGTATTAGGTGCTTTAAATTACATTTACCATTCATTCTGTATATCAATCCCTTTTAGTAGGGGCCATCATCGCCATTTTACAAAGGGAGGAAATTGAGGATAATGCATGATAGACAATTTTCCCCAAGACTCATAAGCATTAAATGGCAGAATTGAGAATTGAACTCATTTAGCAATAATGCTTTTCATCATTATTCTACAGTTTCTCATAGTTCCTATCTTAAGTTTTCTAGCCATTTCAATGGCACAACATGTTTTCTTCTTTCTCTTCTGTTCTTTACATACTCTATTAAAAGTATGAATGATTTAATTTAAAGAATTGCTGCGGTTGCTGCATTTTATAAATGTTAAGCATTTTTAAGTTGTCCGGTGCTCACAAATATTCTTTAACGTTTCTTTGTCTTCAGAGTCTCCTAATTTACAGTCTCAACTTTAACCTTGGAAAAAACTTTTCCATTCAATGGAATCAAAATTTCTCACAAAATGAAAAGTTTACTTGTTATCCAGATACAGACACTGCAACTAAAGAAAAGTGTGAAGAACGTGGCTGTTTATGGGAAATGGTACTAAGAATTTTAATTATGATTCATAATATGTCTTTTACGTAAACATCTCAGTGTAAACACTATGTATTATAATTTTGATTCTACAGTATATGAACTAAATTCACCTAGAGAGGCAATTGAAATTTGAAATTAAGACTTCTTATAGGCAATTTATTGTTATCGTAATTAATTCTCCAAAGACATAGCTTAGTAAATACCAGACTAAATGGATGTGTAAGTTGCTTTCCAGGCACTTTGGATAGTGTGCTTTACTTTACTTAACAAAGTATGCCCATTTTACTTAATAAAATAGTACTCTATTTGTTGAACTCTTCTTAAATGTTGACTGTGGCTGACTAGCTTAATTGACTAAGATATTATGCCAGTAGGAGACAGTCTTTCAAAAGCATTGTCTCAAGTTACTAAATCTTTTCAAATTATTGGGTTGGTTATACCAGTTCCACTAAGGGATAATTTCTAGCCAGTTATTTTGATCATCCATTCAGCAAAATGATGATTTGGCTAAACAAGACACGATTTATTTGTCTTTTAAAAAAAAGAGTCCCAATCCTAATATACCGGTCTCCCAATGTCATCCGTGTCTTATACTTATCATTTATTTTTTTATCTTCAAGACTGTATTATGTCTTCTGCCATCATGTATGCATTCCAAGGCAAAGGAGGGAGAGCTACGGATATCTTATTTTAATCAGCTTATACCCTTTTGTTTTAATAGGGTTTTAGGGGTCATATACATTTTCCTCAAAAGAGATTGGGATGTATATGGGCACATTGCTTCTCCTAGCAATATAATAATATAATAAATAAGAAAGATGGGAGAATGGACTATTGTAAGGTAACTAGCCCTCCATGCCACAATTTATCATTGTTTTTCTTAGGTCCTAGCTTCCACCCTTATGTAACAATAGTAGCTTTGATCTTTGGTCACAGTCCCTATTCAAATACTGGAAAGGTTGTAATATATCAGCAAAAAGACCAGTCATGAAATAAGAAATGATACAGTTTCATTATAAGTAAAAGAAAAAAAAAACTTTAAAAACAGGCCTTTCTGAGGGCTATTTTAGAGCCATCTTACACACAAAATAGTCAATATTAAGACTGAGAACAAGCATGGAATAAAAATTTATGAGTAATATACTTAGTTTTTGCCAAGACCACAGAATCATTTTATTTTCTGTTGAAAAGCTATGGCATTTGATCCTTTTCTCTACTGGGTGTATCTTTAGAGTCAAAATATAAATATTCTATATAACATTTAGTGTATGCTATTTGGGTTGCATAATAGATATTTTGTGCTGTAATTACAATTTCATTTTAGTATTAAATAATAAAATTTACAAATTATACAACATGTGATTAAACATATCTACCTTATTGTTTTGAAGAGCCCAATATTAAAATGCTTATGATTTCTGACAATGAACATGTATTGTGCTTTTAGCCTACATATAGATCCCAAGCACCTGCATGTTACTTTCCTAGACAACACAACCCTTATGTAGTCAGTACAACTAAATATTCATCAATGGGTATAACTGCTGACCTCCGGCTGAATACTGCAAGTGCTCGAATAAAGCTACCTTCTGTACCCATCTCAACACTTCGTGTGGAGGTGAAATATCACAAAAATGATATGCTGCAGTTTAAGGTATGCTTGATATAAACTATCCCAATGCATGATTCATCTCTCAAGACAAGAGATTCTGAATAGATTAGATACTTGGATTTTTAATGTAATATTAAGGATTATTAATTGAGTTGTAGACATTTTGATTTGACTTGATTTATTTTTTAAATTTTTTTATTTATTTTTGAGAGAGAGACAGACAGCATGAGCAGGGGAGGGTCAGAGAGAGAGGGAGACACAGAATCCGAAGACAGGCTCCAGGGTCTGAGCTAGCTGTCAGCACAGAGCCTGAGGCGGGGCCCGAACCCACAGACCGCGATTTCAAGACCTGAGCCAAAGCCGGACGCTCAACCGACTGAGCCACCCAGGCGCCCCGACATTTTGATTTTATAAAAATATTTTTTCCTACACAGTTCATAGCTAGGTGCACAATAAGTAAAGCTTCTTATTTTTGCAACTTTGTGAATAAGTAAACATAGTGGTGATTTAAAAAATTTCAAATTCTTGTTAAATACATGTTACTTAGAATTGGAATATGATGATAGTCCCATTAAGATAAATAAAACAGAAAAAAAAACCTCGAAACAGGATATTTACTATTTCCATTATTTTTAAACAGTGACCTGAATTTTCTGACCAATGCAGTAAGACATAAAAAAAAGTCTTTTATCAGGTATACTTAGCAGTTTTTATTTTTAATTGAAGTACAGCCGACACACAATGTTACATTAGTTTGAGGTGTATAAGATAGTGATTTCACAAATCTATACATTATGCTATGTTCACCACAAGGGTAGCTGCCATCATTCACCACGGAACTTTATTACAGTACCATTGACGCCATTTCCTATGCTGCACCTTTCACTCCTGTGGTATATTCATTCCACAACTGGAATCCTGTATTTCCCCCTCCTCTTCATCCACTTTGCCCATGCCCCTACCCCTTTCCCTCTGGCAACTATCAGTTTGTTCTCATTATTTTTTGTAAGAGCTCCAAGATAATCCATTAAGAAAACTATTAAAAATGATAAGATAAAAAAGACTAGAAGTAAAGTCATATCTACAAAAAATGTTTTGGCATATTCTATTATTCACCATTTAGAAATTGAAATGGAGGCAAGTCCCATTAGCAAAATCAAATGAAAAAAACAATTAAAAAAAACAAAATATATCAAAAATTATAGGAGTAAATTGACTTTATAATAAAAAACTTAAGTATTGTGATATTAAATAAATACATTTAAAAAACAAATTTAGAAAAATCCTATTTAAGACTATTTTTTTAATTAACTCATTTTCTTTAAGTTCATCTGGAAAAATAAACATATAATAATGGCAATAGTTAAAACTCAGAAAAGGGGAGATGATAGAATGTACAGAATTAAAACAGTATGAATTTGGGGAACCAGGGTGGCTCAGTTGGTTAAGCGTCTGGCTCTTGGTTTCAGCTCAGGTCATGATCTCATGGTTTGTGATTTCAAGGCCCACAATGGGCTCTGCACTGGCAGCATGGAGCCTACTTGGGATTCTGTCTTCCTGTCTCTCTACTCCTACCCAGCTTGCTCTCTTTCTTTCAAACTTAAAAAATAAATGAATAAATGATATAAAATAAAAAAATATATGATTTTATTTTAACATAAAATAATATTGGAGTACACATTTCGGCAAGAATATTAATTAGTACACTAATTCTGGAAAATACATATCAAGGACCTTACAAATTTTAGTATACTCTGTCTGACCTAATACTATCACTTCTAAGAAATCTACTGAAGAAATAAAGACATGAATAAACAAGTTACCGTTAACAATCTTTGTTGGATCAATCATGTGAGCAAAAACATTGAAACAAATTCTGTGTCTAACCATGAAGTGGTAAATAATTTTGTGTAACCATATAAGAAAATATTTACCTCTAAAATCTTGTTTTTGAAAATTTCTCAATGTATGAAAAATGATTTCTAAAACATTAAAAAATGATAAAATGCAATTCATAATTTGATCCCATTACATATATATGTGTGTATATGGATTTCTGTATAGATGTATAAGCCATGGATACAGAATTAAGAATTATATAATAAGAATTTTAATATCTTCTTTGAGCAATGATTTAAATTATTTAATGATTATTTGTGTGGTATTTCAGCAATAAGAGCAAAACATATTTATTTACATTATTTCTCTGCAATAGATTTATGATCCCCAAAATAAAAGGTATGAAGTTCCAGTACCCTTGAACATTCCAGCCATGCCAACAAGTACTTATGAAAATAGACTTTATAATGTTGAAATCAAGGAAAATCCTTTTGGCATCCAGATTCGAAGGAGAAGCACAGGAAGAGTTATGTAAGTGATTGAACTATTTGATATGAGGAATATTTTGATTGTAGAATGGGAGGACGGGAGTAAGATTATTTTCACTGTGCTAGAGTATCACCACATCAAAAAATGGTTCCAGTTCTACTAAGTAACTTAGCCTGCTTTAACATTTAATTTTTTAAAAATATTTATTTGGGGAAAGGGCAGGGAGAGAGAGAGAGAGGAGACAGAGGATCCGAAGCAGGCTCCCACTGACAGCCGAGAGCCTGATGCTGGGTTCAGACTCACGAACCATGAGATCATGACCTGAGCTGAAGTCGAAGTTGGATCCTTAACCCACTGAGTCACCCAGGCACCTCTGTTTTTAACATTTTAAAACTAAAAAATTATCACACTCATGGGTCTATAATTAAAGATTAGTAAAATTTCATCTACATTTTGGATATGATTGATTTAATTATTATCACATTCATTCAACTAATCAAGTTGAAAACCAAAACCAAGACTCCTCTTGAAAAGTATGAATGTTGTAAAATAAGTTAGGTGGAAATGTGTTATGTAAATATTTAATTAGAAATTAATTGAAATTAAGGTTTATTAGTTCCCGATTCTGATAGAGTTAATACTATCTCTGCCAGGTATTGATGAAAAGAAATGATGATACATACATCTTTCTATATTTTTATGCATAAATGATTTATGAATGAATAATTCTATTAATAAATAAATTTATGTGAAAAACATTTTATTTTAGTAAAATAAAAAGGTTTGTAGACAGACCATAGTATATTAAGAGATAGTTTATGTAATTTAAGCTTGCCATATCATTTTTTAGATGTTGTCAAAATGTCTTCAGGAATTGTCCAGGATAGATACAGATAATGAAGAAAAGTATGTCTGTATTATTTTAAAAATTCTGTGGGTATGATAATATTTTTGCTTTAAAGGATAAGTGAAGTCATTTTGTAAAATATTTCTGGTACAAAGCATTATTTATTTTTATTTGGGAAAGGTTATTTTTAGTAAATAATTTCCAAAATCATTAATATTGAAATTTAAATATGTTTCAAATTCTTCATAATTCTTCTGTTTCTTTTTCCTGCCAACTTTTATTTCCTTCTTCCACCTTTATGTTTTTGCAAATTATTAGAAAGACAATACATTCTCTTTGATACATTTCTTTTTAAACAAAGATTTTTATAAATACAAAATATAAAAAAAATATTAGGAGTAGTAATTAAGGAGAGCTTGGAATTAAAATATCCATCATGCGTTATAGTTTATTTTGATTTTTATTTCATTTTATTCTATATGTAACAAAAATTTACTGTGATTATCTCAAGGGAACAGGAAAACAAAGAACTTTCAATTTCTAGGACATACATTGCTTCTAGGTCATATATTATTTATAACTTTATATTTCATTTTAAAAAGCAATATATATCTGAAGGTAAACATATAATCATATTTATCATATAGTTTATTTTATTAATAATGCTGAAGAAAGAAACTTATTTTAGATATTTTTTAACCTAGTCAAAAGAAAAATATATTGGGATAATTATTTTCATTTAGTATTTGAATACAAGGTATGTAGAGAAAAATATTATTTTTTTCATATCACATAAGTAAGAATTACCATTATTAATTTTAATAATACTTTCTATATATTTATTGGATTTGAATTGTTTTCTTTTCAGTTGGGATTCTCACCTGCCTGGATTTGCTTTTAATGACCAGTTTATTCAAATATCTACTCGCCTGCCATCAGAATATATATATGGTTTTGGGGAAGTGGAACACACAGCATTTAAGAGAGACCTGAACTGGCATACTTGGGGAATGTTCACAAGAGACCAACCCCCTGGTGTAGGTACCAGTAATTTGACCACTCCATGAGGCATGTAAGACCATGATTAGGATGGCCCCCTCTTTGTAGGCCTATACTCAGTATTAAAGTAATAACAAGCGGACTGGAGATCCCCAGACCTGCTATAGTGATTTAAAAAAAACAAACAAATAAACAAAAAAGCCACAGTAAAGTGGTGAAAAGTACAGGACTGGATAGTACTGGTGAAAGCACAGGATTGGATAGATAGCATCATTGGGAGGTTGTGACCCATTCCTTTACCCTCTCAACTGTCTAGAAAGAATATTCAAATTCAGAATCCCCTGCCAAATCTACTTTTATTCTCAGCTTTTAGACATAACTGACTAGGGTTCTCCTTGATTTTTTTTTTTTAACTCCTTTGATACTGATTTAATGATAACTTTTTCCTTAATGATACCCAGATATAGCTGTGCATGTTAGGGGACCATACTGCTAGTTACATCTTTAGAAAATGTTTTTATATGTTCATGTCACTTTTTCCTATGTTTTGTCTTATTAATGGAATACATTTCATGAATATTCAATACATTACACAACTAATATTAACGATAATTATTCTAAGCATATCATAAAAACACATTTTAATAAAAATATTAGCTCATTTCTATTTTTACATATGATGCGTATCTAAAGGATATATTCAGTATGAGATTATAAATGTGTTGCAACTACTTTTTATTGTTAGGTGCTCAAACAATTTTTATTTGTACCATAATAGTTCAAACTTAGGTTATGAAGGCTGTTTTTCATTTATATCACTTGAAAGAATATGTCTTACAAAATGTATTTCTTTAAAACTATTCAACATTAGTATTGACATTAATAAGTTAATATGATCTTGATTATCAATATATGAATTTTCTTTCACATGCTAATTAAGTAGTAGGATACAGTACGGGTCAAAATGTCAGTTTGAATAGGGATCATCAACTTAAAAGTTTTGTGAGTTTTGATAAGTCATTTCCTTACCCTGAATATAGATTTTTTATTCTGGAAAGACCTAACTAAAATTAAATTAAATGCTTTATAAACTATTACCAAAACAAGATATTATCATTTAAAATACTATCATATAATATTATATAAACTTAGATATTATTGTAAACATTTTTCAGAAATTTATTTTTGAAGAAGAAGTACCAATTTATAAATAAATTAAGACACATGACCTGTAGAAAGAAACCAAACTACCCCAATACCAATTTTTTTATATCAGTTTATGTATTTGTACGTGTCACAAATTTGTATATTCATTTGCATGCTCTGAAGCAGTACAGGTTTGAATAATAAATTATTTTCTAAAGGAGACATACTTATTTTATTTTTTTAACTTTTAAAAATTTTTTTATGTTTTTTTTATTTATTTTTGAGAGAGAGATCGTGAGTGGGAGAAGGGCAGAGAGAGAGGAGGGGAGTCACAGAATTGGAACGAGGCTCCAGGCTCTGAGCTGTCAGCACAGAGCCCGATGCGGGGCTTGAACTCACGAGCTGTGAGATCATGACCTGAGCCTAAGTCGGACGCCTAACCGACTGAGCCACCCAGGCACCCCATTATTTTAATTTAAGTACAGTTTTGTGTACAAAGAAGGAATCTTTAAATTCTTACAGGCTCAGTCTTATAATGAATTTAAATATTACCTTGACAAAATTCATATGCTATTACTATTTAAGCACTATATATTTTGTTTATTTTTTTTTATTTTAGTATAAACTTAACTCCTATGGATTCCATCCATATTACATGGCTCTGGAAGATGAAGGCTATGCTCATGGAGTTCTCTTACTTAACAGCAATGCAATGGGTAAAACAATCATTTGTGAGTTTCTCATATTTTATGTGACTCTCTAATAAATTAATTAACATATATGTGTAATTACATTTTTTATTTTCAGACGTTACTTTTCAGCCAACTCCTGCTTTAACTTACCGCGTAATTGGAGGAATCTTGGACTTCTATATGTTTTTGGGCCCAACTCCGGAAGTTGCAACAAAGCAATACCATGATGTATGATTGCACATTTAAAAAAAACAAAAAGTGTTCTCTGTAATATAACGTAAACCTCTTAGTTCACAAATAACGTTGTTGTTGTTTTCTTCCCCAAAGGTAATTGGCCAACCGGTCATGCCACCTTACTGGGCTTTGGGATTTCAATTATGTCGTTATGGGTACAGAAATACTTCAGAGGTTCAGCAAGTATATAATGATATGGTGGCTGCTCAGATCCCTTATGTATGTATATCAGTTTTTAAAATAATGTTAAATGTGTCATATATAAAAGCAAACGGAAATAAATATACATTCTTTAAAATTATTTTAAGCATTTGGCAATAATAAATGCTTAGTTTTTTAGTAGCACCAATGAATTGGTCAAGATTTTTATAAAGTGTTTTCATTAGACTGATGAAGGAAATGAGATAATACCATTCCTTTTTCTTCCTTCTCTCTAGTTCCATGATCATGAGTTGTAGTAAACAAGTGACTGTGCATTTGGTTTTCTCTAATGAACTTTGGGTGGCATAAGTTATCAAGTGTATTTCCCATATTTTCTTTATATAAGAATAAGAGTCCACAGAAACCTACTTCATCAACTGATGTGACAAATTACAGAGAAGAAAATGGAGATGAAACTGAGCAAATTTTGCCCTGGAATAGATGATAGTTATAGTGTTGGAACACAGAATTTGAACACTTGCAGAATATGCTCATCCCTCAATATTCAGAAAACTAAATATTACAGAGTAGCTAGAAATAATAGTCCCTGTGATTTTATTTTTTAGCAAGATTGAGGAATCCCAGGGGTCTTTCTGGGAGCACTTCAACAGTGACATCTAGAAGTTGGTATATAAGAACTTAATCTAAGAAAAATGAAGAGGCCTCATTATAAGACATTGGTACATGTAGTAGAATCAAGTGTGTGGCTCCTGAATACATTATTATAAGGAAATTAATTGTATAGGTAAATGATATAGAAATATGCACAATGAAATTTTGTTATAAAAAGGGAGGTTTTCTATTATAATGCCTACTATATCAGCCATACTTTTTATAACACCTAGAAGAAGAAATTGAAATAATGACTATTAACAGAAAATAATTAACAAATTTGTTATTTTAGGTCTAAAGTGAAGATGTCATGATAGGTTTCAAACATTTATTAGCTTAAACATGTTTGTAAATAGGTATTTGTAAGCAGTATGATTTTGATAGATAATAAAATAATCTTATAATTGACAGATTTAATAAATAATTCTTCTCTTTTGGCAATATTAAAATTATTTTAAATTATCCTCTATTTGCTTTATGCTTCCAGAAATAGAACAATGCTTTTTTCTGTATATATTGTACAAAATTCCAAATTGCCATTTAACATAATTTCATAGCCTCATAAATATTTTACTCTTGGGTCTTTCTATTTTCTTTAGAAATTACATAACAAAGCACACTGATCTGAAATAATCTTTAGAAACCAAAGGTGTTGAATGAATTGTTAACATTTATATGAACTTTTTCATGGAATATTTTGCATCTTTATACAGTAGTTTTATTTGTTGAACATTGTGTTACTTGATTAATTCTCTTTAGGATTACATGAAAAGGGATTTAAACTTTCATATTGCTATGAGTTTTACAGCTATGATAGAAAGTGATGCACTGACTCCTGTGATTCTTACCATACTACCGTAATCTTTATATCTTTTAGGATGTTCAATACACAGACATTGATTACATGGAAAGACAACTAGACTTTACAATTGATGAAAACTTCCGTGATCTTCCTGAGTTTGTTGACAAAATAAGACAGGAGGGAATGAGATACATTATTATCCTGGTTAGTTTACATTTTATATTTTATCTGGGTCTTATTATCTTGATATTATTAAGATTTCTCTTCTAGAATGAGGTTAGGGGGGTGTTTCAAAATAGAAAGACAATTACTTTAAACTCTACTCCCACATCTAACATTTTCGTCCTTTAACACTTTTATTTACATGGGCTGCTACCAGGCTACCTTTAAATTTTGGTATATCCTGAGAGATCTAAAACTGAATCTGGAAGTTGAAGGCAAGCTGTCTTCTAATAATCATTGAAGCTACAAACTGGCCTCAATTTATAGAAGCTATCGCAAAGTTATGATGGATTTTCTATTTCTATACAGTTCTAAAATCATTCTCTGGGATTGCTTCTTATGCTTGTCATGTTTAAAAATTTGGCTTCAAGTTAGTGATTCGGTGGGGAGAATATTTTATCGATATCTTACAGGAAGCAAACTAGGCAGCCAGTAATCCCACTAGGAGGAATAAAAACAATACAAAAAATGCTAGTAATATTTCTTGAAATCCTAGCCAATACGTTTTCAAAAGTCCTTAAACTTTCCTTCTAAGGAATTCAGAGGGCAGTCTAGCTGGAACACTGCAGTTTATACTGTCAGTCTATTTGTCAGTCTATGTGAGAGCACAGTAAATGATAATGTAATGGTGGAAAATTATGTGTCATAACAGTGACCCAAGTGACTGTACTTTTATTCCGAAGTTACCTGGTTTGTATATCATTTTAATTTTAGGATCCAGCCATTTCAGGAAATGAAACAAAGCCTTACCCTGCATTTGATAGAGGACAGGAGAAAGACGTTTTTGTCAAATGGCCTAACACCAGTGATATTTGTTGGGCAAAGGTATGGAATTGATAGCTTGAAATAAAATAAGTATAAAAATGTTATTTCATTGAAAATTTCTACTGAGTAGAAAAAACTGTTAAAGACTTATTCAGAGGGAGAGACATATAATACATAAATGTAAATATTTAGTAGCTTATAATTAAAATAATATGTACTCTGAGTTCAACCCAAATTATTAGAAACAGAAACAATTTATATCACTCATATATGTAAATAATATTTGTTTCATCTTTATATTGTCTTTTATTGCATTTTTAGAATGTCTTGTGTTTTATTACAAAATTACTGTTAAGAGGATGGTTGTTCATTATTCTACACTGCAAGTTATTTAAATGTTTGTACTTCTTTGATTAATAACAGAGGCAATGTTTTTAAAAGCTATACTTATATTCCTGACCTGACCAAGGAATATAATTTACTGTATTTCACTTAAGCAATAATATTCAGACCTAGGTATATTAATATATTATAGAAAAATCCTGATTCGGCTTATATATAAAAGAGTAAACAAAAATCCATTAGTCATAACTAGAATGAAAAAGAAAAACACAAACCAAATTCCATAACGTGAGACATGAAATGCAGTGTGGAATTCTTTTTTCTCTTGGACCAAAAATAGCACATTAGTGATAAAAATGGTGAAATTCAAACATGGCCTGTAGATTTCTAGGTTTGGATAATTGTACAGAGATTATAAATATGTTAACATTAGGAGAAACAGAGTGAAGAATATAGAAAAACTCTAGGTATAATTTTTGCAGCTTTTCTGTAAGTCTGAAAATATTTCAAAACAAAAAGATAAAATAGAAAAAAATCCTATGATAAACTTAATGAGAAGTCATAACATTTTAAGAAACATACAAGTATAGAGTATAGCATATTCTCCACAGAAAGGGGTTTTTTCCTTCCTACTTTCTTCTCAATTAATGTCTACACATTTTCTTAGATTTCTATCTTCTGTTCCATTCCTTTAAAGAACTACTCACTATCAGCAACTAATCCCTTGTAGGTAATTAGTCCTTGGGTTTATCTATATTTTTTAAATGGAACTTTCTAAAAGAGAAAGAGAGCTTTCAGCGTGATTAAATTTGGACTCATGTGTTTGTGGTTGGGGTAGAGGAAAACATTGGTAGATGGGGAGGCAGGGATGGGGGTGAGGGTTTGGAAGGGGAGAAAGAGAGGAGGATATAGTACTAATTGTGAAAACTGAGAAGATATTTGCCTCAACATGGCATTATCCATTAGATCTTCAATTCCTTTTAAATAAAAATATATTTTTTGTAATACTGGAATAATTGTAGAAACAATTTTAATATACATTAAATTAAACTTAGTACATGAATTTGTATTATTTCTTGACTAGAACTTTTAGTTATATGCATTGTTATTATTTAAAAATTTTTAATGTTTGTTTATTTTTGAGAGAGAGAGAGACAGAGTGTGAGTGGGGGAGGGGTAGAGAGAGAGGAGGAGACACAGAATCTGAAGCAGGCTTCAGGCTCTGAGTTGTCAGCACAGAGCCTGATGCAGGCCTCAAACCCATGAACTGTGAGATCATGACCTGAGCCGAAGTCGGACACTTAACTGACTGAGCCACCCAGGTGCCCCCTTTAAAAATTTTTTTTAATGTTTAATAAGAATTGTTTTTAAAACTACTATCTTCTACAAAGGTTGGTATGCTTTTTCTTTTTTGCCATATTAAAGAGGAAATTAATATGGAAGATCGGAATAGTTTGCAAATGATACATTTCCAAAACACAAACTGAAAAAAACAATTAAAGGATTTACTGATCTGGGGAAGTTGAGTATAAAATATGCCTCCAAAACTCTATTATACTTTATTTACAGCATAGTCATACCATACCGAATTTATTTTTAACTATTTTCCCATTTCTTCTTTCTCTGTAGGTTTGGCCAGATTTGCCCAATGTAACAATAGACGAAAATCTAACTGAAGATGAAGCTGTTAATGTAAGTTTTACATTGATTGAATATATAAGTAAAAGAAGTTCAGCAGTTGGATGTCATGATCATTTTGACCACTATTCAGTTTGAGTATTTTCTTTAAAAAAGAAATGGATCGTTTTTAAATTTTCTACACGAGACCATATTTAAATCATATGGTAGTTTTATTTTTAATTTTTTGAGGAATCTCCATATTGTGTTCCTTAGTGACTGTATCACTTTGCATTCCTTCTAATAGTGGGCAAGGATTCCAGTTTCTCCATATTCTTTCCCAAACTTGTTGTCTTGTTTTTTGGATAATAGCCATCCTAACAAGTAGGAGGTGATATCTCATTGTGGTTTTTACATTTCCCTTATGATAAGTGAATTTGGACATCTTTCCATCTGCCTGTTGGCCATTTGCATGTGTTCTTTAGAGAAATGTTTATTCAAGTCTTTGCCTATTTTTTAAGAGGTTGCTTGGGTTAATTTTTTTTTTCTTTTCCTTTTTTTTCCTATTGAGTCATATGACTGTCTTATATACTTTGGAGATTCACACTTTATCTGATATAAAGTGTTTAAATATTTTTTCTCATTCTCTAGGTTGCCTTTTCACTTTGTTGTTCATTTTCTTTGCTGTGCAGAAACTTTTTGTTTGATGTAGTTCTGTGTTTACTTTTGCTTTTGTTGCCTGTATTTTTGGTGTCATATCCACAAAATCTTTCCTATGACCAATGTCATGAAACTTTTTCCCTTTGTTTTTTCCTAGAAGTTTTTCAATTTCATGTGTTACATTTAAGTTTTTACTCCATTTTGAGCTGATTTTTGTATATGGTATAAGATAAGGGTCCAATTTCATTTTTTTGCATATGTGTATATCCAGTTTTCCCAGCACCATTTGTTGAAGAGACTATCTTTTCTTCATACTTTCTGCACTCTTGTCAATGATCAGCTGACTATATATGTATGGATTGATTTCTGTACTCTCTAATCTGTGCCGTTAGCCCGTGTGACTATTTATTGTCCTCGTATCATTCTGTTTTAATTACTGTGGATTTGGAGTATATTTTGAAATGAGGAAATGTGATGCCTCCAGCTTTGTTCTACATTATCAAGATTATTTTGGCTATTCAGGGTATTTATAGTTCCAAATGAATTGTAGAATTGTTTTTTTTCTATTCTGTGGAAGATGTCATTGGTATTTTGATATAGGTTGCATTGAATTTATGGATTTCTTTGAGTAGTACAGGGGATATCTTTCTATTTGTGTCTTCTTCAATATCTTTCACCAATGTTTTGTAGTTTTCAGGACACAGTGTTCCACCTCCTTAGATAATTTTATTCCTAAGTATTTTATTATGTTTGTTGCTGTTGTAAATTGGATTATTTTCCCAATTATCTTTTTTGATAATTAATTGTTAGTGTATAAAATGAAACTGATTTTTGCATGTTGTTTTTACATCCTGAAACTTTATTCATGTATTAGTTCTAATTCTGTGTGTGTGTGTGTGTGCGCGCGCGCGTGCACACCTGAGTGGAAAAGTCAAGTTTGTTTTTTTTTTTTGAATGTTCATGATATTAGCTGGGGGTGTTTAATATAGCATCTTTATTATGTTGAGATATTTTATTCTATTTTTTGGAGAGTTTTCATCATGAAAGGATGTTGAATTTTGTCAACTTTTTCTGCAGTGTTTGTTCATGAGATATTTTTTCCTCATTATGTTAATGTGGTATATCACATGAATTGATTTTCATATGTTGAACAATCCTTACATAACAGGGATAAATTCCACTTGTTCATGGTGTAAGACGTACTGCTACATGTAGTTCTCTAGTATTTTGTTGGGGATGTTTGCATCCGTACTCATGAGGAGGATGATTCTGTAGTTTTTCTTTTTCTTGTGGTATATTTGACTTTTGTGGTATATGCGGGCCTAGTAAAATGAATTTGGAAGTATTCTTAACAAAAATTAGGCCAGAAATAAATGAAATAATATCAAGACAACAGGAAAAAATCACTGAAACTAAGAGTTAACAGTCAATATTTTAGGTAGGTTAAATTATAATCATTAAGTCATACAAATTCACATGTGAAAAATTAGAGGAGGATTCTAATTTTCAAACTTACCAAATTATTTCTAGATTTGAGCCAAAAAATTACTAAATTCAATGTTCTGAAGGAAAAAAGTAAAAGTCTCAATTGCAGGTCTACCCATTACTCTTGGGCAATATTAGCTACAGTGGAGAGGAAGGCATTGCTTTTATATATAGATTTGGGAGGGGCGGGTCCCTTCAATTTACAATGGTTTATGTATAATCACTGGGATAATCTAACACAAAACGTATAGAGAATCTTGGATCACATTTAACTGATGAAATTTCTGGACATAACTAATGATTTGTATTAAAGGAATGAAAGCAGCCATCTAAAAGAATAAAGCAAACAGAAAAATGAATAAATTGTGGAAAGAGCACAACAGATCTTAAACAAAACATGGTGTTACATTTCTTATTTATTTTTCATTATACTCTAGGGGCCTAAAATAGAAAGTATTTGTGGACAATAAACCCACTGAGTCTTCTTTCCTTGTGAGTGAAAGTAATTATTGACCAAAATGATATAATGAAGTTCCTTTCAGTCCTAAAAGTATCTATGATGTATGTGCTTTATAAATCCCTGTATCCCTTACCCTTTGCATCTTCTTTATGCACAATGCCATCCCATACCCTATTCATGGAGAAAGACTATCCTGGCATAGTATTAAAGTGTGATAGTAAAGCATACAGGTGATGCCATGTTTTTCAGTCAGTTGTTTTACTTGCATAAGGTCAATTCTCGGCTGGCACACAGACTTTGACCTTAGAATTTATATGAGTAGGCTGACAAGTAGGGGATTTTCTTGATAAGGAAAGGAGTAAATCACCTCTTTTCTGGTTAGTTGGGAAAGATTAGATGTGAGAGAGACAGAAAAACACTTGGGGTAGTAATGCAATATATTATTGGTCCTAGAAGGGCAGAAACTTGGGTAAACAAAATTTTGTCAGATAAAGGCTAAATGAAGGCCTTTTTCTTACCTATCATGCTCCAAAAATACATCTGCAGTATATGGCTCTAAGCACACAAAGAGACAAATTACCTAAAACTTTAAGAAGCACTGAATATATATTTGTGTGTTGTGAACTTTTTTTTTTTGACAATCCATAAGGACCACAAAGCTGTTCCCTTCTCTCTCCATGTATCTCTCTCTCTCTCTTTCTCTCTCTCTCTCTTTTTACTCTTTATTGTTGTTGGGGTGGTTAGAAGGAAATAATGTAATGTAATTAAAGTTGGGATCAGGTTGCCTTCATTATCATTTGTGCACAACTTGTGAATCTGACAGATAAATGTTGGACTTAGACACTCATGGTCTCTCTTTTGACTTTCTACATGTAGGCCTGAATTTTGTTTTTACAGGCTTCCAGAGCTCATGTAGCTTTTCCAGATTTTTTCAGGAATTCCACAGCAGAGTGGTGGGCAAGGGAAATTATAGATTTCTACAATAACCAGATGAAGTTTGATGGCTTGTGGATTGTAAGTAAACTTTAAGCAATGTATATTTTGTTGTTATTGTTTTAATTTTTTATGTAATAATTCTACAAAATTCTTCCTAGATTCTAATAACATCAGGAAAGTATTCTTTGTAAAAATTATCCCACTCAGCCTGGGTGGCTCAGTTGGTTAAGTGTCTGACTCTTGATTTTAGGTCATGTCATTTTCTCACAGTTTGTGAGTTCAAGCCCCAGACCAGGCTCTGGGCTGACAGCGTGGAGCCTACTTGGGATTCTCTCTTCCTTTCTATCTCTGCCTTTCTTCTATTTTTGCTCTCTCTCTCTCTCTCTCTCAAAATAAATAAACAAATAAACATTGAAAAAAACTTGGGAGCACCTGGTGGCTCATTTTGGTTAAATGTCCTACTCTTGGTTTCAGTTCAGGTCATGATCTCATAGTCCATGAGTTCAAGCCCCACATCAGGCTCCATACTAATTGCATGGAGCCTGCTTGAGATTCTCTCTCTCCTTCTCTGTCCCTCCACTGCTTGTGATCTCTCTCTCTCTCTCTCTCTCTCTCTCTGTCTCTTTTAAAATAAATTAATTAATTTAAAAAAATTAGCCCACTCATTTTTCCATAGAAAGGAAAGTCCTTTCTTATGCAAAGGACTATTGAAATACAGTGTTAACAGTTTATTTTATGTATATGGATGCTATTTCCTGAACATTTTAAACTACACCAATGAACAAAATAAACTCTTTCTAACTATTCACAAATGTTTATAAACATTTATTTTATTTTTATTCAATTAGTAATAAATCTCACACAACTGTCAGTCTTTTGTAAAAAAAATCATAACATATTACAAACTGAGAAAAATTATCTTTCAAACAATCTGCTAATTTTAGATATAGATTTAAAATGTTGATAGTAGGAGAGGAGGGAGGTAAGATGGAGTAGTAGGAGGACCTAGACCTGCTTTATATCTTGAACACAGCTAGATAAATATCAAATCATTCTGAATACCCAAGAAATCACTCTGAGGACTGACAGAGCAAACTGCACAAGTGGAGGGAGAGAAGAGGCTACATTATGGAAATTAGGAGGTGCAAAGACGTGGTTTGGGGGAGAAACAGATTGTAGGTACAGTGGAGAGGAGGAAGTCACAGTCACAGAGAAAGACAAGAGAGAGAGGAGGGCACAGGGGACTGCACAAAGAAAACACTTCCCCTAAACCATTGACTGAAAAAAAATGAGAAAGGCTAATTTTCATGAGTTTTTGCAACCAGTGGGGCTCAAAGATTGGAGTTCTAGAGGTCCATGGTGTGGCTGGCATAGCGCCCAGAAGGCTTTGCCTTACTCCTGGAGAGAAGGCAAGTAGGTAACCCTAGGGAAGATGGTGTGATCTGAGAATTACCTAAAATGCACTGGGAGAGACTATTCCCTTTTTTATGGAGCACATCCAAGAAAGGTGGCATTGCTTATCTGGGGACAAAAGAGCTGGTGGGCACCGTTTCTCTCTCCCATCTCTCAGCATAGATGCAGACACCTTCTGAGGGCAACTGACCTGGACACTAGCTATTTAGTGTGTTTGTTCTAAAGCCTATGCTCCTGCACTCTGGTGTGACTGCCTTTCTGGTGAGACCCTCCCCCAGAAGACAAGAGCAGGTCCCCACCACACTAGGCCCCTACAGTTTTAAAACTCAGCTGGTCTGGCTGGAATAGAGCCCAAAGTGCACTACACTTCTCCAGGCAAGCAAGCAACCAGACACAGACAGTGTGAAAAGAGGGATCTGAAAAATGCCTGGAATGCATGCGGGGAAATTATTTGCTATTCTGAAAGGGCTTCCCTGACAGCAGCAAGCATGAACTCCCCTCTCCAGGGACAAAGGAGCTGTTGGCACCATTTGTCTACTTTTCCCCTCAACATGAATTAACTTCAGTATGCAACACATTCCCAAAAGTGGCAGGCTATACCCCTTACACCAAATTCCACCCCACTGCACTCTAATGATACTGCTTTTCTAAGGCCTAAGAACAAGTGCAGCAGGCCCTTTCTGAAGAAGACCAACACAAACCCCCACACGCATCATATCTCCTAACCATTGAGTTCTGCAAAGCTTCAGTTCTAGTGGAAATAGCGTAAGTTTTCTTCTAACAAGCAGATCAGAGCATACATAGATAAAACTCACCATACTCTGGGAAAGGTCCAAACTCTCCCTACTGCAGGCAAGGAGAACTCTGCAGAGGATTGACCCAAGGGATGCAGCAGCCATAATACAGCAGCAGAGTGCATGCAGCACACACTGGAGACACTTCATGAAGTACCAGAACCTGGACATTAAATAATCTCTTCTTCATAAAGCCATTACTCTCAGGAGCAGGAAATATAACGGGCTGTCCTACACAGAAAAAGACAGAGATTTATACAAAATACCGAGATGAAGGATTCATCCCCCCCAAAAAAACAAGAAAAGGACACACCAGGGATCTAATCAAAACACATATAAGTAATATGCCTGATCCAGAATTTAAAGCAACAATCATAAGCTGGACTTGAGAAAGCATGGAAAACATCAGAGATACCCTTACCACAGAAATAAAAGTTTAAAATCAATCAGGCTGAAATGAAAAATGCAATAAACAAGATTCAAAATCAACTGGATATAATGACTACAAGGAAGAAAGAAGCAGAGAAATGAATAAGTGATATAGATGATAGAATTATGGAAAATAATGAAGGTGAACAAAAGAGGAAAAGAAAAATGTTGGATCATAAAAGTAAAGTTAGGGAACAGAGTGACTCCATGAAATGTAATAACATTTGTATTATAGGAATCTCAGAAAAAAGAGAGAGAGAAAAGGGGGCACATTTATTTGAGAAATTATAGTTGATCTGGGGAAGGAAAAAGACTTCTAAATTTTTTTAACATTTATTTATTATTGAGAGACAGAGAGAGACAGAGCATGAGCATGGGAGGAGCAGAGGGACAGGGGGACACAGAATCTGAAACATGTTCCAGGCTCTGAGCTGTCAGCACAGAGCTCAATGCGAGGCTCAAACACACAAACCGCAAGATCATGACCTGAGCCAGAAGTGGAATGCTTAACCAACTGAGCCACCCAGGGATTCTGGACAAAGTTTTCTAAATTGAGGAAGCAGAGAGAACTCCCATCAAAATCAACAAAAGCTGGCCAACTTCAAGACACATTGTAGTTAAATTTGCAAAACATAGAGATAAGAAAAAGAAATACTAAAAGCAGCAGGACAAAGGAAGTCCCTAACTTAAAGGGAAGACAAAGTTGGCAGATATCTCCACAGAAAACTGGCAGGCCAGAAGAAAGTGGCATTATATATTTACTATACAGAATGAAAAAAAATATGCAGACAAGAATACTCTATCCAGTAAGGCTATCATTCAGAATAGAAGGAAAGAGAACGTTTCCCAGAAGAAACGAAAACTAAAGGAGGTGGTGACCAGTAAACAAGCCCTGCAAGAAATATTAAAGGAGACTGAGTGGGAAATAAAGACCAAAAGCAACAAAGACTAAAAAGGAACAGAGAATATCTCCAGAAACAACAACTTTACAGGTAATGCAGTGGTACTAAATTCATATCTATGAATAATCACTCTGAATATAAATGGACTAAATGCTCCAATCAAAAGACATAGGGTATCAGAATGGATAGAAAACAAAGACCCATCTATATCCTGCCTACAAGAGACTCATTTTAGACCTAAAAACGCCTGAAGATTGAAAGTGAAGGGATGGAGAACCATTTACCATACTAATGGATGTCAAAAGAAAGCCAGAGTAACCATACTTATATCAGACAAACTAGATTTTAAAACAAAGACTGTAACAAGAGATAAAGAAAGGCACTATATCATAATAAAAGGGTCTATCCATCAAGAAGATCTAACAATTTTAAATGCTTATGCCCCCATCTTGAAGCACCCTATTATATAAATCAATTAATAGCAAACATGGAGAAACTCATTGATAACAATACAGTAATATTAGGGACTTTAACACCCCACTTCCAGCAATGGAAAGATCATCTAAGCAGAAAATCAACAAGGAAGCAGTGACTTTGAATGACACACTGAACCAGATGGACTTAAGACTTAACAGATACATTAAGAACATTTCATCCTAAGGCAGCAAAATACACATTCTTTTTGAGTGTGCATGGAACATTCTCCAGAATAGATCAACATAATATGTCACAAATCAGGTCTCGACAAGTAAAAAAAAGATCAAGATTGTACCATGCATATTTTCAGACCACAGCACTAAGAAACTTGAAGTCAACCACAAGAAAAAAATTGGAAAGACCACAAGTACATGAAGGATAAAGAACATTCCACTAAAGAATGAATGAGTCAACCAGGAAATTAAGTAAGAAATTTAAAAAAAAACATGAAAACAAATGAAAATGAAAACAAGACAGTCCAAAATCTTTGGGATGCAGCAAAAATGATCATAAGAGGGAAGTATATAGCAATAAATACCTACCTCAAGAAACAAGAAAAATCATAAAAACAGCATAACCTTACACTTAAAGGAACTAGAAATAGAACAACAAATGAAGCCCAAGGCTAGCAGAAGGAAAATAATAAAGACTAGAGAAGAAATAATATGCATAACACTCTATCCTGTACATAAAACTCCATCTTATTGAACATAAGGGGAAAAAGATTGAGACAGAAGAAAACGATAAAACATACTCTTAACTATGAGAACAAACTGACAGTAGTTGGAGAGGAGGTTGGCGGGGGCATAGGTAAAACAGGTGATGAGTTATAGGAAGGGCACTGATTGTGATGAGCACTGGGTGTCATACTGTAAGTGATGAATCACTAAATTCTATACCTGAAACGTACATACATACATACATACATACATAAATAATGAAATGAGTTTACTTTATGAGTAAACTATATTTTGTGGTTTTAAAAACCACAAACCAGGGGTGCCTGGGTGGCTCAGTCAGTTAAGCATCCGACTTTGGCTCAGGTCATGATCTCACAGTTTGCAGGTTCGAGTCCCGCATCGGGCTCTGTGCTGACACCTCGGAGACTGGAGCCTATTTCAGATTCTGTGTCTCCCTCTCTCTCTGCCCCTCCCCTCTTCACGCTGTCTCTCTCTCTCTCTCTCTCTCTCTCTCAAAAATAAATAAAACATTTAAAAAAGTTTTAAAAAACACACAAACCATTGATTTTTTTTCAAAAGCAATTGGTACAAGGCACTGAGGCAGGAGAGAGGAGGACATGGGAGAATATACACTACTATAATTTAATTTTATGTCTAGAAAACAATTCACTTTATATATGTATTATATTTACAGAGAAAGGTAAGACATTTTATGTTTTTCAAAAGGAGGCATGAAATGTAAAAAAGAAACACTGAATTAAACTAACTCATTAGTATTGAGATGTCTTATATTTTTGCTTTAGAATAGTAAATGTGCCATTACTCAAATATGCTGCTTTAATTTATTGGCTCCCTGAATTAGTTCCTTTGAAAATATATGCTCTACTTTATTTGTTTATTTTTTTACTTTTCTCTCTCTTTTTTTAGGATATGAATGAACCATCAAGTTTTGTACATGGAACAGTTACTAATCAATGCAGAAATAAACAGTTAAATTATCCACCATATTTCCCAGGTACACTTTTGTTGTTACACCTTTGATGTTATTGCTATTTGTTAATCAGGTTTATATACTTTATGATGTAGGGAACTGGATTCACAGTCTTAATTCGCACTACCCATCTACATACTGAACCACACCCAACCCATTCCCAATACTATTTAACACTGTTTGGAGAAGAAAAATCAAGAAGCATGTTTTATTTGGTTTACAAGCAAGAACATGTAAGCATTCCTACACATGTTTGAAATTGTTACTTTTATTTTCTTAAGAACCTTCCCAGATTTGAATATTGTCAATATTTCTTAAGATTAAAAAAAACTTTTTTAAAGATTTATTTTTAAATTTTTCTTTATTAGAAAACATGAAACAATACTAACAGCAGTTCTCTGGTTGTCCTTGACTCAAAAGAGAAGGGTCCAGTCGCTCAGTATTCATCCTCATACTCTATGTAGGCAGTAAACCACGTAAACCATTGATATCTAAAGTGATGGCAAAACTCTGAAAAAAATGCATCATTAGCTGAGAAAAAGTGTATCAAATAATAATGTTGTTATAGCATTTCCTGGTTCTTAACCCCAGGGCTTTACGTAAATGAATAGATTTTTTATCAAAATCTATTTCATCAGTATGTCTCACCTGAGTGCATAAAATATAGTAGACCTTTAGGAGTATGCTTATTTTTCAGGGTTTTATTAATTCATGTTAATTCATAACATTTTTGTTGCTGAATACAGTAAAATTTTTCACAGATTTTTTAGTTACAGTTGTAAGTGCAGTCAGTTACAATTGCAGATTATTTTTCACTTTAAATTAGCAGAGATAAAGTGTACAAATGATTTAAAAATCAATATTATTTTAACACAATGGTTAGGGTTTTTGCCAAAAGAACTTATAGTTATGATTTAGACATTTAAATATAGGGTAATTTATAATATACTAATATTTTTCCATTGATTCTCCCCAGAAATCACAAAAAGAACATATGGGTTACATTTCAGAACTATGTGTATGGAAACTGAACAGATTCTTAGTGATGGATCATCCGTTTTGCATTATGATGTTCACAATCTATATGGATGGTCACAAATGAAACCTACTTATGAGTAAGCAGTGTTCATAATTATCTTTTTTGACTATTATTTTTTAGATTAATGTTTCCTACTTTCAGAGTTCTTCCCTGCTGACCTTTTCTGGTAGCATTTTCTTACCCAATATTCTCTGTAACTTACTTGGTCCTTTATGGCACTTAGAATTATTCTCTCTCTCTCTCTCTCTCTCTTTTCATCTGTATCATTTATCATTGCTTTAAATTTTCATCCCATTCCAAAAGGAATCCTGAACAATGTTATTTTGTTCTTTCCTAGTCCTTAGTGGCAGTGCCTAACATATAATAGGTATGCAATAAATAGTTGTGAATGTATAAATGAGTAAATAATATATAGTTTGATGTCATTAATTAAGGCATTAAAGTTAGGGTAAATCTTTTGTTTAAGTGAAATATTACCAAATTAGAATATGTATAAGTGAACATGATTTAATGTCCACATTAAACAAACTTTTATGTGAGCTGGTGATAATGAAACACAAGCCATCCTTTGAAGATCAAGGCTTTATTTCCACTGTCCAACAACACTTTTTGCAATGATAGAAATGTTTTATAATTCTGGGTTGTCCAATATGACATCTACTAGCCATATAAGACTATTGAACAATATGACTACTGTGACTCAGAAATGGAATTTATAGTTTTAATTTTAATAAATTTAAATTTAAATTAGTCCCATGTGGCTGATGTGCACCATATTACACAGTGCAGCTCTAGGTCACTGGCTCTTAATTACACAGTATAATCACCTGGAGATTTTTCATAAATGTTTGATTTAATTGGTCTGTACTCCAGCCTAAGATCTGATTAAAAAAAATAATATTTATTTTTTAGTGATAGATAAAGCATGAGCAGGGGAGGGGCAGAGAGAGGGAGACACAGAATCTGAAGCAGGCTCTAGGCTATGAGCTGTCAGCACAAAACCCGACATGGGACTCGAACACATGAACCAAGAGACCATGACCTGAGCCAAAGTCAGATGCTCAACCTACTGAGCCACCCAGGTGCCCCTTAAGATCTGAATTTTAAAAATTTCTCAGGTAGTACCAATGAGCATCTAGGTTTGAAAAACACAGCTGTAGTATATGACTGTATTTGGTAAAAAAAAAAAAAAAAAAAAAAAAAAGAAAAAGAAAAAGAAAAAGCATTTTGAAGTAAAGAGTATGGGTAATTATTTCTTCACTTAATGAAATATGCTTATTTTATTTCTAGCACCAATCTTTTTCAACCTGGAAGAGGTGAATTATTTAAGATATTACTACATGAATGAATTACCACAGATTTGTTCACCAAATTCCACCGTAGGGACACTAAAATCATGTAGAAAGATAAGGAAATGTCATTTTTAAGAGTAAACAAATTGGTCTTTACAATTTTTATAATGTTTTTTTTATTTTTGAGAGACAGAGAGACAGAGCATGAGCAGGGGAAGGGCAGAGAGAGAAGGAGACACAGAATCTGAAGCAGGCTCCAGGCTCTGAGCTGTCAGCACAGAGCCCAACACGGGGCTCGAACTCAACGAACCGCGAAAGATGACCTGAGCCAAAGTCAGCCACTTAACTGACTGAGCCACCCAGGTGCCACTTTACAATGCTTTTTTATCTGGACAAACATTTCTTTAGATGAACTCTACTGCAACATAATTTTGGAGCCCATTTATGCTCACTTTTTAATCCTCAGCTAACCTCATTTTTCATAAAACTATAGATATTAAAAAGAATAAAAATATTGAGAATTCACTGATAATTCTCTTGACAAAACTTATGCATTTTGAGATCAAACTATATAGTTTAAGGGAAATTGAAAAAATAAATTCTTTACTGAGATAGTAAATTGAACTTTTGGAACACGTTTCATGGTTCCTAACACACTGTAAGATGTTTAATAAATTTAGGGAAATGTAGGTAAATTTTTATATACAAAGGTAATTAAGGATATTTAAAATACATTTTACTCTTAAATAACAAACATTATGATGAAGAGATCAGAACAGTCTTCCAAAGAACATTTTGTGATTTAAAGCCATAATACATTTCTTTAAAGTGTTAATTTTTGCTCCTCCTCATAAAATATCAGTAAGTTTTATTTGTTATTTAAGTTAAACAGATTAATAAATTTTAAATGATGAGTTAAATAGCTCAGTTTTCACTTTTCATATGTTTTAGATACTTTCTTAATATTTAACTTTTTCAGCTTTATTAGAAAAAATTATTGAACTCTTCTTTAAAAATTTTAGAGATTAAATATAGTCAAATTTTTAAAGACCTTGACAAATGTAAAAGGACGCTATAAATAAATTACATTTACATTTAAGCAAAGGATGGATGGTAAAAACTTTTTATTTACCATTGGAGAAGAGTGAAAGGATTAAAAACATATTTTTTTCTTTAAGTTATCCAGACTGTAGCATTTTATTGTTCCCTTTTTTGATTCATTTTTTTCTTTCAAAAATGCTATGCATTTGACATTCAACTAGTCTTGCTACTGTGCTCTTCACTAAACATGTCACAAACAAACAAACCAAGCAAAGAATACAATGAGGGGATTCAGAAACAGGAGAAAAATAATCAGCTTGAGAAATTGCAAACAGTTTTAGAAGGAGGACCTTGGATACCAGTTGCAAATGAAAAGTTTCATATGTAAATGCCATACAAAAACTTTCAGTTTTCAATAGATCAATTTCTCTTATTATTTAAAATTCAATGTTGCACTGAAACAAAGTCTGTGCTTCAAATGTATAAATAAATATACTTTAAAAACTACCTCAAAATGTGTGTTCAAATTTCAGAGAATTCTTCAAGGATTATATAACTATATATTCCATATTTTCAACTTCAATAATACCTGGAGTGATGTTAGAGATTATTATATATTTTTTCACTAGAGAGAATGTAGAAAAATCAAAATCTTTGTTTCCTTTTGGAAATTCAGGTGGTGTTAAAGATACAATTTTTAAGTAAATGCCCCAGATTTTTGTAATCATAATTTAGAATGGAATAAAAAATCAATAAATACGTTATTTTCTTAGATATTTCTATAGACTGGGTTAGATGGCAAATTAAAAAATCATACTCTATTTCTTTCTGTTTTTAATGTATCTAACTGGAAAAATAACAGTGCTTTTTTGAGTGGACCTCTTATAAATATTTTAACAAAAAATAAGGTTGGTAGTTAAAAACAAACAATATAGCTCACCCTTCCACTAATTTGGACATTTTCTTGTTTATAACTGTAACGTTTTATTAATTAGCTGTTAGTCATCTGAACAGATACTGAACATATGTCTCTTAGATATTAATTCCTGATTAGTATGGCTGAGTTGAACATTGATCTAGCTGGTATCAATGCTTATTAAAAAAATGAGATCTGGGGCACCTGGGTGGCTCAGTCATTTGAGCTCTTAATTTCAGTTCACATCACTATCTCAAATCTCACGGTTCAAGCCCCACAGCTCACTGACTGTGGAGCCTGCTTGGGATTCTCTCTCTCTCCCTCTCTCTCTGCCCCTTTCCCACTCATGCAAGCTCTCTCCCTTTCAAAGTAAATAAATATATTTTTTTAAAAATGAGATCTGAATCCATAAAGCTATTTCCATGGTTTAGCCGTTCACATTATCTTCATAATAATGGAAATTTCAAATTTAAGGTTTTATTATACACTCAAAAACAATGGAAATATTTCAGCTTACAAAAACTTGTTATCCAACTCTAAAACTAAAAGTGAAATTATATTTTCTGATCTAATGGTAAGTCTATTTGAGATGTGAAATTGGTACGTTACTATTTCTAATGAATATTAAATATGTAATACTGAATGATTTGCTTTCCAAAAAGTAATTCAATAAAATATCTTTAGTTTTCAAAGAGTTTGTTTAAATAAATATGGAGAAAAATACTCATGTAATAACTTTATTTACTCTAAGCAATACTAGTCAATATTCTAAAATAATTTAATGCCACCCAATCAGAGACATTACGTATCTGGAGTATAGTTATCAATTGATTCCATCAATAATTAAAAACAATAACGAATTGAATTAATTTCAAATTATTATCTTTAGTAACCATGATGAAAATGAATATATTAATTTCGAAGATTTAAAATATATTTATAAGTTTCAATTTAATATTCTCCTTTCACATTATCTACTTTTGTAATATATGTGAATAGTTTTCTAAAACTCATTTTCTTAAGGCTGTTTTTCCCAATAATTTAAGATATATTTAGAAGTTTTTAAATCCTTTTCCAAAAAGGCTCATGTAGGTGACTAAAAACACAATAAAAATACTTCTGTAACACAACATTACAATCTTTTGTATTAGCTAAATTTTTCAAAATCAAGTGGTAACAGAACAAACTGTCCTACAGGTGAAAAGTTTTTCTTAAAATTGAGCTAAATTCATTATGACCAAACCATTTTTAAAGTTAGAACATGTCAAAAATATTTGGAAAATATTTATAGTGATGAGATTTTAAATTATATTCTTAGTGACAGCAACTGATTTCCCAAAGTTTTGTTCTTTGTTCTGTGAAGGGTTACAGAGGAGATTCTTCTAATGTAAGAAATTAAATTTTCCTTAAGAGAAAATTATTATAAAAATTCCTAATGCAGAGTCTTTTTCAGTCAGATATCTAATAAGGCATATGTTCAGTTATTGATTTAAAGCCTCAGTAAAGAATTTTTGCAAAAGTAAGACATATAGCAGAAAAAAGAAATTCTTTAAGAATATATATTTTTTGAATGTTAAAATTTGGGACAACTGTGTCCCATATAATTTTTGTATTAGTTAAATAAAGTAAATTTTGTTTAAAATTAATTAAACTTAGAATATATATTTCACATATATTTTTACATTGATCATCTGTTCTTTTATTCTCTATATAAATAACCATTTTTTTTAAGTTTATGTATTTTGACAGACAGAGAAAGACAAAGAGAGCCCACAGGGGAGGGGCAGAAAGAGAGGGAGAGAGAAAGAATACCAACCCAAGGAGTCTTCACATTGTCAGCACAGAGCCTGAACCCAGGGCTTAAACTCACGAATCATGAGATCATGACCCGAGCCTAACTCAAAAGTTGGTTGGTTGCTTAACTGACTGAGTCACTCAGGTGCCCCAGTAATCAGTCATTTCTTGTTAAATGTCAGCAAATATATATAATGTGTGTTACATATATTTATGTACCTAAATAGAATAGATCCTTTATATTTATTATAGAATATTAAGCACTGAAAATGATTTTCTTATTGATGGACATAAATACAAGTAGGAAATTTTAAGTTAGCAAATACTATATGGTGTTTATCATTAACAGATGGTTCAATTTGCCATATAATATCCCTGAAAACACTTTTAGTTTTCTGTAATTTTGATTTGAGAAATTCATTAATTCAAAAACTTCTTGAGTTACTATTATATACCAAGACTGTATTAGGTGTAAAAAGTACAAAGAAGATTAAGACATTATCTTTAACTTCAAGAATTTCAAGGTCTCATTGAAAAAACTTTATATATGAAGAAATCAGTACAAACACTGTGATCCATACTGTGATAAGAAAATGATTCTCCACTTCACCCAAACAAAAACAAAACCATTCATTACAGAAATTTTACCTAATTACCCTTGTGTATTTTTGAACAGTGGAAATCATCTCAAATCCATAAAATAAAGACTGAATTTATAGAAAATTAAAAAAAAAAGAAAATGATTGTAAAGTCTGCCTAATTAAGTATTTGAAGTATTTCTTTCCCTGAAATAGTTCTATTCATATGCAGTTGATTTCAAATAATATAAAAATAAATATTTTACTTCTAATTAAGAGTGGAAAAGTTTTCAGGGCACCTGGGTGACTCAGTTGGTGAGCATCAGACTCTTGATTTTGGCTCAGGTCATGATCCCAGAGTTGTGGGATTGAGCTCCTCACTAGGCTCCAGGCTGAACATGGAGTTGCCTAAGACTTTCCATCTTTCTCCCTTGCCCCTCTCCCTCGTTTACACACTTTTTCTCTCTCTAAAATAAAAAAAAAAGTGGGATATTTCTTCTACTTTTGCTCATATGGTATCACAGAGAGAGAAAGAAAGATGTAGATAATATAAAATAATGCATTATTGTATTATTTTTAGCCCTAGAATATGTTTTAAAATGAAAGGTAAATCATTAAAGTCATTGTTCCAAGACTGAAAAGGGAAGAAAACAGAAAGAAATATGATGTTATTTGTAAAATTCATTCTCTTGAGATCTGGCTTTGGATAGATTCTATGCTTGAAATAAAACAATTACTTTTATTTTTAACACCCAAAATTTCACTCCCTTTAATCTACCTTCTAAAACAGGGAGTACTATAGCAAAGATTCTCTGTTGAGTAATGTGGAGATTAAGTTTTGGCAAGCTATAAATTGAGAAGGGTTGGAGCAATCAATAGTTAGAGCCTATTCAAAAGAACATATTTAAGTAGAATAAAGTGAATTTATTCAAAAAAACTCACAATGTGATTAGTTACTTGATTTGATATCTTCAATAGTTGACTTGACTTGTATTCATTGAACAAATAAAGGCCACTAAGGCATGTAAGTCTGTTAAATGTTGGAAGGGAAGAAAAATTCCCTTTATGTCTATGAGAATTTTATAGTATAGTGAAAGAAGACTCACTTGTAAAGAACCAGTTGTAATAAGAGATAACAAAGACACCATAAAAAAACACATCTTTTTAATGAAGTGCTCATAAGTAGAAAAAATACCTCATGTAAGAACTCATAGATACTTCTCCATCTATATCAGTGCATTGCAGAAGACAACTGGCAAAAGAGGAATTGTTATTTCTCGTTCAACATATCCTACTGGTGGACAATGGGGAGGACACTGGCTTGGAGACAACTATGCAAACTGGGACAATTTGGACAAATCGATTATTGGTATGTGAGTCACCATCTTTATCATGCACTCCTTTGCATTTTATGTTAGGTATTCACTTTCTCTGGTGATAGTTTATATACCTTTCAAGTCGTTCTCAGAAACATGCTTTTTACATCATATTTTGTGACAAATAGCATCATGAAAATGCAGTGGGCTAGAAAGTAGAGGCTGGGATGCTTTCTAGAAACTAATGATATCCAACTAGTTTATTTTGAGCCAATAATTCCATCCCTTTTGGTCTCAGTTCCCTGGGAAAGGACAGGAACTGGGAAAATAACATGTAGAGCTAAGAATAGAAATGGGTAGAAATTTTAGATTCTAGGGAATAAGAATCACCCATAGATGCTAAAGACTGAAGCATTTCTAACCAAATTTTGAAAGAGTATTTTGACAATTGTTAGGTAAGTATGGTATTATCATTTTAAAGAGGAAACTGATACTTTTTGTTTTAAATCTAGTCTTAAAAATTCTTTGCTATTTATATTAGTGATCAAGGAAGACAATCAATGTTACTACCTTAAAAGAAGAGCTGGGATGTCTCATGAATCCTCTTTTACTGAAGTGACCTCAGAGGATTTTATTTAGTAAGGATAATTATTGGTATTTTTTCAAATAATGAGGCCTATGATTAAATAATTACAAAGACAGCCTTATTTTATTTTATTTTATATTATTATTATTTGTTTTCTAAATCATCATCTATATAGCAACCAACCAGATCACTTCTGTACCTCTACTTACAGCTCTACTTTTCCTCCTTTCCAAATGAAAGTAATAGCCTGACTTCTTTTTATTTTTTTAATGTTTTATTTTTATTTTTGAGAGAGAATGTGAGCGAGGGAGGGACAGAGAGAGAGAAGGACACAGAATCCAAAGTAGGCTCCAGGCTCTGAGCTGTCAGCACAGAGCTCAATGCGGGGCTCAAACCCACAAACCGTGAGATCATGACCTGAGCTGAAGTCAGACACTTAACTGACTGAGCCACCCAGCTGCCCCAGTTTTAAAAAATGAAACAAAGGTAGCAACTGGGTGGCTCAGTCAATTAAGCGACCAAGTCTTGGTTCCAGCTTAGGTCATGATCTCACGGTTATTGAGTTTGAGCTTAACATTGAGCTCTGTGCTCACAGTGCAGAGCCTGCTTGAGATTCTCTCTCTCTCTCTCTCTCTCTCTCTCTCTCTCTTTCTGCCCCTCCCCTTCTTATGCTCTTTCAAAATAAATAAATAAACTTAAACACATAAAATTAATATTAAAAATGAAACCAAGGATAACACTGCCGTTTTTTTCTCATGCTATAATGTATTTATAACTATTTTGTACTCTAAATATACCATCTTGAAAGTGACAAGGAAGCATAGTGTCTTATTTTTATAAATTCCATTAACATAACATAACATGAATATTGTAAGAGGATATGACAGATGTATTAATAATCTGAAAAATGTTTCATTAGATTAGAAGTTATTACAAATGGAACATCTTCATAAATACAATCATCAAATATCAAAATATATGGTATAGTAATTTTCTAAGTTTTTTCCTGATTTTTTTTTTAGGTATGATGGAATTTAGTCTCTTTGGAATTTCATATGTAAGTAGCTCTATTTCTTTTATCTTCATAACTTATAAATTTTAAGAAAAAAACATTGAAATTAAATATGACAATATATTTTAGACTGGAGCAGATATCTGTGGTTTCTTCAACAATTCAGAATATGAGCTCTGTGCCCGCTGGATGCAACTTGGAGCATTTTACCCGTACTCAAGAAATCACAACATTGCATTTACTAGGGTATGTGATTACTGCATATGCTCTCATTCCTTTCCTCTTACTAACATTGGAAGTTTTGAATAGAACTCCCTCTGCCTGGCTGATTTCCAATGCTTGCTTTGAATGAACTTCTTTACATTTACTGAGGACATCTGAGCCCATCACTTTGAGAATTTTCTGATTTGGGTTACTCTTCTTTATACTTTGGGGTGTCGATCTTGGTAAGCTGACAGACTTACTGCTGTTCTATATAATTTTAGAATAGCCAGCGGGGGGGAAAACTGCTTCTGTAATTTCTTCCAAACTGAGACAGAACAATAAAAAAATCTGCTTCAAACTAAATTAGAAGTGAAAAGTCATTTGAAATAAGAGTATCAATTCATGAAAATGAGCAGATTTAAAAGGCAAATGTTAAGACTATGAGTTGAAAATTTGAGGAAAAAAGGAAAGGGGAATTAAGAGAGCTAATTCTTGTGTAGTGGCACTATCTGGACTTTACTAAATTGTCTGAAGATTTTTGAATAAGAGAGGTGACTGTATTAAAATTATGGAAAAGTATGAACAATTAAAGGCAATATCTAAGAGCTTAATTTTGTGATTTTGACTTTAGCGAAGAAGTGCAGAGGAAAGATGAATCATCAAAAGTACCTCATGGAAGAGTTGTAGACAGAGCTGCTCTTTGAAGGATGGGTTCTAGCTGTAGTAACTGAATGGTGGATCTCATTAGGTGCTGTGAAATCTTTGTGTCCCTCCTGGGAAATTTTCGTTAGAATAGAGGGGAAGATTTATTTTAGAAAATGAAAATCTATACAAGCATAGAAAGCAGTATGGGACCACATTTTGGAAGAATTTGAAAGTTGGGCAATAACAACATAACTTGATGAAATAGGAATATTTTAACAGGGAAACTTGCTGTCAGTAATGCAATTTATAAAGCTATAATATTGGGAGAGTGGGATGAATCAATAAAAGCCTGGACAGGGATTTATTCAGCAAGTATTTATTAGGAGGCCACTATTTAATATTTACAAAGTCCCTGGCCTATGATTCATAAATTGTAGGCAGGATAGAGATAATAGGCAATTATGTGTGTGTATATGTATGTGTATATATGTATAAATAGGTATAAATAAATGTGTATGAGGGAAAGATAGTGTAAACTAAATAGGACAGTGATTTGGGGGATTCTGTTTTAGAATTGGTACCTAGGGAGGTCCTCTTGGATGAAGTGACTTAAGCATTAGAGTGAAGACTTGAGTGGGGCACAAAAACAAAAAGCAATATGAGGATATGGGGGAGGAGAATTTCAGACAGAGGGAGTCAGTGAAAGACTCCAAGATGGGAAGGTGGTTGGAATTTTGGAGAAGATGAAATAGAGGAGGAAAAGGCTGAAGAAATATTTCTCAATAACAATCTGCAAAACAGAAGGCTCAACTTAAGTTTACTTTTGAGGTAGTATAATTGAATTTAAGAATGCATGGTTTATGGGCACCTGGGTGGCTCAGTTCGTTAAGCGTCTGACTTCAGCTCAGATCATAATCTCACGGCTTGCAAGTTCGAGTCCCACATCAGGCTCTGCACTGACAGCTCAGATCCTGGAGCCTGGAGCCTGCTTCAGATTCTGTGTCTCCATCTTGCTCTCTGCCCCTCCCCTACCCACACTCTGTCTCTCCTTCAAGAATAAATAAACATTAACAATTTTTTTTAAATGTGTGGTTTAGACTTAAATGCTTGAACTGAAATAACATCAGTGAAGTCAGCTAGCAACATATAGGATCTTTGCATGTTCTTACTTGACTTTGGAACTAGAACAATAGGATATTATAGCTTAATAATTCTCAGACCATTTTACTCTCAAGGTTTTGCCTATTCTAACATTGTTACATATACAAACACTCAATCATCATTCAAGCTTTCTAATCTAAAGCTTATTAATCTAAATCAAGCTTACTGAAATCTAAAAAAGTTGGAATCTTCATAGATATGGCCCCTTTCTGTTGACATCAACAAAAAACATGAACCTGTTGCCCCCTAGAGTTATGTGGCAACCTTGTTTGTTCCCCTAGCACACATTAAAATATAAAATACTAATCACCTTCCCTAGTTTTTGACCAGTTAGTGCAACATTTTTTAACAAGCTTTTAATCTTTCCAGTATCAATTTTAATCTTTTTACCTGGAGTGTGTATTTCAGAGCTGACCTGGGCATGTTCTTCTTCATTATCCAGCATTAATTAGGTCTTATATCTATTCCATCCTCTTACTTCTTTAATATCATAATTTATCCATTTCTCATGAGAACACATAATGTGGGGGGTCACCATGATAAGCCCTGCATATCTCTGTTTATTTCAATCGACTTTTTAAAAATTTGTTAATGTTTATTTATTTTTAAGAGAGAGAGAGAGCATGAATGGGAGAGGGGCAGAGAGAGGAGACAGAGGATCCTAAGCAGGCTCTGTGAAGACTGCAGAAAACCCTATGCAGGACTCGAACTCACAAACGGTGTGTGAGATCATGACCTGAGCTGAAGTCAGACACTTAACCAACTGAACCACTTAGGTGCCCTTATTTCAATCCACTTTTATATAGCATTTCATTTCTCTTGTAGTTTTTTTGCCTTGATTATCACTATGTTGTCACCTATTCAAAGTGAACTGTTCTTTACATATGTTTACCTAAACTAAATGTATAATTTGCATTTTTCTTATTGAAATATTAATATTATGTTTTGTCTCCATTATATGATAGTGTTACTATTGCATAAGATTTTTGAGAAGAAGGTATGTAACACATGGCAATGAATCAATATTATTTTCTACTTTTTATTCTCCAAATATGTATTTGAAAATTATGATTTAAACCAGGACAAAAGCTTATGACTATTTCATTCTGCTTTATTTCAGAGACAAGATCCTGCTTCCTGGAATCAAACTTTTTCTGAAATGTCAAAGAATATTCTAAATATTAGATACACTTTATTGCCCTATTTCTATACACAGATGCATGAAATTCATGCTCATGGTGGCACTGTTATTCGACCCCTTTTGCATGAGTAAGTGCACATTTTTTTCCTGCCAAAAAGAAATAGGTTTCATTTAATTTATTCAGTAATCTCTTATAGTATAGGATATTTGAAACTGGAAACTTTTTCATTGTTATTTTAGTATACATTTTGGGTTAATAAACATTTACATGAGTGAGTCTATTAATAAACAAGATCCTATGAAAAAATGAAACATTAATCAGTTATTAAAAAAGTAATAATTCTTGGGGCGGCTGGGTGGCTCAGTCAGTTGGGTGCTGGACTTCGGTTCAGGTCATGATCTCACAGTTCATGGTTTTGTGCCACACGTCGGGCTCTGTGCTGACAGCTCAGAGACTGGAGCCTGTCTTCAGATTCTATGTCTCCCTCTCTTTCTCTCTCTGCCCCTCCCCAGCTCATGCACTGTCTGTCTGTCTCTCTCTCTCAAAAATAAATAAATCTTAATTTTTTAAAAAGTAATAATTCTTAGAAATAACTACTGTACACCAGAAGTTAATTTAAATTTACATACTTATTATTTTTAAAATGGAGGCAGATAATATTAGCTTTATATTATGATTTGATTAATTGAAGTTTAGAGCAGTTAAATAGATCTACCATATATATATATGCCTTACTGAAAAAAATCATCTCACCTCATCTTGGAAGTATATTATAGAGTACACTAGAACAGTTCTAACATTCTCCTTAGAAAATTATTTTGGATTCAGTTCTTTTTTTTTTTTTTAATGTTTATTCATTTTTGAGGAAGAGAAAGAGACAGAATGTGAACGGGGGAGAGGCGGAGAGAGAGGGAGACACAGAATCCAAAGCAGGCTCCAGGGTCGGAGTTGTCAGCACAGAGCCTGACGTGGGGTTCCAACTCTTGGACCACGAGATCATGACCTGAGCTGAAGCTGGACACTTAACTGACTGAGCCACCCAGGCACCCCAGAATTCATGTCTTAAAAGCTCAAACTGATATATGATTAAATCTTGAAATTCTATTCTATGGAGTATAGTTGCATAAATTTTAGCCTGTTCTATTTTTAAGGCAAATGCAAGATAATCCTGATTGCTGATGCCACAAAAACAACACAAACAAAAGTACAAAAAAACCTTTGAAATAAACATGCTTAACTTCTTACGTACCCTATATTACCAGATTAATTGAGGGAGGTGATTTTTTAGATTGCACAACTGATAAATCAGTAAAAATATATGGCATATATTTACTAAAATAAATAATAGTATACAAGGCAAAATGACAAAAATAATAAGTTGATCAATATGCCTTCTGTTCTCAGAATAGGGTTTTAAAAAATAATAGATAGTCCTGTATTCATACTATCCTCTAGTTACTTTATTAATTTATCTACCATAATCCATTTTTGATAAATTTTTATTAATATCTTGCCTCTCTTATTTCCAGACTTTCCCCTCTTTTGTTCTCCCTATTTATTTCCCAGAAGAGTTGAATATCAGCTCTGGACTGAATCCCCAACCAGAAACATTATTATTAACTCTGCAGACTCTTGTCCTATTGAGAACATCTGGGCCTTTGTTCCCATGGGAAGTCCATGAAGTAGTAAACTCAGAGTCTCACTTGGCATTTATCTCAGTTTATAGTACAACAAAGCAAAACAAAAGAACAAACAAACAAAAAAATGTGTAATTCTGCTTCAATTAGAGAAAAAATGTGGATATTTAATAGTGACTATTCTCAAACTATGAAAAACAGATTCTGGTATTTCCAACCATTTGTATCTGAAATTCAGAAATATATTAAGTTAAAGACACCATTCAGTGAGCTTTAAGTAAGATAAACAAATCTTTTTGAATTACCAGATCAAGGTTCTCAGAGCACGCCTGTCTAACAATTCTCTTCCAGAGTATTTATAACTTTTGCTTTTACTAGGCCAAGTTAATTTTTGTACCTCTTTGAGTTCTCTTCAAAGGTTTCTCATCAGTTGGTCTTATAGAAATTCTCTGCATTTTGTTTATTTTTATTTTTTTAACTTTTTAAATGTTTATTTATTTTTAAGAGAGAGAAACAGAGTGTGAACGGAGGAGGGGCAGAGAGAGAGGGAGACACAGAATCCGAAGCAGGCTCCAGGCTCTGAGCTGTCAGTACAGAGCCCGATGTGGGGCTCTAACTCATGAATCGTGAGATCATGACCTGAGTTGAAGTCGGCTCTTAACTGAGCCACCCAGGCGCCCCAGAAATTCTCTGCCTTTTGAAGGAAATTTAGTTATAATCTAGATTTACTCATAAAATATTATACTATTTACTGCACATTAAATTCGAAGTGATAAATTTTTTTGTGATTTGTTTATAGTTTGATTTTCATTTAGTCCATAAAACTCTATATTGCAAAATGTGATTTGAATAATTATTTTATGATACTTATGACATATAGTTCTTTGATTTAATTATTTGTAAATTTTTTTTCAAGGTTCTTTAACGACAAGGTAACCTGGGATATATTCAAGCAGTTCTTGTGGGGTCCAGCATTTATGGTTACCCCTGTATTGGAACCTGTAAGTCCTATCGTACATTTTTGTTAAAAAAATAGTTTTGTACTTGGCTTATATGTTTTCAATGACTGTATTTTTAAATTCCAGGGTAGGGACACTGTAAAAGGCTACGTCCCTGATGCTCGGTGGTTTGATTATCATACGGTAAGTAGTTTAGAATTCTGGGGCATTGACTAAATGGAAATGAATAACAATTTGATCTAGCCTTTTCATTAGGGACATATATGGTTTACTTTACACTTAAAAAGAGTAAGATAGTTCTTGCTAATTACAGTTGAATCAAATTAACACACAGTGAAAGAGAGTTGGTTTATGCCACTATCGTTTATTATGTAGACATTAGATTTATTTTAATGAATAAGCATAGAGAGTGCACATTATACACAAAAAAGTCATTGCTTTTCATTGAATATGCAAAATTATCATTAAAGGTAATGTAGTGCTTCCAGGAATAATGTATATGAAAGTCAGGAATAACTTTTGTGACCCTCAAAACCCACACATTTTTTGCCTGTGAGCATCACAAAAACAAATAGTGGTAAATTACTTTCAAAGCTATTAATAATTAAGAACGACATGCTTTAAACAATAAGATTTCCTGAGTGTTTGAGTTTTTATTAATTTTTAAATTAAATGGGCCATTTGATTTATAAATGTACCCCCTCAAGTACCATCCAGAATATTGCTGATTATTCCATTTCTTGCTGCTTGTGTTCTTCCTTCCAACCTTCTAATTTCCAGGGCCAAGCTATTGATGTCAGAGGAACATTTCATATATTTGAAGCTCCTTTATATAAAATAAACCTACATGTCCGTGGTGGATACATCCTACCATGTCAAGAGCCTGCCCAAAACACATTTTACAGGTAAGTGAGGTGTTTACAGAGCTCAGATTAAATTTTGGATATGTCATACTAGAATTGTCAAGAACTGGGAAAGGTCTGAGATTTTACCCTACTTCCAAGCTTACAAGTTATTTTTTAAGTTAGTCTGCCACAGTGTCATGAATTTTGGGTAGGAGACAAAGGTCTGTCTTACTCAAGGCATAGCAAGAGATGCGAACTTCATGTTTGCTTTTTTCTTTGCCCCCAAAGTCCCATGAGGATGACATGGAGTGGCCTATATGCCTAGGCAGATGCTACACATGTAGGAGGTTTGTGCCACAGCTAAGGAACTCCGGGCTTAGGCACTCAATCTTTTATAATAGGCTGCAAACAAATCTGTTCTTTCTTTGCTTCCAAGGAAGACTTTACCTTTATTATACTGTCCATTAATTTTTTTTAAAGTTTATTTGTGTGTGTGTGTGTGTGTGTGTGTGTGTGTGAAAGAGAGAGAGAGAGAGAGAAAGAAAGAGAGCGAGAAAATCCCAAGCAGTTTCTGGGCTGTCAGCCCAGAACCCAATGCAGGGCTTTATCTCACAAACGGTGAGATCGTGACCTGAGCCAAAATTAGGAGTGGGACACTTTAACCCACTGAGCCACGCAGACTCCCTGGCCAGTAAAATTTCTTTAATTAATTTAAAAACATCACTGCCCTATCTTCCAATGCTGATTGTTCTAATAATATCCTTTTAAAGCATTTTCCCTTTTTTTAATTTAAATTTTAGTTAGTTAACATACAATAAAATATATAGTTAACAATATAACTCCATATATAGTTATAACAATATAACTATATATATTGATATATAGTTAACAATATAACAATTATAACAATATTAACTATATATTATATGTTAACAAACTAAAATTTAAATTATATATATTCATGCTAAGACATGTTAACATCTTTACATGGAAAATATCAAGTTCTGTAGAGATTTGAACTCTAGATGTTTTGAATATTTTAGGGAACTTGCATGGCAGTACAACCTTAAACATCTGTGATTGGAAAAGGCAATTGTAGCTCAGCGTAATTGTCTGAGAAATCCTTCTTCAGCAATACGAGGCTGTCAAACGAGATCACTTGTACAGTGAGCATGGATGCAGCTATTTAGTTCACAGCTGGGCTATGCAGGCACCAGCTTCAGAGGGGTTGCCCATTTCAAGAATAGAACTTACAACTTTCAGACTACTCTTTACAGTCTTATTAATAATTTCCTATGATAATTCAGTGATTTATGTATGGAAATGTGAAGAAGGCTTAAATGATAAGAAATTTTAAAATGCTATTAATATAGTTCCATGTTTAATGGTCAGTGACAGGATTAGCAGAGAGAAAAATAAACATATCAATAAGCTTAATATGGCTTTAACTATTATAATTGAGGCCCCTTTTGATTTGTTACAATAGATAAAGACATGCATGACATTTTCTATTGAATGTGAAGGATTTTATGGTTTACATCATTCCCAATAACTCATCACAAAAGGAAAGACCTTTAATTTTCTTTGTCTAAAATAGTTTGTATTCTCCTTAATTGATAATCTTCTTTGTTTTCCTTTGGATACTTATATGGGCACCATATCATAATTAAACATATGCTACTCTATAAACATTGGTTAAAATTATATCTTTTTTTTAGCCGACAGAACTACATGAGGCTCGTTGTTGCTGCAGATGCTAATCAGACAGCACAGGGATCTCTGTTTTGGGATGATGGAGAGAGCATAGGTGAGCGGTCCATTTAGTAGATAAATGTAATTGATGACATACATATTATCTCACATTAGTTTTACATATCTACTATTGTACTTTGGAGGCTGAATGAAAGCTGATAATAATATCTAAAGCTAAAATCATTTAATAATTATCTGAATCAACTTAAAAACTTAGTGTACTAAAAGACTTTCGTCTTATCCTAAATATAGTTGATCCCTATGGTAAAGGTCTGGATATCTAAGAGATGTGTGTAGACAGAAATTGTGTATGGATCCTGTTTTACTCCTGGAATTTAGCCCATGACATTCACGATAGACGTTCAATATGTATGAGGTCTTCCCAGCTGAAACCATGTTCCATGTGCACATGGTGATGTATAAAGGATGACTCTAAAACATCACATAGTCTAGAAACAAAACTCAAGTTTGATTCTGTATTTCCTGGCTATTTTTTTTGTATTCAATATTTTTTACATGAAAACTTTAAGGACTTAAACTTAGATCTATGTTTATGACTGTTTCTTAAGACCAGACTGAACCGCCAGGCCTCCAGCAATGCGTGTTTTGCTGACCATTGTCTTCAGAGTCACTTGCAGGAGCTTATTAAAAATGCAGATTCTGAGGACCATTTAATTTCCATTAATTTGGGGAGAGGCCAAGTATCACCTTCAGGTGATGATTGTGCTGTTATTTAAACACTTGTTGTAGATCAGATTTATTGACTGTCATTAACAATGCCAACTCTACTAGATGGGAGTTTTGAATATTCACTTAACACAATACACATAAAAACTAGCATCTGTGTGGAGCTTTTGTTCTCATGGAGCAGGTAACAGGAATTTAAATAAATTATCTGCGGAAGGGAGATCTTTCATTACTAGCAAAGACATATATCTTGCATCTTTTTAGGTAAATCAGAGTTAATATTTTGCAATCCTAAGAAATAATAATCTTTTTATTAGTAAATAAAGTATATCAGAAGACTGATAAAAGAATCATATTGTAATAAGCAAGATTCTTAAACAAAAAAAAAAAACTTTTCCCAGTATTTTGTGATTTAAGGTGAAGAATCTACCACTATTAGTTGAAATCTTGTTTTTAGAGTCCTGACCTTTGTTAACACAAAAACAGAGGTTGTACTAAGTTTGCAGCCTTTCTCACCTGGGTCCAGCAGATTGCACTTTGAATTTGCCTACAGCTTTCCAAGGTTGTAAAATTTACTTATGCATAATTTGAAACCTTGTCTTAGAATCTTTGAATTTAACTATCTATCAAATTAAGTTAATTCCTTTAAACAGAAAAGGAAACAGTGCTCCCAGTAGAAATTTTTCTGTAGCTCTACTTACCAAACTAAGATATAGATGAAAGAACTTGGTATGACTTTTACCGTATTAAAGTTTCATGGCAGATTTTTTTTAATTACTGGAAAGTAACAACATAATTCAGATATTTATTTCTGATCCCTCTATATAACCATACAAAATTTTTTTGGCAATTATATTTAGGGTTTTTTTGGGTATATTGCACAATCTCAGTATGTTTGTTATAATTAAGTACAAAGATTTCAGATAATCCCTTGACATTTCCTGAGTAAACAGCAACAACAATATACAACAAATGCTTAGAGTGTCTGGATGTAGTAGGTCAGAATTTCCAAAGAAGTTTTCTCTTACAGCAAGATCATCAATCTAGTTGATAGGCTTCATTTTTTTCTCCTTTAAGTACATTCACATTTTATATTATTTTTGGCTGACATATATTTTTGATTTCAAAGAAAATCAAAGATAAAATACAGCAGTTCCTCCCTTTCCACAGTTTTGCTTTCTGTCATTTCAGTTACCCACAGTCAACTGTGGTCCCAAAGCAGATGATTCTCCTTCTGACATAGTGTCAGAAGGTCGGTAGTAGTCTAACACTACATCAAAATGCCAAAGTCATTCATTCACCTGACTTCATTTCATCATGTAGGCATTTTTATCTCACATTATCAGCAAGGATGAATATAGCACAATAAGGCATTTTCAGAGTGAGAAAACACGATCACATAATTTTTATTATATCGTATTGTTATAATTGTTCTATTTTTAGTTACTGTTAATCTATTACTGTTCCTAAATTATAAATTAAACTATATCAGAGGTATGTCTTTTATTTATTTATTTTGTATTTATTTATTTTTTTAAACTTTATAGTTTATTGTCTTTTATAAAAATGCATAGTGTATAGAGGGTTTGGTACTGTCTGTACTTTCTGGCATCCACTGGGTGGGGGACATCTTAGAATGTACCTCCCTACACATAAAGGGGGACTGTTGTAAACTTATCTTGAAACTCATGTATATTAAGTAAATTTTGACCATGCTAATTAATAAAGTTGTAGGTTAGTAAAATCTTATTTTGTCCTACTTATCTTTTTAAAAAAATGTTTATTTATTTTGATAGAGTGCACGTGAGGAAGGGGCACAGGGAGAGGGCAAGAGAGTCCAATCAGGCTCTTTACTGCCAGTGCAGAGCTGGATGTGGGGCTCGATCTCACGAACTGTGAGATCATGACTTGAGCCCAAATTAAGAGTTGGACGCTTAACTGACTGAGCCATCCAGGCACCCCAGTCCTACTTATCTTATTGAAATAGATATATGTGTACTCTTGACTAAGATCATACGTGGTATTTTTTTCTTATTTATGAAAACAACAAAACTGCCCATATCTTCCTAATAGCTATCACTTTGGATTCTTTTACCTCATGGTTCTATACTTTAAACAATTGCTCTTAAAAGCTTAAGCTATATTTGTATACTTAAAATTAAGACTAAAATTTTTGCCTCAAAACACATTTCAAATAAGTCATGCATACATTAGTACATATAGAAAAAATGTTTTAGGAAGAACATAATTTAATTTTAGTGTAGGAAAAATTAACTGCAAATTAAGTAATTTTCAAAGAGTTATTTAATATAATGCTGGCATTTATAAGTTGGAAAAGGAAATTAAATTTTGTTACTTTTTCAATGTTTTTTTTAAAGCTTATTTATTTATTTTGAGAGAGACAGAGAAGGTACATGCACTCACACATGCGACTGGGGGGAAGAGCAGAGAGAGGAAGAGACAGTATCCCAGGCAGGTTCTCGTGATGTCAGTACAGAGTCCAAAGTGGGTTCAGACTCATAAACCATGAGATCATGACCTGAGCTGAGGTCAAGGGTCAGATGCTTAACCTACATACGGAGCCACTCAGACGCCCATAATGTTATTTTAACACTTGTTTCAGTTGTGCATTTGTCTCTACCTTTGCCTTTCTGTCTTACCTATGCTTGTTTAGTTTTACTTATAAACACAATCTTAGAATTCAGGGAAATCTAGACTTGTTTCCAGCTTTTGTTAATACTTAGTTGATTTACTTTTAGCCATTTATTTAACTTCTCTGGGGCTGATATTCCTCTTCAACTATAAGAATGATAAAAGAACATATATATCTCTTAAAGCAATGTGATAAAGTATTTAGAGTTTGACAAATAGTACTTAAATTTTAGCTATAAAATTATTTTAAAAATTGATTTTAAATATAGCAAATTATATTTTGATAAAGAAATGGATGTAAACCCTGTGTCTTATCATTTTTATTTCAGTAGACTTATAATAATCTCTAAAAATTGAATATTTTTCTCAAATGACACTAGAATATGTTACCATCATATCCATTTTCCTTTATACATATTATTATGTTGTCAGTCATCAAAGTGACCAGTAAGTGTCCACCACTATCACCACCCAATTCTGTTCATTCTTGTACTTCTACCCTCCCAGAGGTGTTTAAGGTGATTTTAGATCTGTCACCCTTTAGTGTTACCCTCCTACATACAAATACACACACTCCTGGCCTTCTGTAGCCCTCTATAGTGACCCATCCTTCATATTTTAGTAATTCTTGGACTATATTTGAACAAGTTAAACAAACATAGAGAAAAATTTGATATGTGTTGATGGTATTTGATACCCTTTATACTGGTAAAGAGAAACAAGACATACTAGTTTTTACTATTTTTCTTCTTTGGAAATATAAATATATTACCTTTTTTTCTCTCTACAGAAACTTATGAAAAAGACTTATATTTTCTGGTACAATTTAATTTGAACAAGGTATGTATTCATGTCAGTTCATTTGTATGCAATTATGTTAAATAATAGTTGAAGTTTTATGCCATATTTTATATTTATTTTATGTATATTTTCATATTTTATATTTATTGTATAACGTACCTCATTTCAAATATGTGAGTAAATAATTTGCTATACTATGAAATACACTTTGGTTAACAGATATATTTTAAAAGATTTAATTGCTTTTGAAAAAGAAGGGTTTATATTACTTCTTTTTCTGTGTCTTTATAGAATACCTTGACAAGCACTATATTGAAAAATGGTTACATAAACAAAAATGAAATGAGGCTTGGATTCATCAACATATGGGGGAAAGGAAAGACTTCTGTTAATGAAGTTAATCTCATCTATAATGGAAATAAAGTATCAGTTAAATTTACTCAAGAGGCAAACAATGAGGTAAGTGACAAAGGAAAAAACATTTTTTAATAGAATTTTTTAAAATGTCTGTATGGATGTCTTCTATTTCCATACAGACATTTTAAAAAACATAATTTTAAACATAATTATGGTTTTTAAACATAAATTTAAAATTTATGTTTTAAACATAATTATGTTAATATTTATGGGTACTATGACCTATGTTGTTTATTCATTTTCATTAAATTCCTGAACTATCAGCATTATTATCATCCTTAGTAACATGTCATATGAATCAACCTAATGGCATGTATGTTACAATTTCCTGACATAATCTAGGCAAGATAAATTTCCATTAAGCCTCTAAATCAGTGATCCCTATATGGTGAAGTGCCTTAAAGTTTAGTGTTTTTTTTCAAATATGAAAATGTCTACATTTAAACATTTAATACATCTTAGATAAAATATATTTGGAAATTCTTGCCAGATTTGTCTTTTGGCACTCATGAATAATTTGACACACAGGGGTATGAGGATATGAGTTCATATGTTAAATAAGGTATCAGGATTTTTTGTTATAGTCCCATTGCTGCCAGTAATTAGTTTTTTACTTTGAAAAATAATTTTAAGCCTTCTTTTTCTTTCAAATTAAATAAGAATTTGCAAATGAACAATCTCTTAAGCTCCTTCCAATTTTAATTCTGGAATCTATGTTCTGAAAAGGTAGATGTCGAAGAGCATATATTCTAAAAAACAGCTAACTGTCATAAATGATCCAAGTATAAGGCTATGTCCTCACTACTAAAACTGTGGTGTGTATAGCTTTTTTGTTTATAGTTAAATAAAAATAACTAGCTGTCAATCAACCAGTCGCTTCAGATGAATCTAATTTACAAAACAGCCAGTTTTTTAACTGACTTCAACTTAAAAAGTAATAATAATTTCGTCTTGGACCACAGCCTTAGGTCCTCATAGATTTTATAAACATGAGAGATGCAGAGCACCTGAAAGATCATTTCATCCAGTTGAAATTTAATACCTGTCTTATTGTCACTACCGCTCTGTAGCCAAGGATTATTTCTCCTTTAATATAGAACTATGTCTTAATTACTATTTGGGTATCAAAAATTTTATTTCTTTAAATTATATCAAGGTTGGGAAGTTAAGAGTTTTGTATATTTAATGTCCTTGCTTGGTAATAAAAAAAAGTGGATTAACACAGTGCCCCACTCCCATTTTTCTTCTTTTAAAATTTTTACTAGTTTATAAAATTGTATGGTGAGGCCATCACTGATTTAGTCCAGTGGTATCATATGACAGACCAAGAAACTGAGTTCTGCAAAGGGAAAATTAATGCTCCAAGAATAAATAGTTAATGGTTATCAATCACAATTAGCAATCCATGTTTTTGAACTGCCCAATATTCAACCAGAATAAAAAAGGTTGATTTGCCATATATATTTTCTCACTCATTATTTACTACCACATTGGTAAAAATAAAGCTCTAAACTTTTCCTATAATAATAAAAAAAATAAATACAATCAGGTGAACAATGTCAAATAAGATATTTTAACATATCAAGTATTTTTTCAAGTTCATTTTCATCAAATATTTGGCATAAAAGCACATCATTTGTAAAGAAAAGTTCTTTCCACTGCTTCCAGGGAAATTTTAGGTATTAAGAAAAGTTTACAAGTTTCATTATCTCAGTGATTCTAAAAGAAGATTTTAATTTTAACTACTAACAATTGAGCAGTTCCTTCTAAACTCATTTAAATAAAACAAATATTTATGAGCATCTACTGTTTCTAACCTTTCTACGTATATGGGAAAACTAAAGAGTGGTCAATTTCTTTCTCTATACTGGTTGCCCTTCTCCATAGGTGCGGGAATTATATGCAAAGTATGATTTAATTGCTCTATCAATATAATTTAAAAACATTTTCCTAGCAACAGTTATGTTTTGTTGTCTTTTGTACAGGTATTAAAAGCTATCTGACATACTTGTTGCTTTTCAGTTTGGTAAAAAGGAACTAGGTTAGGTTTTGGTGTAAGATGGGTCAGTTTCAGATCTGGCTAATTTATATTTTAAAAAGTTATTTAACTTTTACCTTTTAAAATCTTCTACTATACAGTGTGGGAAATAAATCCCAGAATGTTGTGCTTTAGAAAAGAATATATTTTGTGAAGCCCATATAAAGAGTGCCTGGTATTCAGTAAGCAGTAAAGGAATGTTGACTCTCTTCCTCTTTTTTTGCATATTTGATAATTGAATCTTTCTGAACTAAGGCACAGAAAGTCATGTGAACATATTGGAGAAAAAGCAATGGGAAGGGCTAACGAAATTGTCATATAGTAAAAACATTACAGATGATTGACTACAGCTGCTTAGTCACCTCCATAATTAGTCCCTACGTGGTCTAATTGAGATTCTGTCCAGTGAAAGAAAGTAACACAACACATTTGAAATTATTGGCAATAAACTCAGCATCCCAAACCTTTAGGGACTGATGCAAAAGAAAACATATTTCTAATCTAATATGTGTGTGTAGATGACTGGCTATATTTGAGGGCAAGAAGCACAGTGATGTATCTAATGCATTATAAATAATACCATGTTTCAGAATATAGAGAAAGAGTAAAGTAATAGAAATCAAGATAAATGGTTAATATTTTTAGATTTTTGCAGTCTTTTAACCATTCCACCTATCTGAGATTTATTTTTACTTGAATAATGAGTGGGCCGGGTGAGATCGTTAGTGAAATAGTTGTGAGCTCTTTGAAATAAAAATTCATCAATAAAAAGGGAAACAAAGACTATCCTGTTACTTAGAGAAAATTTATTTATGGAAATAGCCTTTGTTAAAGAAAACAAACTCAACACTGTTCTGATTAAATAATAATTATCGTTTTACTTTCCTTTTAGATATTAAATATTGATCTGACAGTGAATGGTGTTACTCTCGATGAACCAATAGAAATCATCTGGTCATGAAGATCACCATCAATTCTAGTTGTCAAAAAGAAATTAACACCTGGATTGAAGAGTCACTGTACTTATAGTTTTTCCTTTTTGTTGGTTTCTTATATTGTGTAAAATATGATTTTAAAAACATCTATCTAAAGTTATTCCACAGGGTACATTGGTATTAATACTAATTTAGTATATTAATGTGTTCTGGATATAATTTTTTAATATATTTAGTAGGATTTAAATAGTTCTAGTTACCTTGCTAAGTAAGCCAAAAACTGTAAACTAGTTATTAAATATATATGTGTGTAACTAAGATATAATTAAAATAAGTGATTATTTAAATGAATTTTTTGTTTAATTGTATACAATATTTTTTCCAATATTTAGTAAATTTAAGTCAGGTAACAACAGTTGTCATCATATTTAATTATTTCTTAATATGTACATTTAATTAGAACACAGAAAATAAAATGTATGTAAGTATAGAAAATATACATTTCTCTTTATTTTCCAAAAGAAAATTGTCTTAGTTTAGGCTGCTGCAACAACTTAGAATAGACTGAGTGGCTTAAGGAATAAAAATTTATTTCTCATTATTCTGGAGGCTGAAAAGTCTGATCAAGGTGCCAGAAGATTTGGTGTCTGGTGAGGACCCTTTTCCTGGTGTTGCAGATGGCCATTTTCTCCTTGTGTCCTCACATGACGAAGAGCAGAAAGGACACCAGCTCTCTGGTGTCATTAAACCCATTCATGAAGGCTCCACCCTCATGACCTAACTACTTCTCAAAGGTGCTATATCCAAATGCCATCATTCTGGAGATGGGGGTTCAACCAATGAATTTGAGAGAGACACAACCATTCAATCCAAATTTGTTTTTTTATCTTTGTTTTTTCTTTATTTTTTTTAATGTTTACTAATTTTTGAGGAGAGAGAGACAGAGTATGAGCAAAGGAGAGGCAGAGAGTGAGGGAGACATAGAATCCAAAGCAGGCTCCAGTTTCTGAGCTGTTAGCACAGAGCCCTACATAAGGCTTGAACTCACGAACTGTGAGATCATGACCTAAGCTGAAGCCAGACACTTAACTGACTGAGCCACCCAGGCACCCCAGCTTTGCTTTTTACACAGGAAAAAATATTAAAGTTTTTTCTATTTAGTTAGTTAAATAAACCATTCTAACTCATTTATGTAGGTTGGAAGCCTCTAAGTCAAGATCTAAAATGGCATTCATTGATATTTTTTAACACTTAGGTTTCCTTTAATTTACCTAATCAAGTAATATCTGTAACTTGGATATAATTCTTTTCTAATTAAAAATTAAAACATATAGTAGAATATTTATGACAACTCATAACTCAGAATAGAAGGACTCAGGAAACAATAAGAAGGATAATAATGGCTATTATCAAAAAGACAATAAATAACAAGTGTTGCGGATGTGGAGAAAAGAGAACACTTGTGCTCTGTTCATGGGAATGTAAATAGAGGTTCCCCAAAATGAAAACAGAGCTATCACGAGATATAGGAATTCTACTTCTGGGTACTTATTTGAAGAATACAAAAATATTAACTCAAGATGTATACACTCCATGTTCATTGCAGTACTATTTGCAATAGGTAAAATATGGAAACAATCTAAGCATCAATTGAGAGATGAATGGGTAAAGAAATTGTGGCATATACAAACAACAGAATATTATTCAGCCATTTAAAAGAATGCAAGCTTGTTTGCCATTTGTGGCAACATGGTTGGACCTTGAGGACATTATGCTAAGGAAAATATGTCATAAAGAGAAAGACAAATACCATATAATTTCTCTTATATGTAGACACTACAAACAAACAAATAACAAGTTCATAGATAACAGTGAACAGATTGATTGTTGCCAAATGTGAGGGAGGGATGGAAGGGAAGATGAAAGAAATGGGAGAAGAAGGTCAAAAGATAAAAAAAAGAAAAGTGAACAGAAAATGAAAAGAAAAGGAAAAAATGCTAGAGTATTGTTATTATGGAATATTTAAGACAATTCATACCTCAGAATACAAGGACTGGGGAAACAATAGTGACAAAAATGGTAATAATAATGATAACAACAATAAAAAATAGAGCTTACTTCTAAGAAACATTATAGCAGTTAAAAAGAATTTACAAATAGATTATAAATTATAAAATCATATTTGCTGCTTGCTGAAAAATAAAAAAATAGTCATGGACTGCTTGGGGTTGACTTGTCTCTAAGGATTAACCATGGTGTTTTTCTATTGAAAATAAATATTTTCACAAATATCTGACCACAGTGGAACAAGACAAAAACAAGACTACTCCATAATCATTTTTGAGGACAGGAAAAAATAAAAACTCTCCAAATCACAAAAATACCAAATACTTGCTTCTCTGGACGAACAGGAGTGATCTGTGTTTTTGTTTTTGTTTTTGTTTTTTTTATCAGTTGCAGCTGTAGTCCTATTCCATTCCTTCCATCTCCTAGAAAAAAAAAATGCCAATTTAGAAGTATCACTTTTGACCATGGTAGCAAAAGAAGTGGAGATAGTGTCTGTCCTAATAGAGCTCTTAATGTCAATAGTCTCAGATCTTAAGTCACTTGATAAGAAGAAATTTTGGTCTCCATGATGAAATCTGTGAAAACATGGTAGCTTTAAATATAAAGTTAACTTGTGTTATTAAAGTTAAATATAAAATTAATTTTAAATATAAAGTTAATTGTGTTAACAATTCCTCTATTATTCCAGCAATTGTTTTCAGTTCTCAATGTCATATTTCATATATGAGAGTGTGAAGTCTTCCAGGTATGTATTTTAAGAGGGAATGATAAGTTCTTTGTAGCTGTTCACATAAAAATGAGACTCCTATACTTGTCTTTCCTAAGCAACCTGATGCATCTATCCCTCTGCTCTGTAAAACTGCCATTTAACCTTATAATATCTTCCACAGACACTAATCTCCTCTTGTCTGGGCAAGGAAGAACTGATTTGCTCTGGGGAACTTCCACCTGTCAAAACAATGTTTCCCACATTACTTTTCTACTGGTTGTAAAAAAAATTATCACAAATCTACCAGTTTAAAAGAATTCAATTTTATTAATTCACAGTTTCCAATGGTCAGGAGGGTGGTCACAGGCTTACGTAACTCCTCTACTCATAGTCTCACAAGGCTGAAATCAAGAGGTTGGCTGGGTTATGTTCTTTGTCATCCTGAGGCTAGACTGGGAAAAATTTACTTCCAAGCTCACTTAGGTTGTTGGCAAATTCATTTTCTTGTATCAGCAGGACTGGCAACTTGCTTTCTCGATGGTGGCCAGCTTTAGGCTGCCCTCGGCTTCTTGATGCTACCATCACCTTGTAGTGGCCACCCATAGTTCCTTACCATGTATGCTTCCTTAACATTGCTACTTACTTAGCATGAAAAGAAGAATCTCTGGAGCAAGTCTGCTCCACTCTGGTGGAGTCTTGTATAACATAGCATAATCACGGGAATTAAATCTCATCAACTTGCCATATTCCATAGATTATAGTGATTGACAGGCCCTGTCCTCCCTTAAAGAGAGAATATTACACAAAGGTGTGAATTCCAGGAGGTGATGCTTATGGGAGTCATCTTAAATTCTACCTGCTATACTCTTAAACTTATCCACATGACAATCAGAACACTATAAAACTGATAGATACAAGGATTCACCAAAGATTCTAAAAACCATACACTAAAGACACATATGTCATTACTTGACAAACTATTATAAGCACTCTAATGATCAGCTAAGTATTTACTGAGTACCAAGTACACATAAAGCTATAAAAGAAATCATGTTGGCATTTGGACCACATTTCAGGTGGAGACAGAAACTTAACATGTACTGGCAATCAGTTTCCTATTTCTTAAAAGCCAGCATATATTATCAACACCAAAATAAAAGTGTTCAAAATGAGTATTCTGGAATTAAAAACTGTTTCACTGAAGGGTGCCGGAGTGGCTCAGTTGGTTAAGCATCCAACTTCAGTTCAGGTCATGATCTGTAGTTCACAAGTTTGAGCACTGCATCGGGCTCTGTACTGACAGCTCAGAGCCTGGAGCCTGCTTCAGATTTTGTGTCTCCCTCTCTCTCTGCCCCTCCCTCACTAGTACTCTGTCTTTCTCTCTCAAAAATAAATAAAAGCATTAAAAATGTTTAAAAATAAAAATAGACTTTCACTGAATATATAATATGTTCAAATTATGATGCTTTACCTACTTAATATACCTTTTCTTGCTTTATGTTCTTGCCAGTGAGATAGTATACAAAATACAGAATAGTATGGACTAATTGTTTAGAAATGCAGCCCCCTACGGAGCCCTAACATTTGTGTAAAGCCTTCTCTAGATAAACAAAGAGAAAGATATAGCAAACTGAATCTTCGACCCCATTTTCATTTCATCCATATTAGCTCTGGTTTATGTGACTTATGCATTTGGCTACCCAATGAACATAAAATTGAGATTCAAACAGATGAGTTTAAATTTGGCTTCCAACATTTAGAGGTGTGACATGTAGTGGCTAGTAACTGCTGCAAAATCTTGGTGTATATCATTGTTCATAAGTAGTGACTAATGGCTGCGTTTCAAAACACACAAGTTATCTTATAAAGTAGAAAATACATGGCATTCACTATCTTCCTTAGTGATTCACAAAATCAATGTTGCAAATCTGATTTAAGAGCTAAGAAGATTAATTTGGTGGTGATTACATTAAGAAGACTTACTTTGTAGTAATTCAAAATAAAATGACCTCTAAGTTAAAAAGCATTATATTTTATATTTCAAATCTCTCTCCAGTGTATTATCTCCCTGCTAGTTTTTTGTTCAGGTCCCCATTGTTTCTAATCTGGATACATTTTTTAAAAATTTCATAAATATCTCTTCTTGCTTCCACTCTCATCTCCTCCAATCTTTCCCACTTAACACACAATGCTGAAAAAAATCTAAACTACAAACACCATTTTATTTTATTGATCACATTTCTTCAGAGATTCCCATCAAATAAAATCCAAATTCTAACCATTATACACAAGCTTCTAACTGAAAATTAAAAAAAAAAAAAAAACAAAACTGTAAAGTTCTACTAACAAACATGACAAAATTAAATATTTTGGAAAGAAGTGCCTTATTTTAGATAAAGAGGTTTATTTTTAACTTAATCTCTAATACTCATTGTGTTTCTTCCTCCCTCACTACATAAAATGCTGCTTCTTTCCATCTTATTCTGTAGCAAATTCCTATTATCATGTTATAGTTAAGCTTCACTGTCAAATTAATGGGCACTATTTTCTTTTCTTTTTTTCAGTTTATTTATCGAGAGAGAGAGAGAGAGAGAGAGAGCGAGCACACAAGCAGAGGAGGGACAGAGAGAGAGGGAGAGAGAGAAACCCAAGCAGGCTCCATACTGACAGTACATAGCCAGATGCTGGGCTCAAAATCATCAACCTGATTAACCTTGATCTGAACCTAGATCAAGAGTCAGATATTTAACTGGGCCATCTAGGCACCCCAATGGGCATGATTTTCTAACTCCTTGAAGCAAAAAATTTCTTCTATGTTTCCATAGTAGTATTAACTTGAAACTGATATTGGATATTTATATCTTCCAACTAGATTATGGGCTTTTGAGGCCAAAGAACAGGGATTATCTCCCATCTTCCATTGTCTGACTCAATACATAGTAGTAGAGAATAAAATATAGAGGATGAAATATCAGGTCTTACTTTTTTTCTGGTTCCATAAAATTGCCAGTAAAAAAGACAAAGGTTTGGGGGTGGGAGAAGCAATCTTGAACTATTTTCCCAACTACAGTATTATAAAAACCCAGAGTGAAGAGAAGGATGGATATTTATACTACAGGGTGAGAAAAAAAGAATGAAGAATTACTGACTCCATACCCACTGGGAATTTTGGGAAGAAACTGATTTTCAGCATAGGCCTAACATGAGCGATGGGAAGCTGTCGACTTGCAAAACAAAGATCCAGCTTGTGCTCCTGGGATTGTTTTAGTTCCTGAGTACTAAAACTGTCTCATTGTGCTCAGTGACACAATTGGTGGGAGACACAATCCGAGACTTCTAGGAAGGGACATAAGTACCAGGAGCCAATGGAAGGAACCATATTGCTGAGGAGGCAAAACCACAAAGCAGACTCTCCTGTGTCCACAAAAGCTGAGGCGCCTCCAGATCCTGAAACAGATGAAACAAAAATGTACATATTAGCAGGCAAGCTATTCTGTCCTTGAATAATCACTATTTGCTTTGCTTAGGGGAGAGAATAAAGAGTGATTCATAATCTCTTATTTTCTCAGATGAAATTTGTGTATTTCCATTAAAGTTTATTTATTTATGAATAATAAATAAATATTTATTATTTTAAGGGACAGAGAAACCAAGCAAGAGAGAGAGAATACCAAGCAGGCTCTGTGCTGTCAGAGCAAAGCTTGATGTGGGGCTCAAACTCACAAACCATGAGATTATGACCTGAACGGAGATCGAGTCAGATGCTTTATCAACCAAGCTACCTAGACGCCCCAAAATGTGTGTATTTCATATAGGATAAACATAGGAGATTGATAGAATGTTAATGGTAAAATTGAATCTATTGATTTTCAATGTATATCATTTTTACAATGTTAATACATTTTATTAGTTATTGAGATATCCTTCACAAACCATAAAATTCATTATTTAAAGCATACAAGTCAGTTCTTTTTACTATATATTCACAGAATTGTTCAACCATCAGCAGTATCTAATTTTAGGTTGTTTTCATTATCCCCCGCATACATATTATTATCCACGTTTCATTCTACCCCTTCCCGTCACTAGCACTAATTTACTTTCTGTCTATAGATTTGTTCATTCTGGATATTTTATATAAATAAAATTGTGCAGTATATAATCTTTGGTGACTGGATTCTTTCACTTAGCATTATGTTTTCAAGGTTCATTTATATTGTAACACATCTGCAATTTAGTCCCTTTTATTGATGAATAATATTCCATATTATGCATATACCACATTTGTTACCTATTCTTCAATTGAAGACATTTGAATTAGTTCCACTTGTTGGCTATCATAAATAATACTACTACAATAAAAGCATACAGATTTTGTACAAGACGTATGTTTTCATACTTTTAGATATACACCTAGGAATGGAACTGCTAAGTCATACGGTGATTTCATGTTCAGCATTTTGAGAAACTTCAGATTTTCCAAAGTGGTTGCACCATTTTATATTCCTACTAGCAGTATATGAGGGTTTCAATTTCTTCCTGTCCTAACACTTGATATTGTGTGTATTTTTTATTATAGCCAACCTAAGGGGTGTGAAGTAGTATCTTACTGTGGCTTTGATTTATAAAATGATAAATGAGGGGAGCCTGGGTGGCTCAGTCAGTTAAGCTTCCAACTTCGGCTCAGTTCATGATCTCATGGTTCGTGGGCTCGAGCCTCCCGTCGGGCTCTGGGCTGACAGCTCAGAGCCTGGAGCCTGCTTCAGAGTCTGTGTCTCCCTCTCTGCCCCTCCTCCACTCATGCTCTCTTTCTGTCTCAATAATAAATAAACATAAAATTTAAAAAACATAAAATAAAATGATAAATGATGTTGAGCATCTTTTCATGTACTTTTTGGCCATTTGTACATCTTTGGAGAAAGTCTATGTGACTTATGTATGTGCACATATATGCATGAAAGAGTATGAAGTATAAATACATGCATATAAATAAATTGCCTCACTAATAAATGGACAACTGATTTTTTTATTCAGGTGTAAGTGCAGTTGATAAAAAAAATGACAATCTTCTTAACAAATGATTGTGAAACAATTGCCAAACATATGAAAAATTTATCTCTTGGATCATATTTAAAAATTAACTCAAAGTGATTTCTCATTTTCCTCTGCTTACTCATGACTTCTATGTTCCAACTTCTTTCTGCATTTCTTGGTTTCAGTCCCAAAGATAAAATGGTGTAGCTATTGGCCTGTTCATTTGCTGCTATGTAAAAAATAACCTCAACATCTTGTGATTAAAAAAAAAAAACAATTTTAGTATCTTTCATGATTTATGAGCTTGTATTGTATGTCATGTAGTGCATCAGATCTAGGTTGAGACTTGCATCATTTGAAGGCTTGATTGCCTAGAAATCCAAGATGACACCCTCACTTATATTCGGTGTCTCATTGTTCATCCTCATGGCCTATCTTTATAGTTGAGTTGCTTGGATTTCTTATGTGAAAGCTCATAGGTCAAAGAGGCAACAAGTGATACAATAGTTAAAATAGTCACAGACCGGATTCAAGGAAGTGAAGGAATATACTTTCTCCATGGAGGAGTGCCAAATTGGTAAGCTACCAGACCTATGAGTTTTATATTCTTTCCTCCAGCTTCTCCTTTCTGTTGTTAGCCTCACTGCTGGCATTGAAAATCTTCATTGCCTTCTAGGTGTTAATTTTACTGTGATTTGTATTAGAAGAAATTACATAGGACGTTATTACATACACTAAGCAAGATTCCATTACTAGCAAATTAATTTGTACTCTATTTATCTATCAATAATCTCCCCAAATAATTTGAGGGTAAAAACATCAGAATGATGCACACAAAAAGTAAATGAGGCAATGATGTAGAAATTAAATCTGAGCTATGTAAATATTGAGCACATTTCTGGTTCCTCTGATTTTCTCTTACACACATGAAATTAAGTCATATGTAATGTATTTTCCTCTGATTATTATGTCATTCAAATGGAAAAATTTTCATTTCACATAAATAGAAGTAGTATATGGTAGGTTGATAGATTAAGAAAAACGATGGGATTTTTAATAAGTAAAATAAGAGAATATGGTTTTGGTTTGTTTGCTTGCATAGATTTCAGAAAGTTATGCTAGATGAGGAGATATCCAACAATAAGGGAGGGGATAATTCATCAGTATCAGACTCTCTGCAGGAAACAAAATATGTTTAACTTAGTCTCTGTGAAGTTAATGTTTTTATCTGCATCAAAGATGCGGGAGCAGATGCACAGCGCACTCAGGACCTCCCTCAGTTCTTTAGGTTCAACTACATGGGAAATATTGAGACTCACCTTTTGAGCAGTTGACAAATTGCAGGGGAAATTAAGGTGCTTTTATATTTGGATCATTTCAATTTTTTTTTAAATTTCAAGCTTTTATTTAAATTCTAGTTAGTTAACATGGTAGGATTGGTTTCAGGTGTAGAATTTAATAATTCATCACTTAATATAACACCCAGTGCTCATCCCAAGTGCCTTCCTTAATATCCAACACCCATTTAGCCAATGGATACATATTACAAAATTAGTATTATTAGTTATTATATTATTATGATTAAAATTGATAATTAAATAATTATTAATATTATTATATTTGCCCATATATGTTCCATTTTTCAATAGACAACTCTTAATTTCAGGGATTGAATAACATGATGAGCTAATCAATCAATAAATCCTCTCACAATCTCTCTTGCGAGCACATGTAGTATCTTATGGTTACTGAATACTATGGTTTGTAGTTGCTTATTGATATGTTTTCCTTTATTTTTCTAGCCTCTAAAATATATATTTTGTTTTCTCTCAAAATTTAAATATTATTTCTCCTTATATTGTCTTTTAATGAAATTGTTGTCCTTTCTATTCCAAGTCTTTAAAGTTTGAAAAATTTAATAAAATTATTTTCCTTCAGTTTCTTGTTTGTTTTTATAGCTTTTTGTCATATTCCTAGGTATTTCAATAATTCTGTAAATTCTCTAAATAGCTGGATACAGCTTTGTTCCTTTTTAACTTGACATATCATGTAGGACCTGAAATTATCAGTCTTTCAATCAAATAATTATTTCCTTAATAACTCAAGCTTTCACATTTTATTCCTGATTTATATTCCTGCCAAATTCCTGGTTAAGCTTTTCCTTCCTTGACATGTTAACGTTATTCCATGTTCTTTAATGTCACTTCAGTAAATATTCTAAGGCTCTTTGATATAACTTTTTGTTAACTATGGATATATATATTGGTTTACTTTAGATATGAATATTAACAATATGTAGTGACTATTAATACTTTAATTTTTTATGTCTTTATTTTATTTTGAGAGAGAGAGAGAGTGAGTGGGGGAGGGAAAGAGAGAGGGGGAGGGGAAGAGAGAGAGGGAGGCACAGAATCTGAAGCAGGCTCCAGGCTCTGAGCTGTCAGCACAGAGCCCGATGCTGGGTTCGAACCCACAGACTGTGAGATCATGATTGAGCCAAAGTCAGACACTTAACCGACTGAGCCACCCAGGCACCCCTCAACATTTTACTTTAAAAATGAGACTGCAATAAAATAGGTTAGCTGGAAAAGAAAACACATATTACTGTACTTCATTATCACTGACTTTTTTGCTTATTATCAACAGGTATTTCATTTCTTATTAGTAAGTTTGAAAAAATATATATATATCTTTGTGAAATTCATACTTGAAATGCATAAATATAATATAATATGCAACAAATTATAATCATAGTATATGAGTTATTAGGTAAAATAATTTTCTAGAAATAGAATGAGATTAAATACCATTTACCATATTTTTACCCTTAAATTACCCTGATCTATTTAGTTAAAATGTGAAACTTATTATCAACATATAGACTTATAATAAGGCAAATCCTCACAATGTCAAAATAAAATTGTCTATAAAATTAACATGCGGTCTCTTATAGTGACTATTATAAATTAACTTTAGAAACATTCCACATCCCCTAAAAGATCACTATATTCTTTTCCCTTTCAGAGATCTTTGCTTCATTTCCTAATCCTTCTCTGAGTCTTAACACATTCCAGCTTCACAGTCATCAACCAAGTGCCCAGATCTTCAAGTTCTTTTCCATATATTTCCCCAACAATTTTGTTGACCTCAGTTGAAGTCTGGCTGATCTCTGATGACACCATTTCTTTGGCTGTTTATTATTTAAAACTTCAGCAACTTCCAGCTCTAGACCAGATTCTCCCAGTAGCTACACACCTATATATTCAACTCCCTGTTTTTCAGCAGCAACCTGGGCATCCCACACACATCTCAAATGAAACTTTTCAAAACTAAACTCATAATCTTGCACACTTCCCCAACTCCACTCTAATTGCCAAATTAGCTCTTCATCTACTTCTTATTTCAGAATATGACCCCACCACTTATCCAGTAGTCATGCTAGCTGTCATCTTTGACAGTGGCTTCCCTTTTATATCTCAGATCTAATGTGTCAACAAATCCCACCCATTATAGGTCTTAAATGTTTCTTGACAACGTCTCCTGCTCTTCATCTCTCCTGCTATAGTCATAGTACAGGCCATTGTTAAGGTTGATTTGGAACACCCCAACAGCTTACTATCTACTCCACCTTCTTCAATTTCCTCAACTCCTGCCCTCTGTGTCTATTCTCTTTGTGGAAGTCAAAGTGACTTTTAAAAATTTTATTTATTTTGAGAGGGAGAGACAGAGACAGAGAGACAGAGAGAGAGAGAGAATCCCAAGCAGGCTCCATGCTGTCAGCTGCATGCTCACGAACCATGAAATCATGACCTGAGCTGAAATCAAAAGTAGGATATTCAACCAACTGAGCCACCCAGGCACCTCTCAAAGAGATTTTTAATAAAAACACAAATACAGTTATATTACCACCATGCTTAAATTTCCTTTACTCTTAGGGTAAAATAAAGCATTAACATAAGTCCTGGGATCTTTCTGGTTTGGTATCAATTTAGTTCTCCATACATACCTTGGGTCAAGCTCTCTTTCACTGTCCCTGCTCCAATTATACTCACCTTCTTTGTATTCCAAGGAATTCCAAGCTTCTTCCCACTTGAGACATTTGAACACACTCTTCCCTTTAGACATATCTTGTTCACCAGGTAATAGCACACCTAGTTTCCTCACTTCCTTCAGGTCTTTGCCAAGCATCAGCTTCTCAGTGAGATCGTACTTGACCACATCCATGCATTCCTAATCCTCTTCCATAGTTCATCTATAGCACTAATTACCATAAGACACACTATATATTTTATTTGTTTTTCAGTGTACTGTCCTCTTTCGCCTCAGAATGTGAGCTCTTTGAGAGCAAGACATTCTTATTTGCTCATTGCCTTATCCCTAACTCCTAGAAGATTGCCTGCCAGTGAGTAGACACTCAATAAATGTTTTTGGAGGAGTTAACAGATCTTATTTAACTCTCCTGACATTAGAAGTTTTTTATTTTTACCTCTATTTTTAAGCTGAGGAAACTGACTGTTAAGGTCAGACAGCAAGAAAGCGGCAGAACAGGGATTAGAATCTCAGCGGTTTGGCCACTAAATATTCTGGATGATACCCTCATATGCACTTGCATGAATCAGGAAAATAAAGTGTTTCTTTTAACAGAATGGTTATAATATTACATGGGCATTCCTGGGTCACTCCATTTCCCTGTTGCTATCTCATAAGAAAATAGATATCAGTATTATTTACCTTGGCATTGATGGGTTTCTGCATGTAATTAGTCATGTGTGTGGTAAAATTTAGCTGACCTGAGGAGCATTCTCACCCCTGAAACATCAAAACACAGGAAATATTTCCATTTGACACAGTGAAAATGTGGATGCTTCCTTTTTCAGTTCAACACATCCTAATAGGTGTAAATTGGCTTAAAATGGGATTCAGAAACATGTTTTATCTCTTCAAATATTGTGAACTTTTAAAATAGAATTTTGCTTAACAGGAACACAATTTGCCTTGCTAAGAATTATGTTATGAAATGAAAACTTTGGGAACCGCATGCTACATTCCATATTTATAATGGCTAAATCCCCACAAAATTCTGTCACAGCCACCATCACAAGAATTACCACAGCAAATACATTATTTCTTTGGAAAAACTTACTATATTTGCCCAAACACAAGATCACAAAAATTAGATGGTTATCCAGTTAAAACTGGTGATTTGAAACCTTAATCTTTGGTCTATTGTAATACCCAATTGTGTTAAACAGAAGAATGGCCCCCTCAAAATGTCCATGTCCTAAACCCAAAACTTATGAATATGTTAAGTTACATAGCAACGGAAAATTAAGGTTGCTGAAGAAATTAAGGTTTCTAATAAACTAACCTTGAGATGGGAGGATTAGTTTGGATTGTCTGAGTAGTCCTGATATAATCAGAAGGCTTCAATAAGTGGTAGAGGGAGGCCGAAGATAGCTATCGTTACAATGATGTGATTGGTCATTTTTGGCTTTGAAGATGGAAGGGGAGCTCAAGACAAAAAATACATGAAACTTTTGGAAGATGATAAAAGTAAGAAAACTTATTTTCACCTGGAGCTTCCAGAAAGAGCAAAGCTCTGCCAACACTTTGATTTTAGCTAGTAAGGCTCATTTCAGACTTCTGATCTCCAGAACTGTGAGATAATACATTTATGTCATTTTAATACTCGAAGTTTAAGTCCGTGATATTTTGTTACAGCAGCTATAAAAAAACTAACGCACTGATGTTTAAGGTAGGACCTCAAATGGCACGCAGAAATGTTGTTTTCATATACAACTTTTGATTCACACAGATTTATAACTTTTGAATCTGTAGGTAATATTTTAGAGTGGAAATGCTAATAGTGTATATATCTAGAGTTAAGTCTATAATTCTGAATCAGGAAGATGTCTAATCACTGCAGGCAGAATCCCATATGTACTTTCTGAAGATTTCAATACACCAGCTCATAGCTGTCACTGTGGAATAATGATTTCTCCTCTGGATTCTGTGTCAAATACAAACTTCTCTAATAAGAATTCTTTGACAACAAAGTCTGTGAGACACCTAATGCCCCTGTGGTGAGTGTTGAGTAAGACAGGTGTGGTATTGAATATCAATAGGCATTGGTGGGAATATTAGCTGTATGTAATTATTTTCATCTGTAATAAGGATATAATAACAATATCTATTTTGTGTACTTGCATGGACTAAAGACAGTGATTCTTGGAAATATTTTCAAGAAAATATGATACACAGAAACAACTTAATATGGCTTAGCTGGTCTTGTTTTAATTTCCGAATAAAATATTAAAATAATATTACATGGAAGAGTCAGGTGGACATGGATTTAAATTCTGATTATTGTATCACTTACAAGTGTAAGACATTTGCTAAATTATTTAATCCTCTAACATTTCCTTTCTTCAGCTGTAAGATGGAGACCCACTCACCTATGTGATAACACATGGCTGGCATGTTAAGTGATTAATGTATTGAAGTCAATGTTATTAATAATTGTTATCACAAGTAATAAATTTAAGTACATATCTTCTGATTAGAAAAATTAATTTCTTTTGTCCATCAATAAATGAAGGCTGAATAGAAATATATGAAATGTAAAACAAGGTTTGTGATTACATTTTAAGTCCAGCTTTATCTTGAGAAGAGACGTCAAAAGTGATAATTCATGAAGAACTTTTTCTCCCTACCCACATTTCAGTCAAAAACGATTGTGTATTGAGCTCAGTTGACTTGAAACTTGGGCTTTCCAGTTGGCTTTAGTGAATGATAAAAGCATTCAAATCATCTTTAGAATTGCCTTTCTAATATGTAAAGATATTAGAAAGTGTTTTTATTATTTTTAATCATCTGTTATTTAAGTAAATGCACTGCATTGCCATTTTTTTCAAAAATTAATTAAAGCAGAAAATTATGGAGAAACAATTTCAAGTCATCCAAATCACATCACCCAAAAGTAACTGTTATTTACATTTGATGGCCACCATTCTAGAAATATCAATATTTATATGGACAGAGAGACACCAAACCCATTTTTTATAGAATATTTAATTTTCACTGTTAGCGCTGCAGATAAAACTCCAATAGCTATGATATCCTTCTTTTTTGTGTTCTTCATACACAGTTTATAGCTAGTACTATCTTAGAAAAATATATAGACTTATAATAAAAGAAGTTACCACACTACAATATTATTAGAAATCATTATTTTAAAATATTCTCTTTAGATGTCATCAGGAAGATGTTAGAAAAGATAAGATTGTATTCTTTTACTTCCATAAAAATTTGAAAAACATTCTTTCCCTTTAACTTTGAATTTACCCTTTAATGACCATAAGACTACAATTTTCCTAGCATGTGTGTGTGTGTGTGTGTGTGTGTGTGTGCGCGCGTGTGTGGCATTTTTAAAGAGAGGATTTTTTAAAATTCTTATCTTTATTAAAAACCAAACATTTGTAAGCCCATTCTGAGGGTCAAATTTCCAAATTTTTTACACAAAAAGTATCAATGAAATCTGTAGGTGACACCCTTCAGCCTCACATTAAGATTATTGATGGAGTAGGCACATGTGTAGAAGAGGGAAACTGCATGGAATTTTTGATGCTGTGTAGCAAGCTAGGCTCAATTCCCAGATAAATGCCTCCTTTCCACATATAAGACTTCCAAAATGTCTATGATTGAATTTGTTCCACTGCAAAGTTACAAATTACCACGCTATAGACTTCCCCAGTCATTCATGAATTGTCCAAACCAAGAATGCAAATGAAAGGTTTTATGGCATTTCATCACAGATATTTATATTTGCACTTCTGGCTTGATTTCAAGAAGTTGCTTTGAATTATTTAAAGAAAGCTATAACTCTGACTTTTCGGACTGCTTGCGAAAAATAAATTCACTCTTGGTGACTTGATAAAAATCATTCTCCTGTGTTTGCAAGTCTGCTGGTAAGGTTCTGGATCTTGGCTAGTTCAAGGCAGCATTAACTTGTGGCTACACATACTGATTTTTCTGAATCACCATGGGCAAAGTGGCCAACTTTTTTCTTACTAGTGATCTCAAAAATGTGCATTTAAACTTTAGGAATGTGAACAATCATAAATTTGTTATTGTGCTTGCGAATAAAGTCTGCTAGCTCTGAGATTAATAATATCTGGATGTTTTGAATTTTTATAAGCCATTTTGACATAGTTACTCCACATTTACTTTGCAGAAATGAGAATTTCAGTGGTGTGGAGAATTGCAGCACATAGATATTCAACTGCCAGGAGCTGAGCATCAAAAGGAATGGTAGCAGTGAAGAAGAGCTGGTTCAGCAAATGCCTATGTGATTTTCTTGTGTGGTTTGATAAGGGGGCAGATGGTAGTACCATCAACTGAGATTCTGAGATGATAAAGTCAGAAAATGGGAAATTCCAGAATACAGAGGAGGAGTTGCTGGGCAGATAAGTCAACAGGCATTTGGTCAAAATTAGCCACTTTTTTTTGGTGGGGGGGGGGCGAGTGCAAGGAAGGAGAGAATCCAGTAGAAAGTGATCATGCATCTTGTCCAAAGTCCTTCAACTAGAGGAACTGAAGTTAAAATTTAATTAAAATTCACCTTTTTCTGGCTCCCAAATCAGTATCTTAACCCGTATGCTGGTTAAATAAAATCATGTATGTAAATGAAATAATCATTGAAGGGCATGTAACATAAGGAAACAGTGGGATAAAGGTCAACATTTAATATTTGGGAAAGCAAAAGAATCTTTGAAGATCATTGAGAATTAGTCTGGGTGATATTAAAAAGCAGAGAGAATGATCTCCTGAAGTCACAGAGAGCAAATAATCTCAAGCTGAAATGAGAAAAAGTCATCAGAGAGGTTGAAGAAACAGGAACACAAAACATTTTATCCAACTTCAATAATGAAATGATATAGTGTGAAAAAAATAATAAAAAAGTGAACTGAAATAAAAATTGCAGTCTAGTATCACTAACTTCTCTGAGCCTCAGCATTTTCAAACCCCAAATGAGCAGTTTATAGAGAAAAACACTTCAATCACTCTTACCAAATTTGTAATAGTCCAGTAAGAATTCAGGGTATGGCTTTAGGGAACGGAGAAATTTTATATTTAATTTCATTAAGGAATAAGAGAACTGCTAAAATCTATGAGTAACTACCTTACCTTCAAATTAGTGTTATTTTATAGCCAATCCCAGATGGTTAACACCTTCTTTTAGTTTGGATAGTTAATTTATTTCAATATAAATATACCATTTGCACTGTAAAGCTCATTTATCCCAACAACAAAAAGAAAGAAAAATTTAAGGAAATTCTAATGAACAAGGAAAAATAACTGAAATTTCTATAGATAAATTCCATTCTCTTTTTTGTTTGTTTGCTTAGGCAATTTCTTCCCTCTCATTATTTTGTTCGCAATGTTTGATCCCATAAGGTTTGATTTTGAACTTACTACATGATAAATGTTTACTAGAAATAGATACAGATCAGATATGTTTATAATAAAATGTCAATACTATTGAGTGAACTGCCATGTTAGCAAACACTGAGTAATAATTAGATTACTCATTCATATTGTAAAATGATTGAGAATCAAAATGGTTTTCCCATGGGGGGGTGATATTTCAGTATCTCTCATGTTTGAGTAAGGTAAGATTTTATAATAAAAATAACTTATAATCATTGCATATACTGTTTCTTATGTACAATAAAATATTATACAGAGCTGAATTAGATATATAGGGTCTATTTCTTAAAATAGGTAAGGCCCAAATATCTTTTTCCTATGTTTCATTCTGTATTAAAATGTAATTGTTTTTCAAGTTTTGATTCTAAAATATAAGAATAATTGTCTAACCTAAAATTCCTATGGAATTGATAAACAATGGTCAATCATAATACTAGTTTTAGGACATGATCATAGAAAATAAATGCAAATATTCTACACATAAAATTATTTGTGGAAATGAAAATTTTTATTAGCATATGAAATGTAGTATGAAATCCTGAAATATTGAAACTTATATAAATTAGTTTGCACAATTTTCAAACTTGTATGTCCATCAAATTTATTTTCCATAGTATCTTTTAACATACAGTAGAATTATTGCTCCAAATAATATAATTAGTAGAGTATTAGTATAATCCCCTTCTTAAAATTTATTTATTCTCCCTAGATGTGAGTTATACCATACCAATTTTGGGGATCCAAGGTAACCCATTTTCTGAAATTCCCATTTTTGTTTCCTAGATTACGTGAATTATTTTCATAGCCAAATTTGATCAGCCTTACAATTATGATTTCTTATAAGATGAAATACATCATGATTCAGAGTGTCTATTTGCTAAACTAATCATAAGCATATTTTAGTAAAAATATTACTATTTTCCAAATGTACAAATAGAAACCTAGGACTTCTCATTTCAGAGTAAATTGGCAAACTATTAGATAGAATTCTTTGAATTAACAGCAATGTTTTTCATCGCCACTGAATACTAGACAATGTTTTCCATCTGTTACTCGAAATGATTCTCTGGGATATAAAAACAGTAATTTTATTCTGATTCCTTGCACAATGTTACGGGAAACTGTTGCAATATGATATATATGAAGAGTCATGTGCACTGGGCAGATGTGTATGTTCCACAGTATTGCTTCTTTATTCAACAAGAGAAAAAATGAATTTTATATGATTCAACATTTTTCAAACTTCCAGATTTCAGCAAGGTATGAGTATGTTATCTTATATCCGTGATGTGTGTTTGTTTCCAGGATATTTTAACAAATTTATTTCTTTTCTCCCTTCCTCCTCCTGTATCTTACTTGTAAGGAGCACATCTCCACAGCAGTATCCCTTAGAAGACACAGTAGGAAATCTAGTATCTATCATTTCCAATTATAGTATCCTTATTTTTTTTAGAACTCAGATGTTTTAAGTTAATGATTTTCTTTACTTAGTGAAATATTCATTTTCAATCTTTTTTAAATGTTTATTTATTTTTGAAAGAGACAGAGACTGAGCACGAGCAGGGAAGGGGCAGAGAGAGCCAGAGACACAGAATTCAAAGCAGGCTCCAGGCTCTGAGCTGTCAGCACAGAGCCCGATGTGGGGCTTGAACTCATGAACTGCAAGATCATGACCTGAGCCGAAGTAGATGCTTAACCAACTGAGCCACCCAGGTGATCCAGTAAAGCACTTCTTAACATCAAATTATATTGGTTTAGTCATAGCAATCTGAAACATTCTTTTGGATTTGGGGGAAAAATATGAGTAAACAAATATAACCGTTCTTGAAAATAGAATATATATGGGTTTTAATTTAATTTAACTATTTAGTTTAATTTTCTATAAAGTGAGAACACTGCTTAGGAAGACTCAATTCCAATTGTTCTGTTTCGCAGTCATGCAAAATTATGTGTTGTTTTATATTCAGAAAGTAAGTGTGTGTGTGTGTGTGTGTGTGTGTGTGTGTGTAGGCATGTGTGTTTGTGTGTGTATGCTCATACATGAGCTTAGGTGTTATTGAAATTACTTATAGATGAACTATGTTGAAGGTCTGCCTTGCAGACATCTACATGGAATGTCTGTAAAAGTGTATGAGACTAGTTTTTTTTTCTACATTGGTTACATTTTAAGACTAGAAGATAAAACTAGTCAAGAGTTTATATTTAGTTTAATCATTCCCCTCTTGGGGTTGCCAGGGTGCTCGGTGGTTAAGCAATGACTCTTGGTTTGGCTCAGGTCATACTCTTGCAGGTTCGTGGGATCCAGTGTTGAGCTCTGCTCTGACAGTGCAGAGTCTACTTGGGTTTCTTTCCCTCCCTCTTTCTCTGCTCCGTCCTCCCCCTCCTTCTCTCTCTCTCTCTCTCTCTCTCTCTTTCTCTCTCAAAATAAATAAACTTTACTATAACATCCTGAAATAGCAAGCTGGTCCTATGAGGAATCTTGCCACAAATATGTTTTATTCCCTAACCCTTGTCTAAAAAAATAATAGATGAGCACCGTAGAGAAGGAGAACATGGAAAATGGTGAGACGTCTATTTCCGAAAGAGGCCACATGCAACAACCTCAGGGTAACCTGTAACAGTGTGTGCAGAAGCCCTTAGAAAAGACCCAGCATAGGGTATTTGAGAACCAGAAAGGCCAGAGTGTCTGGTGAGCAATGAGTAAGGAGGAAAGAGTAAGAGTATGTAGAAAAGGTAAGCATAGGCCATTTCACGTAAAGTATTTGGGGTTGCAGAAACGGTAATGTATTTGTTTTAACCATAATGGTTAACATGAGAGGGAATGGTAGGATTCATAGTTAAAACAGTAAGACTATGATTATTCTTTAGATATTTGAAAAAAGGTACACAATGCTAACATTTTTTTAATGAGAGTTAAAGCAGAATCACTTATTTAAAAATCATTGAAAAAAAAACCCCAAGTTATGTACAGATGTGGTAAGGAAATCTTTTTCCTTAAAAGGAGCATATAAATTGGTGAAGTTTTTTGTCTAATAATTCCTCATTTATTAGTATCGGCCACAAATTCAACTCAAGAGGAAAAAATAACTATTTTTCATACTTCTTTATAATTTATCATTGAACCCAAATCTTTTTTAGTATTAGCTAATCCCTGAGCAGTCTGTAAAATTTCTTTCTTTTTTTTTTTTTGGTCGACAGCGACCTCTACCAAGGAGCACGAACTATGCCCACTCTAAGCTCTGCGCATGCACAGTGGATAACGCCCAAGGCGCCATTCCCGCCTGCGCTAGCCAAGCCCCTTTCTAAAATTTCTTATTTTAATTATAAAATGATAAAGAAGTAAAATGCCTGTGTAAATTAACACAAAGAAAAGTAAGGTGAGTACAAATAAGTTTAATCTGCTTAAAATAACTGGAAACCAGTCTACAGAGTTTCGAGGTTGTTTATAACACATTTTTCTCATTTTTGTGGTAAAACTATGGAGATAGCTAATAAACAGTGTTGTAAAAGAATATGAAGAATAATTAGCCATATTAAGGAGATCATTAAGTGATATATCTATAAAATTAAAAAGTTTAACTCAAAAAGAGTAGCCAGTAATAGTAGACCTGGGCATGAATGCAGATTCCTGGTTGAACAGACGTTTTAGCACCATGGTTTGGGGATGCAAGTGGCTAAAAGGTTAAAACGTACAGAAAAGAAGATATTAAAACTCAAAAAGGTTACATACTGGTAACTTGAGATTATTTTCTTTTTAAAGAATTATAAAAATTTGGGAGGAAATGGTGATTTAGCTTTACGTATGGGAAATAATTTTCATAAAGAATCTGTGAAAATAGAAAAAGAACATATATGTCACAGGACTTCTATAAATTAGAGGAGAGGATACAAGTGGTTTTCTTTTCCCCAGTAAAAAAGTTAATTCTGTGATTTTGGGGGATAGCCCTGCCTCCTAACCTGACTGGGTGAGGCAGCCTAGGACTAATTGTCCAGAAGAAATATGTATGTGTTCCATTCTTCCTGGGCCCTCCTAATTAAAGCTTGAATTGCTTAATTATATTATCCCTGTAATGTTTCTTGCCATTATTAGCCTTCTTACACCCTCTAAAGTAACTTTATAATGGCACTTTGCTGGTTTGAGTTATTGCTGTGGTTTACTGTTAGTCAGGAACAGAGTGAGCTTCAGTTCCCCAGGCTCCAGGGTAAGTGTCCTTTCTACTCTTTTGGACAATTTTAGCCTTGATTCCTCAAATATAAAGACAGAATAAATTATATATTTATGGGTTAAGGTGTGCTTCTCCAAAAAGATATGCTGAAGTACTAACCCCCTGGTACCTTTAGATTGTGATCTTATTTTGAAATATGGTCTTTATAGAAGTAATCAAATTAAAATGAAGTTGTTAGGCAAAAGAACAAAAAGAAAATGAGAGAGAAACCAAAAAAACAGACTCTTAACTATAGAGAAAAATCAAATGGTTACCAGAGGGAGGAGGATGGGGGGATGGGTGAAATAGGTGAATGGTATTGAGTACACTTATTTATCTTCATGGGCACTGAGTAATATATGGAACTCTTGAGTCACTATATTGTACACCTGAAACTAATATAGCAGTGTATGAAAATAAATAAATATTCTATTTTTTAAATGGAGGTCGTTATGGTGTGGCGTAGTCCAATGTGACTTGTGTTCTTAGGAAAAAGGGAGTTCTGCTGCAGAGACAGGCATTCACATTGTAAGACTATGGGAAGAGACATAGGGAGGTGAATTGAAGATGAAGGTAGAGGTTAGAGTGATGCATCTACAAGCCAAGGAATGACAAAGGTTGCCAGCAAATGACCAGAAGCTAGGAGAGATGCATGGAACAGAGACTTTCCCTCATAGCCCTCATAAAGAACTAGCCTCCAGAACTGAGCCCACTTTTCTGTTGTTATAAGCTACTTAGTCTGTGGTAGTTTGTTACAATAGCCCTAGGAAACTAAAATAATAATACATTTGTAAGAGGAAATGGGTAGGCAGCATGACATTTATCACTAACAACTCATTTTAGTGCCCTCATCACTCTTTCCATGTCTGAATTCACCACTTAGATCATAACCTTTGATTACATTATTATTTTGGAGATATGATCTCAGAATCAGTGGCTTTTAGTAGCT
>CM053573.1:94978336-95001269 GCA_028646485.1 Cryptoprocta ferox
GGGATGAGTTAAATGGCTGATGGGCATTAAGAAAGACACTTTTCCGGATGAGCACTGTGTGTTATATGTAAGAGATCAATCATTGGGTTCTACTCCTGAAGCCAAGATTACACTGTATGTTAACTAACTTGAATTTAAATACAAAAAAAATAATAATTCAAAAAAATTTTAAAAAGTAAAAGGAAGAGACTGGAGTCCTGCTAGTACAGTCAGAATACCGAAACTTGTTTCTTTCCAAAGTTCTTTTAGTATTTTCCTTGGGCTTTTTTCCTCCTTTATTAGGTAAAGGTTGAAAGAAGAAGTGGAAGATTTTCTTAAGTATCCTCAAAGAGTTAAGAATATAATTGATGAGGGGCGCCTGGGTGGCTCAGTCGGTTGAGCATCCGACTTTGGCTCAGGTCATGATCTCACGGTTCGTGGGTTTGAGCCCCGCGTTGGGCTCTGTGCTGACAGCTCAGAGCCTGGAACCTGCTTCTGATTCTGTGTGTTCCTCTCTCTGCCCCTCCCCTGCTCATGATTTCTCTCTCTCTGTCTCTCAAATATAAATAAGTGTTAAAAAAAAATTTAAAAAAAAAGAATGTAATTGATGATGAGAATAAGATGATTTTATTTCAATTTGAAGTATTAATATGATGCATTAATGAGAAATATATAGTGGTAGTTACATATAATTTCATAATGTATGTCATAAGTACATATTCTGATATGGTAATCCTCTTAAAAGCATTTAGCCAATCATTAATTGCTTTCATCTAAATTCTAAATGTTTAACAGAACTTATTAATTCTAGTAGACTTTTTGTTGAATCTTTGGAATTTTATATGTAGAAATTATATCATCTACTAACAAGGACAATTTTATTTTTTCCTTCTCAATCTATATACTTTTTATTTCCTTTGTTTTTCATATTGAGTTAGCTGGCTCTTCCAGTTATGATATTAAATAACAGTAATGACAGAGGACAGCCATATCTTTTTCCTGATCTTAGTAAAATATTATCTATTTTCTTGCCATTAAATGTGAGATTGCCTGCACGTGTTTTGTTTTAGGTGTTTTTTTTTTTTTTAGGAAGTTGCAGATGTTCCCCCCTATAAAATAAATTTTCTGAAACTTTTTATGATGAATGAATGTTGGGTAGAGCATACAGTTTTTATATAAATTATGTCTACCTGTAAACATAAAAACAGTTTATCTCTAAGTTAGTTTAGTTTCTGTTTTAAATGATAACTTTGGCTAGCAGTTGAAAACAATAATATAAGTGATTTCAGTTTTTAAGCTTTCCAATGTTACATCTAAGTGTTGGGGTCTTTCATAGTATGCAGGCATTTGGAGGACCTCTTCTGGCCTATTGAGTGTGGCCAGTTTCTGCTGTAGCTTTCTATGCTTGAGGACATGGGAATTTTTCCGTTCCTTTCAGTTTATATTGGGAAATAGGAAATGTCTATAAGATTTTCTTAGGCCACATTCTAAACACAACTACTTCTTGAAGTTTGCTTGAGACTGTAGGGGCAGACCATCAGACTGGAAGTTAGGACAGGATTTCTATATTACAGTCTTGAGGCAGAAAGAATGTCTTCTTCTCCAGTAAACCTATTTTAACACTTAAATCTCAATCCAATATTTGAATTATTGGATAAGGTCCACCTGTGTTATCAATGATGCTCTCCCTTACATAATGTCAACTAATTGTAAATGTTAGTCACAGCTACAAAATACCTTCATAGTGACATCTAGACTAGATGCAACTTGAAGTGCTTGACCAAACAATTGAGCACTATAGCCTAGCCAAGTGGACATATAGATATATCCATCAAAGCTTCATTCTAATTTTTAATAAAGTTTTCTATAATCTAGTTTAATGTTACATTTTAGTTTCTAAACTTGAAATTATTCACACCTTTCATAGACTCCTTTCTGTAGAAAATTGTATTTTTAAAATGCTCTCATACAGGTTCTAAGGAACTTGTAAACTCAGAGCCAGTTCTAAATGGAGCATATACCTAATTCTATTATTTTGTATTGAAATGCGTAAATATTTTAGCTCAAATATTTCCACAGGCACTACTCTTTTCTCCCAATCAAAGTGGTTTTCCTCAGTAAATATTTTTATGAGATTAAGTTTTTCAAATAAGTTCTCTTTATTTATTATTCCATTGAATGTTTACCAAATTTAGATTCTGCAAAACCATGGAATAGGATTTTTCAGTGAAGAAGCAGTTTTGAACCATTATTACTTCTTTGTAAAAAGAAATGTCTCATAACATAAAATAAATTTTGCAGATTATAAACATTTGAAGAATATTCAGACTAACTCTTTATACTTTCTACAGCTGCCCTATGAGTCTCTGTTTCTCAGGATATATGTCATATACCCCCTGCCCTGTAATTTCTTAAAGACATCTGGGATTTTATGGATTTTTCATGCAATAACATGGGTCAGAGAATAACTGGCTACTACATGAAGTGGCTGGTAGGTCAGCAATATTGAATACTTGCCCTAGTACCTCTCCAGAACAAAGGAGTTCCTATTTTTCTTAACTTTATTTCAGTCAAGCTTTCTATGCATGACTGTAAAGAGAAGTCATCAATATCTCCAAGGTTATTATCATCCTTATGGTTAATGATCTCAGGAAAAAAATATATCTATATACATCTATATATCTATATCTATCTATCTATCTATCATCTATCTATCTATATGGTCCAGCATGGATTTTGGAGACTTACTGATTGATTTACTCCCTTGGGTTGTCCATCTCTGAACCAATTGGTGTGACTAGGTGGATAGGATTTGCTGATTGGCTAATCTTTGCCAAGTGAACAGCTCAGTTCCTGGGAACATAGGACCATGCGATTGACAGCTCAAATAGGAAAAAGAATTTCTCAGTTTGAGAGGATGCAGGGGATAAAAGAGTACCATAAATTCACTAGAGTGTACTGGTGGTGGGGGGGGGGTTGTCTAGAAACTGGCCTTGATAGATGGAGAGTACATATTGTGATAGTGGAAGGACTTTGTTTAGTTAAGATGGGAAAGAATAAGGATAATCTTTAAATTCAAGCAGTTTTAGATTAATGAAAGAAAATACTAGCATCAGAAATAAAAAGAAGAAAGCCCTTTGTAAACTGGTGTTCTGCACCAATTTTTCATATTTTTTCTTTCTGTACCAAAAAATAACCATTAAACTATATTTTGCATGACTCATGTTGCTCTATGTCTATGAATTAAAGCTAAAGGATAATGAATTATCCTAAGTTCCTTGACTCTCTTCTTATTATTGATTGTGGAATATTTGTTTATGTATATACATTTTGGTATTTATACACTGAAAAATTAGGTAAGCAGTCATATACATTACTCAATATAAACATTAAATGAAAAATATTGAGGCAAATAATATACATAGCTTAAAATCAGCTTCTGTGCCTTTTTACTATTGCAAATTCTGGAACTGGAAGGATTTATTTATATACACTTTTATTTCAGTAATTTATAAAGGCTGCTCATTACTGTTGAGGACATTCAGAAATGTCCTTGACAATAGAAAGAAATTAGAATGACAGCAATACATTTGGTAAAAAAGGATATAAAATGACCTATGACAGCTAATACATTTGTGATAAAAAGAACAAGGTCACAGCAGTGAAAATCAAATATAACCACAAAGGAATTCTCTTCAAAAACAGTAAAACATAGCTTTTGGAGATAGTAGTCATTAGTTACAGCATTTAATGATAGAGAACAGGTAATGTTTGGGGAAGATAACTAGTAGAATGCTCTGATAAAGGATGGGACATTAAAAAAAAGTTTAAAGTATTTAAGTGTTGCTTAAAAGGTAGATAAAATGAATCAGGAATCTGAGTCATAGATTTAGGCCTGGTTCACTAATTCATTGCATGACTTGTGTCAAATAATTTTACATATTAATTTAACTTTGAGAAAGGCAACTGGGAAGGTGAAATCATAAGGGTGTTTTAAGAGGCCACATATTGAAATTATTTTGTGATGGAATTTAGGCTGACAGCTAAAAAATATCTGACATAATGGAAACTCATGACTGGAATGAACATAAATGGAACTAAACCATGACCCATTAAAGGTGAGGTAAGCAGAAAGAGTTAGGGGTCCCCAGAAAAAGAAAGATAGACATAGCTTTCTTGGCATAAGAAAAGTCAGTTTAGGCAGCCAGCCATCTTGTGAAAAAATTTAAGAACAAAGAGCCACTATCATGCCAAGAGATAGCCTAATCATATCAAGGACAGTAAATCAGTGCTAGAACTCCCAGTGCTAATTCAAAAGTGAAGACTGACCTGACACATATTCTTGAGTTATCTTTGCAGGATCTAAAACCCTTTGAGCACTCAGTTACCAAACAACTAAATCCAGAGAATTGATGTTGGCAGACCCTTGTTGGCTCTCATGACTTCAACCTTAACTTCAAAGTTAAGATGACTTTGCTCCAATTCCATGCTGAAATCCCTACTGGGAAAGTCCTTTCATGTATATGGATGCCCCTTTACCTTGAAACCTCCCCAGTTTTGTTGTTTGAAGAGACACTGCTTTGGGGAATATCCCAGGTGTTCTTTTTTACTTGTTGCAAGTAAAACCCTTCCTTTTCCTATTCTTTGGCTTGGTTGTGTCTTTTGGCTCAACACCCACCAAGAGGTGAACCCAGTTTTGGGTAAGGGTGAAGGGACACTAAATATCAAATATAAGCAAGAGTCATTTCCCAAGATCTCGAAACATGTTACGTGAATTTTTATGTATTACAGCAATTGTTATTCAGGTATAAAAATAGTATGATTGCAGACCATTTAGAATATATTTTGTGTAAAGGGAAACCACGCTCTATTAAGATTAGGGATTTTTCTTCATCCATTGAAATAATTTATGGAAACTAGACCAAATATGGAAGGGTAATTGTTCCTAGGACCATTTAGGATAATATTATTTTCTCTAAGCTTGTGATCAATTTAATATTTATGAAGTAGGTATAAGTAACTCTGGACTTTGTAAATATGCATTATTTATGGCTTACTTCTACCTCTCCTATGCCTATTCTCCCTCAATACCTGCCTGGCTCCAAAGGATTAATATCTCTACCTTATTTCCTTAGCATGATATGATCACCTTCAGAGCATGCACAAAACAAATGAACTGTTTTCCTGGAATAGCACCACGCTATATATCATATTTCATGGACTGCCTAGCAGTTTTATTTAGGAGAGCTATAGCATTATTCCACTGAATATGGATAATTGAAAATGGACTACCTGGGTCAAATATTCAAAACTCCAAGACTTCCAAAACAGAAACAAATTCATTATATTCTTTCGTTTATCAGAATCCCCAGTTGTAAAGTCTCTTTCTGTTAACAACTTTGAATTTCTTACATTATAAATTTAATTGAAATTCAGAAGCATAGCTCTTACGGTAGAATGGCTACTAGGAATGAAAAGAGCAATGTGTATTCCCCAGAGTGTGCCAGCGTTCTGTACCTGACTTTATAAGGTTCTTTATTGTACACCCTCAATGTTTTTGCTGGGGAAGCAAGATACATTCAAAATAAAAAAATAGAAAAAGAAAAAGACAAAAAAAAATATGAGTGAATCAGTGGGCAATTACATAGGCATTAAGAAAGGAAATAATCCACATGATAGATGGTACTGATAAACACTGGCATTAAAATTTCCTCATTTCCCAAAAAGAATTCTCCTGACTTTCTCTATTCATAAGAAATTTCTATGGAAAATGAAGTTATTAATAGCATCCAATAGGACTGAGATAGGCCAAACACTAAACTGAAGAGGGCATGTAGGTGAGTAGCTGAGGGCATAACCATGACGTTAGTTAGAACATTAATGATCTTGTGCATTAAACTATGAACTTTGTGCTTTTTCCAAAAAGTTATACAGTGTTTCTAAATACATTTAATTCAAAGAGTCAAAATTGTGGTTTAGAAAGTATGCCCTATATAAATATGACATTTTGCATTAGTTTTTGTAAGACAAAGCAAATTTCCTAATATTGAGTGAGAAATGTATGTTAAGACCAGATCTTCTGTAACTATTCAGTGCTGGGCACATAGTGAAGACACTTTAGTGAGTTAATTGATTAATTACTTAATGCAGAAGACCCTTCAGGATAGAATCATGCTTCTGTGTCAGTACTGTGGACAGAAAATATAGGGATTGAGACCATATAATAAATGTGAATAGCTAAAAGGACACAGGAATTAAACATTGTTGAACTTGATTATGAAATATCTACGTACTCTGTATAGCTCTTGGGAGACAGAGAGAGAGAGAGATTTTTTTTTGAAAGTATTACTTATTCAAACCAAATTCTTTTATTTCCTTTTCAATGGCATGCATCTTCAATTGGTGGAGCATACAAGTATAAAAATAAGTTTATTTTAGAAAACTTACTTTTGAGGTGCACAGCAGTCTGGACCATGGCAGTAGCTAAGGGAACACTTCTGAGGTAGGGTGTATACTGAAACAGAGATTTTAAAAGGGGAATAGGTCAGTCTGTCTTCAGTCAACAAATACTAATTCACATTCTGTCAGAGAATGTCAGTTCTAGGTAACGGGCTTGAGTTGATATGTTGAAAATATCTATCAATTTGTTGGAATTCTTCAATGGTTGAGATTCTAAATAGAGAAGGATTACTACATTTTTTCCAGATCACTCTAAAATAAATTTGAGTTGACCACTCACTTGAGTCATAAATTGTTTTAGGTAAAATATTTCTTTTCTTAAAGACTTTTTTTTTTTCTGATTGAATTCCTTTATTCATCTATGATCCCTAAATGAGATTTTAAGTAATATATTTTTGTTTGTTCTGTAAAGGAAAGCATATAAAAGCATTTTCTATGTTTTAACTATTGTTTCTTTGGTAAATCAACAACTAAAACATAACTTAAAAATATAAGGATAAAAACCATTAAAAAATTAAGAATTAAGTAGGTTTTCTGGACTGATTCTGGACTTATACCATGGCAGCCTTATTTGGTACCATGATAATTTTTTTATTTTTATGATGAAAATGTTTAAAATCTTTATTGATAGCGCACCTGAGTGGTACAGTTGGTTAAGCATCTGACTGGCTCAGGTCATGATCTCACAGTTCGTGAGTTCAGGCTGCTCGTTGGGCTCTGTGCTGACATCTCAGAGTCTGGAACTTGCTTTGGATTCTGTGTTCCTCTCGCTCTCTCTCACTCTTTCTCTCACTCTGTCTCTCAAAAATAAATAAATGTTAATGTTTTCTTAATTTTTACTGATAAACTTGATAACAGAATGATGAAACCATGCCAACTGCTAACATATACACATACTCGTTCACTTGGTCATAATTCTTAGTTCAGAGTGGCAAAATGCTGGAAAAACCTGAATTTGTAAGGCAATTTCATCACCTTTATTTTGTTCTTTTGAAGTTTTATGAATGCTTTGTTTATGCATTCCTTAATCCATTTTAGTGAACTAATAGAATAGAAGCTTGGGTCTAATCAACTGGCCTGGGAAAATCCTATTTATAAAAGTCTCATTCATAAATTGATATTATAATAGAGTAGTAGGAATAATCTGCCCTTTTCAAGATGTAAAAACAGTTCTAAAAATAATTTTCAAAAAAATATATTTTCAGAAACAATTGGGCCATATATTACTGATTAGTTTATGTATTGAATTTCTGCATTTATTGACTCCATACATAATCAAAATTACAATTAAATTATAATTTTACTGCAAACAGAGATTGCTATAACACAGCGGTTCTCAAATGGGAGCAATTTTTTTCCCTAGGGGACAACTTACTGTCAAAGTTGAGAAACCCTGGCATAGTAGAGTATAATTTTTATTGAAATTTTACATAGGACTAACTAAGAAGCAAGTTAATGCTATTTCATTACTTCTAAAAAGATCAACTATTTCAAATATACAGGTAAAATTCTTTAAAAAATTTTTTTAATGTTTTATTTATTTTTTGAGAGAAAGAGACAGCGTGAGCAGGGGAGGGTCAGAGAGAGAGGGAAAGACAGAATCTGAAGACAGGCTGCAGGCTCTGAGCTGTCAGCACAGAACCTGACAGCACAGAGCCTGACTCAGGGCTCGAACCCACGAACCACTAGATCATGACCAGAGCCGAAGTCGGACGCTCAACTGACTGAGCCACCCAGGCGCCCCTATACAGGTAGAATTCTAAGATACTGCTCCACATCTAAATGGATTATACTTAAAAATCTCAAGGTTCCATTAACTAAAGAGACGGTTTCATAGTAACTGCTTAAATTTTGTTATATTTTGAGATCTACTTTAATGGGCAAAGGAATAATTTGGCACAACAAAACAAACAAAAAACACACTCCAGTTCTATTGTAAAATTTCTAGAGAAATACCTAAATAATCAGTTTAGATGCCCCAGACTCTTTTACACTAGCAGGCTCCCTTACTGCAGTGTTTCTCACATATGTATGTGTGTATATGTATATGTGTATGATATATCACTTTGAATTTTAGTCATTTCAAATCAGGTACATTTACAAGAAATAATTTAGTCTTATGGAAGAAGTCTTTTAGTCTTACAGACACTGAAGTCTACAAAATAGTGCAGAGACAAAATATAAGAACTAGAGGCTACCAGTCTGTGTATTGATAGGACAGAAATAGTGGGTCAAATTCACTGATAGGACAGAAACTTGTAAGTAACAAGTGTCAATGCTAATGCTATGGTGGTAATCATTTTGCAATATGTAAGTCTATCAAATTAACATGCTGTATAGCTTAAGCATACATAGTGTTATATGTCAATTATATCTCAATAAAGATGGAAAGAAAAATGAAATAAAATATTCTAGGTGGTCAAAAAGAGAAAAAAAAAAACAAGAAAAACAAAAGACAATGGGCAACAACCTCTTTGTCCTTCAAGAGGGAATTCAGCCATGCAGTGGAGATCTGTGCAGTCATTAAGAATTATGAAGGTCTATATTTGATATTAACAAATTAAGCTTAAAAAGCAAATTATTAAGCATCAAGTATACTGTGTTCCTCCAAAAAAGGACTCATTTTATGCTAATGTAAGGAATTTCTAAACTATGGTTTCTTTTGTTCTCCAAATACAGAACTGAGTGGGCAGTCATATTTTTGGAGGGATTCACAGTTGGCAAATGTGTAATTGTTTGTCCTTTTTCAATTTAGCACAAATAGAACTACCGTATGATAACAAAAGCCTCCTAGGTGGAAAATTTTATGGCTATTTTCATTTATCCCTGGTGCTGGTTTTTAAATTAGTATTTTCTATTGAGGAATATAAGAAATAGGATTTCCCAAATTCTATCATGGGTTTTATGTTCCTAATGTTCATGTTATAAATGTAATATTTAGTGCACAACCTCTGGCCTGCGAGAAATATACATATTTGAATTAAGTATTTTTCCTTTAAATAACTGAAATATAATCTTTCAGTCCCTTATCTGTCCGATTGGTGGGACAATCATCTTTAGCCACTGCTGGGGCTTCTCTTGCTTGCCAAGGCTGTACTAAATTTGTAGTTTTGTGAAGCACAACTTCTTAGCTGCTATTCTGGTTATAGGTTTATTCGTCCAGCAAAGCAAATCCCTTTAATTGCAGAAGCTTTGTCAGTTGTTGTAATTCTGGGACAGTCCTGTGGTTCAGATCTGTATTCCTCACGTATGCCATGTAGCCCTAGCTTTGGGGGTCATGCCACCTCTCCAGTGCAGAGTGGGGTGCTGGATTTGGTCACCCAGGGAGCTACTGACTGACACTTGACTTTTCCACATATTGGGAAGCAAATCTCTCTTCTCCTTCTTGGCTGCCATCAAATTCCCTCGATAGTCTTACCTCTTGGACTGTCTGGGAGAGGAAACCCTGAGTTCAAAGAGCTTTTAATTTAGCTCTGCGGAAAACCTGACTCAGAAATACAAAGAACTAGCTCCTTTTTGAGAAGGAAATAAGAAAACTTTGGGAGAACAAGCGAAACTTACTTTCTCCATCACATTTTCTACCAACCAAATGAAAATAATTGTTCTTTAAAAAACTCTTGATGAAGCTCTTGCATGGAACTGGAGTTACTGAATAGACAGGATGACTCGGTCAAGGCTCCTCTAATCAAAAAATGTGAAAAAGCATGTATTCCCTCCAACTCTTTTAAGTTAAAATCTAAAAAATTGTATCAGAGTTTGAATAGTTGCAGATTTAACAGTTTCCACATAATAAAAATGTTATCACACCCACAAAATAAGATGTATCAATAAATATACTTTTTCATAATGATTTGTTAAAACACATTATCTGTCCAAAAATATACACAAAGAAGTTGTTCTCTATCAGTAGGAAATTTTATTCTATTTTTTTTGAACTTTTATTTATACCCTACCATCCCCTCACTTTTGCCATGAGAGTTTTATCTATTTTTATGCCTGGAAGTCCTTTGTTGGTCAACATATCATGACTTTCAGTGTCAAAATTTTATAAATAAACTGAAATTATAAATTTTTTATTTACTATTACTTTAAGTTCCCAAATGTTATAAACATTTCTTCTGGTAAAGAAATGATTTCAGTTACTAGTAATACAAAATTTCTCAAAATACCTTAAGTATATAGCATATTTTATAAAAGAAGAAATAAAATGTTATTGAACATACATCTCTTAATGCACTTAATGGGGCTTCCCCCACCTTCTTGTATCTGTGAGAGACCATAAGTTATTAATAAAATGAGATAGAATTCAGTGTCAGTTATACTTATTTTATCTTTTAAGTTTTGTTCAAATTGATAAACTTTGTTCACCTAAATAAAGTTAGTAAAGAGGTTTTTTACACTGTTATTTCCTCTTTTCTGTTTTGTTTTTGAAGGCAAATAATTGGCAACATCTGACTTTGAAAAGAAGGACTTGTTACTCATTCATTAGTTGTTCAGGCTATCGAAGTCTGAGTATACTCATAATACTTGACTGAGAATTACGAAACAGATTTAACTTTGACACACCTGGCTTAATACAATATGCTCCAGGCTGAGAAAAAGATATTACTAGTTTTGATAAATCTTACAAAAACATTATTTTTATAATTCATCTAATGCAGAAATAGCATTCAAAAATCCAGAAATAGCAAAATTATAACTACCAAATCAATTAAATAATATTTCATAAGAGTTTATTGTGTATACACTTTTACTAAAGTAGAGTAAGTCTTTACTCTTTCAAATTCAAGTAAGTACTACTTTACTCTACTTTACTCTTTCAAATTCAAAGACTTCTATATGAAGCTCAGGGACAAGACATTACAGGATGGTTTATAAAATGAAATGGTGAAATTGCTTAACTTTTGCGGTAGTTGATTACTACAAGGGGTTTCCAGATGGCAGAGTATTGATTAAAAGTTATTATTGCATACCATTTTTAGAAAGGTAACTTAAATTTCTCTTATGATTATCTTTACAGTGCATAAAATAAGTTAAAGTTTGTACTTTGGCCTGGGTGGCTTAAATGTTTCTTTTCTGCTCACAGAGCTCTCAAGTCCAGTCTTCATTTCTATTTCATTTTAGCACACATGATTCAGGTAAATTTTCATGAAAACTGGGGAGCTAAAGTTGTAGCTTTTTTGATATATAGAAAATGTCCACAACATAATCTAATTGCAAAATCGTCTTTGTGGTCAAATAAACTTAAAGGAACAACAACAGTAAGAAAAACACTCAAAAAAAAACCACTCAGAAATGAATTATGGAACATATTTTGCCAAGCATGTTACTAGAAGTAGAAGTTAATTCGTGCAGATACCATGATTTATATTTCTAATGAAATTAAATAATCTCTTTTATTATTATAAAACAGAAGAACAACAAAACTAAGAAATCAAAATTTTGTTTCTTGTTAGTTATTTTGAAATAATATAATACAATGTATCCAAATTTTTTAACTGTCTTGAAAACAAAGAATGTAATATGGACACCACCATATCCTTAACACACACACACACACACACACACACACACACACCTAATGAAGTTAGATAAATGGATGAATTTCAATTGAAACACAGGACATACAATGAATGGAAAAGAAACATTAGATGTTTTAAAAATGATAACAACCCAGCCCTGATATATTATATTCCTCTTTTTATAAGACTTTCGAAGTGCTAAAATATACTTTTTTAACTTAGTGATTTATTCTCATTTTAATTTGGATATCGTATCAGTGCATATCTATATAAATTCCTTTCCTGTAAAATCATTTTGCTGTATTTGGTAAAGGTCATCACCTTGATAAAGGTGTTACTGCTCATTGCATTATCGTCTGTAAGTGCGTGAACGTAACAGGTGTTGTATACACATGAGAATCTGGCTCTGAATGTATTTCCCCTAAAAAAGCAAGTGCTTTGCAAAGATTATTTACTAGCAGTTTAATTGACTATTATTTACTTATATAACTAAGGATAATAAATATAGCCACCTTAGTTCAGATTTTTATAATAAATTGTAGAAAGCTTCCAATTTCCAGTTGTATATGTGATGTATTATGATATCCAATTTGTTAATCATTTAGATGCTATGCCAACACTTACAAGCATTATCACAGTTAACACTCATTCTACCATTCAATGTAGGTAAAATGATGACCCTTTTCCAGATATGGGTGATGGGGGCTCAGATATATTAACTAAACTACTTATGTGCTAGTGAGGGAGATTTGCAGTTCCATCCTTGGCTCTCTGACAATAAGGTATCTTTTTCCCCCCACTAAATCCTATTGAGTTTCATGATAAAGCACATTTTGAAGGAAAGAGAGATGAGAATTTTCATTACCATGGGCCAAACGAAGCTCTATGTGAAAATTTGAGAGGGACATAATAGAAAATGGCAAATAATGCAATTCTTTGTGATGCTTTAACAGGCAGTGTATGCACAGCACCGCTGCTGTTGGCATCCACTGAATGAGTCTCTCCTTCCCTGGTGGTTCTTTGCAGACAATCATGGCTATAAGGTTGACCAAAAGACAGCAACAAATGCTGGTGAGGCTGACGTTTGTCGACAAGCAACATGCTCTTTAATTATACAGTCCTAGAGAGGTGTTCATGTGTGCTCTCTCTCCAGCTCTCTCTGTTTTTTTTTTTTTTTCTCTATTTCTTTCAAGAGTTAGAAGCTAAGTTTACTAGGATAAATTTACCTATTTGTTTGGCAATGATATGAACGGTGTGCTTCTCACAGCACAAAGACACCCAATTGTTTCCAGGTTAAGGTTTGGTTTTCAAGTTGTTCAAGTTATATTTTCCTTCTTTGCGTAAATTATTTATAACAGGCTTATGTGTATTCCTTGACAATAATGATATGTTAAAATGGAGGGAGTGTATGGGTTCCATTTAGAATCAAATCACTGAAATTTGGAAATAAAAAGGACCATGTGATAATCTATTTTAGGTTGTTTATTTCTCTCTATCTTTGTAGTCCCTAACAATGTGAGATTCTAATAATAGCTATGGACTCCTCTCCAAAAAAATACACATACAAACTAAATTTTGCGTATAGTTTCAGGGAAATTCCTGAGATGCATCCATGAAATATCCCCTGGTTCAGAGTTTGTGATCCAATCAAATCAAGCTAACTTTAAACTAAGAAAATAAAATTTCAGAAGATCATGTATCTTTTACAAAGAAATAGTATCAGGATTTAAAATGAGCATCTGTATTTTACCCCCAGAGTTCTTTTGCTGTTCTACCACAAATATGTATATTGCTACATATTTATATAAACTTCATAAAAGTTTCATATTAATTATAACCATTTTAATGGTCATTTTATGTCCAGATATTTATACTAACCACTACTCATACCCACCCTATGATTTTTAGATAATAATAAAAATAAAAATTTTTTTACATTTATTACATAATTTTACCACCTAGAAAAATCATTACATTTGGAGATTGAATTTATCTAGGAACAGTGATTCTTACATTGTGTACTGTATGCCAAACTGTATTAAGAATCTTTTTGTCCCTAAATTTAGAAAGTGAAAATGATCAATCAATACTTTTAAAATGTGAAACTATATAAATGCCTTCAATATTGTTTTAAGTTTAATCTTTGCAAAAAGAAATTAAACTGCAAAGTAAATATGATTAGTGAAATGAGAAAAGCAGATTAGGTTGCTATATATAAAACTTTGTAAATACTTATTCACCTAGTTCAGGCAATAGTAATGTCAGCAACAACAGAGTTCCAGCAATTTTAAAAGACAGAGTACATTAAAGAGAAAAAATTCTAATTTTCAAAATCATGTAAAGCAACATAACTTTAAATTATTTTGTTTACTTTTATTTTAAAATAAATGAAAATTATTTTAAAATAATCTACTAATGTATGCCTGTGATGTTTATATTAACTCAAATACAGTGCTTATATTTTAGCATAGTTGTATCTACAGACTGACCATAAAATTAGAAAATATTCACTGACTGTGTCCTCTAAACATTTTAAAAATAACATTTCTTTTATTTTAGATAATATATTCTCTAAGCTGCGGACAACTTCAATTTACTAATTTGCAAGCCAGGTATGTGACAGTCTTGTTCTATATTTAATTAATGAACATAGGACCATTATGACCTTTGGAAAATAGCTAATGCCAAATATAATCATAATTATATATATGTGTGTGAATCTTTTTTAGATTATAGATCCCAATAACAAAATATATGAAGTCCCTCCTCAATATGTTAAAAGAGTTAGGTGGATCAGCAACTTTGAACACCCAATAATCTCTTAAAGTCACTTACAGTACATTCAGTAGCATTAAAGTTATCAGAAAAAGTAACATTTTGTGGTGATTTTTAACTTGACATTTCTCCCGTTTCAAACATGTATCTGACCTTTTTATCATCACTTAGAAATCAAGTATAAAAAAGGTACAAGTTTTTTTGTTTTTTGTTTTTGTTTTTTTTCTGGTAGGTAATGTTTCTGTAAATACTTTGCTATTTCCTTAGCAGACACTTCTATGTAAAATATGAAAATTCTTCTACATTATTCCCAATGTTATCATTTAAATCTTTTGACAAATTTTGCTAGAGAAACACAGATAAATGGGATTGGGATATTAAGGAAAAGACAAAAGTAATTATAACAGTACAAAATTATATTTAGGAAATAGCAAAGACCAATATGTCAGAAAATATATTTGGACACTATCAGAGATTAAATCTTTATTTTTAAACTATGTTTGTTTTTAATGAGTACAAATGCACACTGTAGAAAGGAAGGTAAGCAGAGTAAGTTTATTGTGACAATGTCTAAATTGTCTTTGACATTGAAAACAAAGAGGCAAGATAACAACATAATTAGCATAAATAATTCTTTAACATTATAAATGTATTTGAATATGGCATTTCCAAACTCAGACCCACCTTCTAGGGATTTAGCAAGTTCACAATAAAGGTCAACATGATTTACTTCTTTTTCATCATAGATTACTTCCAAATTCTCTATTTTTGCTTATCTTGACTTTAGTCCCTATTATTGCATTTGTCTTTCTTTCGAACTGTTGCTCTCAGTTATAAAAATTGATATTGTGACAATATGCCAGGAACTACTTAGATTTAAAGAATAGCTTTTCATTTAAATAATTCTGCTGACTTTTTCTTCTAGACTTCCTTACTGGAAATGGTAACATAAAAAGAGACTATGTCTTTTTGAGACTGTGGCTTAGGTTTCAATGACTCAGTCATCTAAAAAAATTTTTTTTCTACTAGTACGTTCCTGCTAAAGTATAAAGTGGCAGGGAAGGTTTCTCTGGTAAGGTTATATCTGCACAGTGACCTGTAGAAAGTGAGATGCCTGGGTGTCTGGGAAAGAAAATTTCTAAATACAGTGGCGAGCAAGAACAAAAATGAGACTGGGAAGACCTTGGTTCATGTGATTGGTAAAATGAAAATTGGTAGATGAGGTAATGAAAGGTAGGCTGGGCAGGTTGTTTGGGTCAGTGGAAGCCATTTTAAGGGTTTTGCTTTTTAGTCTGACACTCAGTGGGTAGGCACCTATTGTTGTGGACAAATGAGTGATGTCTGAACGCTATGTAGGAAAATATGGATAGGCTAAAATTGCAATAATCAAAATTAATTGGATGAACGTGGTAGTACTAGAGGTTGAAACTTGTATATACTTATGAAAGTATAGTAAGAAGGAAGGATTTGGTGATAGATAGATTGAATCATAAAACAAAGATAGGGTCCCTGGAGATTTTTTGGCCTGAGAACAATGTTCAGCCACTTAATAGTAGACGAATTGGAAAGGAGCAGATTTGTTTGGGTAGATGGATGAGAACAGAAATCTAAAGCTTGTTTCTAGACATGTTATGTCTCAATTGTCTATTAGACACCTAAGTAATGATGTAGAATAGGCAGTTGTAGTTTTGAACCTGGAGACCCAAGGAGTACTAGAGGTACATTGTTTTGCAAATATAAGGCATCTTGCATATCTGACACAATATGGAAATGGAAATGGAACTGCTATTGTACTGCAAATGCAATGGAAAAATAAGTGCTATTAAAATTTAAAAGTTATAGCATTTTTTAATATAATGTATCAGGTATTATGTGTTCATGATACTGGCACATATTCTTTTAGAATTTCTCTCTATTTGGATTTCATAATGAATATTTTTGCCTTTATTTTATCTTACATGACTTATGTATTTTAAAACTGCCTTAAGTCATGTGGGCACAAATTTTAGGTAAGTATAGACAAAGAAGACACTATTACAATTATAGTGGAACACATTCAACTAGAAAAAGAATTATCTTATTAAAATGAATTTTTGAAAGAATTTAGTTTGCTTTTATGTATTACATGATTGTTTATCATGAATTTGGGGTAGAGAGACCACATAGAGAAAAAGGATAAATTAAGTCATTAGTGCTAGAATTTTACCAATTTTTAAATGTTCAGTTAAAAACAGGATACCTGGGTGGCTCAGTTGATTGAACAGCTGATTCTTGGTTTTGGCTCAGGTCATGATCTCGTGGTTCATGAGATTGAGCTCCTCATGAGGCTCTGTGCTGACAGCATGGATCCTGCTTAGGATTCTCTCCTTCCCTCTCTCTCTCTGCCATTCCCTGGCTTGTGAGCGCTCTTTCTTTCTCAAAAACAAATAAACTTAAAAATTAATGATGTATTTTGGGGTGCCTGGTTGGCTCAGTCAGTTGAGCATCCAACTCTTGATTTTGGCTCAGGTCATGTGCTCATGTTTCATGAGATCCAGTTCCATGCTGGGCTCTGAACTCACAACATGGGGCCTGCTTGGGGTTCTCTCTCCCCCTCTCTCTCTGCCCACCCCCCATGCATGCTTTCTGTCTTTCACTGTTTCTCTCTCTCTCACAAAATAAATAAATTAACATTTAAAACAAAATAATGTATTTGAATATTTGTATTTTAAAAAATTCTGTTTTCCTCACAAAATAATCACAATATATATGGCCATTACACATTCTTCTCATGCTTGAGATATGCCACTTTAATTCTTATAGGTTTATGTATGTCAATCAAAATATATAATGATAAACTAAGACAACAAGTCATGTTTGTCAAACTTTACAAAGTTTCAAGGTAAGGCATTTATAGCTCTCAGTAAACACAGAATCTTCATTTTTCACAATTCAGGGAAATTTGGATACTTATTAAAATTTCATCAAATCAATTCCTTATTCATTACCTCCGTTTTTTCTCTTTATTTAAGCTTATTGGACTACCATTGATACCTTAGTATTAGGTGCTTGAACTCCACCTGAGCCACTGAAATAATTTAATTACAGATGTGAAAGAGATAGTAGCTAGAAATTGGGAAACAGGCATTTCCTATGTTAGTTCAGTTTTACCAAACATTTAAGAGCATGAGTGGGGAAAGGAATACAGGGAGAGAGAGAGAAATGGAAGCAGGCTCCACACTAAGAGCAGAGTCTGATGCAAGGATCAATCCCACGACCCTGGGATCATGACCTGAGCTGAAATAAAGAGCCAGTCACTCAGCCAACTGAGCCATCTAGACACCTGGATATTGAATATTTTAAACTACATATAAATACTACTGATTACTAATACACAGTTGTCTTCCAGTATGTTCAGTTCAGTGACATTGGCATGAAAGACATAAAAGACTTTAGTTCTTAGGAAGTTAATAACTTCCTGAATTTGCTCAAGATTTTCACAACCATGGTCAAAAATATGTCAGAATTCTGGAAATGCTAAAAGATACTAATTGAAGTTCCTCTTTTGAAAATATAATTGTTTTCTCTATGTTCTCCCTTTTCTTTTGTTAAGAATCCTGCTCTTTTTATACAAAAAAAATATAGAAATGGAGGAGCAGATGAACTTATGATAAAGGAAAAGTACAAAAAGTGTGGATTAATGAGTCTGATGGCATTATACCAGTTATTGAAGAGATAACTAGTAAAAACCTAGTTTTGAACCAATCACTATGTTATTTAATTTGTTGGAGAGGAAGAGTAAATTGAGAGGGTAAGACAGCCCCATTTCACTTACCTTGATCATATAACTCAGAACTCGAGAATCACTCTGCTATACAGCTGCCAGGTGGAGAGTTATTGTTAAAGTTGTAACAAATCTGTCCTAAATGTATCAGAAGAGAAAATAGAAAAGATAGCATGATGTTGCTGGGAAAAGTCATTTTTTCTGCTGATCCCTTGTTCTAGAAAGTTGTCTTCTTTTCCTGCACTATATTTTTCTCCAGGGACTTTCTTTTTCCATCCAGTCCAAGAGCCCACAGATCTCTGTAGATTCTTTGGAAGTTATTTATAGAAGCCAATAATTTTCCAGGTCACTTGGTTTCTCTTCTTGAGACCTAGCCCTCTTTGTTTACTGCCCACTTTTCCCCAAGGAACAGAAATTTGTTAACAATGGAATATATTGTTTTTTTGAAAGTAATTGTTTCTCTGAACTAACCTTAGTTCATTTTCCCTTCTCAAATTCCAGTCTCAAAAGGAAACGAAAACCTGTTTCTGAGTCCAGTTTTCTCCCTGGAGTTGAATACCGTCAGCCGCATTGGGGTTTGGTCACATTCCTGCTTCTCAACAACAGTTTAGTAGAGTACACTGTCAGAGCTCCCAGGGCACCTTGCTGGGATGGTCTGTCACGAGGCAATTAACTGAAAGTTAAGTTAAGTAGTCCCCTGGCCACTAAAGGACAAGCTGATGTATCATAAGCTCTGACATATACGTGGGGGCATTCTTTCTAGTTCCCAAAAGGAATTAAGAATTGAATCTTAAAAGGTTTATTGTGCTCAAAAGAGACTATTTTGATGCCATTCATTGTAACAACATCACCTGAGGTTTGTGTGGGTCACTCTTGCCCATGAGTGAGCATGATCCCCACAACCACCCTGCTAATAGTTACTAATAGAAATCATTATTCTCATCTTATAAGTTGAAAAAAAGAAGTTCAGGGAAGTTCAAGTTACTCATTTTAAAAATAGAGGTCATACATTTATTGCAGGATTGTTATGAGGATATAAGTGATTCAACATGCATAACATTGAGCTAAAAACACAAGTTTAACACAGAGGGAACTTAATAACTGCTTGTCAATAATAGTGTAATGAAAAGTAGCATTATGTTAACAATTTTAAGGACTGGAATTCCCATTTCCTGATTTGTGACCAAAAATAATTTCCAATACTCTTGCTCAACTATTTGCCATAATTTAGCGCAATGCTTGGCATGTAATAGAGAATCAGTAAAAGTTTCCTAAATACATAGATGCTTCTAAAACTTTGTATATATTAAAAAATAGGTATACCAATAGCCAAGTATTACGAAGTTTGCAGTTTCTTTTTTTCTCTTCTTTTATTTTTAATTTTTAATATTTATTTATTTATTTATTTATTTTTCTTCTTTAAAACCACATATTATTTCATAACTGGAGAGCTAGTAATGGAAGAAAGGAAAACTACTGGTAATACCAGAACTGCATAATTATTGAGTTGGTTCATGCATGCAATGTATTTCATTATTGAAGAGTTACATTTTTTAAATCCTAAATAAGAGTTGTGGGGTTCAAAGCGGTCCATCTTTATAGTATAAAGTATAAATTTGATCTTATGGGATTTTAAACTCTAATTAGAAATCAAAAATTTTGCTGTACATTAAGACACTCCCATTGGGAGATATTTGATAAATGGGGTAGCTATTTTCAAGTTCTAAGGCTGAAAAATATATTATTTATGTAATTTTTTTCTTTTGGTGATAGATATATGGCATAAGTTATATATTAATCTTTTGTCTTTTAGGTGTGGTCAGAATTTGGTTTTGTAACCTGACTTTACCAATCTGACATTTGTAAGTTGGTGGGTGAATGAGTGTGAGTTTTTTCACCAGAAAGTAAAATTCACTGGTCTTAAAATTGTAATTGTTTTACATTTTACTTAAGTTTTAAAAAACGATAACATCAGTTATTGGTACTATTCATACATAATAAAATATATTTTCCTATCAAGTTTAATAAACTTTTTTTTTAGTAATTCTAATAGTTTTTTATTAGAAGCTCAGAAATAATCCCTGTTCATACAGAGGGAGGGAGATGAGTAAATTCATGTTTTGTCTCTGTCTATTTCACCACATCCTTCCCATCCCTGAATTTAAGATATGAAAAATATATACTTCTCCCTCTGAAGCTTACTAATTTTAAATTTAGGATAATCTCTCAATTATCAATGACATAAAATTTTGAGGTAATGGTAAAAGTTGCAGGAAAAGAATAAAATTCATTATGACACTTGAGGATTGAAACCAGAAATTGAGCTTAATGTGAGCTATGAAGCCCCTGAAACTTCTAATAAAATTTCCAACACAAAATTGTTTTTTGAACTTGTGGTATAGGCCTAGCACTACATTAGGTAATAGTAGTGGTTACCACCCAAGGGTGATTTTGTCTTATTCAGGGACACTTAATCTTTGAAGACCTTTTTGGTTGTTACAGCTGGGGGCTGTTGGCATCAATTTAGTAGAAGCCAAGAATGCTGTTGAACATCTTACAATGCATAGGACAGCGCCACCCCCACCAACCCCAACAAACTATCTTCTGGCCCAAAATGTCAATATTGCCAACATTGAAAACTAGGCTGCAGGGATATAAAGATGAAGTAAACACAGTTATGTATTTAAAAATTGTATCTACTATATGCTACGCTCCATGGTTATTACTTTGCACAATGCTGTCTTATTGTTGCATATTTATCTAAGGAAAGGCTTTTCTTAAAACTATATGGCTTTTATGTAGGTATCAGCAGCCTTCACTAGTTAGCAGCGGGCAAAACCTTACATATTTTTAATCATGACCTGTTACTAGGAAGTATATTTCTTTTTCTTTTAAAAATTGTTTAATATCTATTTATTTTTGAGAGAGCGAGACAGTATGAGTGGGGAAGAGGCAGAGAGAGGGGAAGACACAGAATCTGAAGCATGCTCCAGCCCTGAGCTGTCAGAGCCCTCAGAGCCTGATCCAGGGCTGGAACTCATGAACCCTGAGATCATGACCTCAGCTGAAGTCAAACACTTAACCAACTGAGCCACCCAGGCACCGCTAGGATGTATAGTTCAATTGAATGTGAGTCTCATACAAGAGTTTGCCCACATAAAGTCCTTTCTTAGCAAGTAAGCTCAGTAACAATCTTCATTCTGTTCTTTAGCTTTCTGTCTTTGATGTACTCCCACCAGCACTTGCACAGAATGCTTTGTCTGACACATGCAACAGTATTCTAGCAGAAATGTTGACAAGCTTTCTTGTCAACTTTGATTACAGGTATGATCAGAATCTTAAGCTTATGTGCATTTCTAAAGGGTATAAGATATTGGTTGATCTAGATTCTTTTTTCTAGTACATACAAGGTGGAGGGCCTGAAAAAAAATCCAGCCAATGTACAGATCTTGAATATCTCATTCAATAGTGAAAAAAAAAACTCATTAAATGCTTATAGTGCTAATTAATGAACTCTTTGATATTTAACAGAAATAAAGATAGTTGAAGCCATTTGAGGAGCTTCATGTAGAATGTGGATTAGAATCTTTCAAATACTAATTTACCACTCTGGGGGTGAGTATACATTTTTTTAAAAATTTTAATTTGTTTCTGTTTTTAAGTTTACTTATCTAGAGAGAGAAAGAAAGAGAGAGCATCAATGGGGAGGGGGAGAGAGGGGGGGAAGGAGAATCCCAAGCAGGATCCTCACTGTCAGTGCAGAGCCCAATGTGGGGCTTGAACTCACAAACTGTGAGGTTGTGACCTGAGCTGAATTCAAGAGCCAGAGGCTTAACCAACTGAGCCACCCAGGTGCCCTGAGAATATATTTCTAATCAGTTAAATATTGTGCACATACTAAGATATTTTAAAATAAATAACAGGCAAGCTTATACTCATTTATGCCTCACAATTACTCATTTTACTAACACAAAAATATAGCTTAAATATATGCCTGTTATTACTAAAGTAATATATTACTGATCAAAATATGATAAAAGCTTGTTTAACTTCAATGTCTCACTCTTTTACAATATATTATTCCTTTTATAAGAGCTAAACACCTATGTGGGCAGATAGAGAATAACAACGCAGGTTAATACGTACGACTATAGTGTTTTTCCCCAGGATATAACTGAACCAGATAAAATCGCTACCTAATTGATCTGGAGGTGGAGAGGGGAAAGCTGAATGTAGACAGAAGGTTAAGGGAAGGAAAAAACAGACTCAGAGAAGGCAACACTGGATATACTGAGTTTTTTTATCTGTGAAGACAGAAGATAAGATAGCACAACATTAATTTGCTGCATTAAGGAAGTTGGCCAGTGTACTGTATAGCCAAAGGAAAGTGGTGAAGGATTTTAAATGAGAGATTTGCATTTTCTTTTTTTTTTTT
>CM053573.1:95001769-95097287 GCA_028646485.1 Cryptoprocta ferox
AGATACCATATGTTCGCACTCATAGGTCTAACAGGAGAAACCCAATAGAGGACAATGGGGAGGGGAAGGAGGAAAAAGAGTTAGGGAGAGGGAGGGAGAAAAAACACGAGAGACTCTTGAATCCTGAAAACAAACTGAGGGGGGAAGGGGAAGGGGAAAAGGTAAAGCGGGGTGATGGTCTTGGTGGAGGTCACTTGTGTGGAAGAGCACTGGGTGTTATATGGAAACCATCCTGACAATAAACTATTAAAAAAAATAATAACATATTACAAATAAAAAAAAAAAAGAAAAATTCAATTCAGGGGTGGAGCCTACTTCAGATCCTCTCTCCCTCTCTCTCTCTGCTCTTCCCCTGGTTGTGCACGTGTTCTCTCTCTCTCTCTCTCTCTCTCAAAATTAAATACACATTAAAATTAAAAAAAGAAAGAATTACTTTCTACTTATTCTAGTTTCATCTCATTTTCCTTTCATTAAATAGGTTCCGAGTTGTGATAATCTATGTGTCCTGAATCTATCATTGTTATTATGAGTAATACTATTTTGAATACTATTATTATTAGTAATAATTTATTTTCTTACTCTAACAATGTAAAATATATACATTATAACATGTATAATAATAATGCATTTCATTAACATTTTTATCGACCTTTATTTACACATACATTATTTCAATTAGCAAAGTATTTGGGTGGTGTGCATTTTATTATCTTTCTTTTATTTTGGGTAATCTGCTAATCAGAAATACTAGATGACTCCAGGTCACCCAGTCATTATAGAACTAGAGTTGTTTTTGTCCTATTTATTTTCCTCCACCACACTGCTATTCTCCTAACTGCTTTGCTTTCACTAAGGACATCTTTCTTTAATCTCTGGCCAAAATTAAAATTTATCACTGAAATATTGAACATGTCCAAATTCATTATTGACCCTTTTTAGAATAAAACATTTTTGTCTAAGCTTACAGGATGAAATTCTACTTTATTCTCAAGTTGGTTACGGAAGAACTATATTCGATAGCTTAATTACTATATTGCACTAATATATATATACTATAATACAGCCTGATCATTTGTCTCACTTTTGTGTAAAAGGAAATTTAGAAGCCAAAAGGATCAACTGCAAAGTTTTTAAGAGTTTTTCTGGAAGCCATGTTTTTAATTTGCATATCTCTCTAAGACTTTGCATAGATAGTCCTGTGCTTTACTAACCAATAACAAATTCAGATAATTAATTTTCAATAAATAATGTGCTACTCTATAGAAAACCTCTTTTCCTCACTCTATCCATCCGAGTAATTAATATTGATACCCAATATTAGCTCCTAATACAGGATTTCAAAAGGTATTGTCTGCTATACAATAGGATTGTCACCCTCAGGTTTTGGGGTTTAATCACTATACAGTGGTAAAAAATGAAAAAAATTAGCTTCTACCCAAGTAATAAGCTTCCCTTCCCTGAACTAACAGAAATAACATAAACATCTTGAGCTAAATTATTAAATTATCATAGGGTCATGTTAGAGAGAGGAGAAAATCATTATAAAAGCATGAAAGTACTCTAGCAAGAATTGGCTAAAACCTCATTAAAGTAATTAACATAATTAAGAAAAAGTGCATTTCTTTAATGAGACTCTGCTTGAATCTGAAAACATCAGGAAGGCATATTTTGCACATTTTTATTTCAACACCAAGATACTTGTCTGGTCTTAATAAGCAGAAAAATCCATATTTTGGATATGAATGAATCAGGTTGTCTTAGTAGAATGTCGCTTTTACCCATTCAGATCACAGTGACTTTCCTTTTTTCTGATTCTGTGCTTACCAAGCACATTTCTGATTGTAATTTGACTTTTAGACTAGCACATGTACAGATAGCATCTTAGTCATATTTGGGCCTTTAGTATAGCTGAAGGGAGAAAATGTGCTGATCTACCTTTGAGTTTAGGCATTAAACATCTGTCTCTGGGGGCTTGGTTAATATGAGCCAGCTCTCATGAGACAAATCTATTCTTAGTGTGTTGATACATCCAGTCCTTATGCTTGCCAAGGCTAAGGAACTGACTACAGGCAGCTGCAGTGAACACTCAGAAATGATGAGGACAGATGAGGCATCCTGGAGAGAGCAACGCCTTTCTTGTCATTCATGTGCCCAAGGCAACTTTTATTTTAACTTCAGTATGGAGCATTTACTATGTATTCACACTCATGATAATAGCTCCTGAGAATTCACTTTTAAAATAAAAGTTGCCTTTTATTTTAACTTCAGTATCAAGCATTTACTATGTATTCACACTCATGATAATAGCTCCTGAGTTAGAAATCTTGTACTTTTCCAAGGAACTTAAAACTCCATTTATGAAATAATTTTATTTTTGTTCTGATAAAGGCAATAACTGAGAATTCTAAGAATGAAGGACCATGCTGTGTTAAAATTACAATATCATCATGAGACGAAAAGCATGCCAATTCCTTTATTTTACATCCAAATGCAGGAAGAAAGCTTTTCCCATTTTATATCCCTACAGTGTCCAGAGTCATTATTTTAAATCATATTTGCTAAGTCTTATGTTCAAAAAACCTTTAAAATGGCCTCTTCTATTCCACTTAGAACAAAATGCATTATCTTAGCATGGGCTTTGCTTAACTGTCTGTGCCCACATATCACACTGCTCTAACCCTTTCTTTTTTTTTTTAAATTTTTTAAATGTTTATTTGTTTTTGAGAAAGACAGAGCATGAGCGGGGGAGGGGTAGAGAGAGAGGGAGACACAGAATACAAAGCAGGCTCCAGGCTTTGAGCTATCAGCACAGAGCCTGACGCAGGGCTCAAACTCACAAACTGTGAGATCATGACCTGAGCCAAAGTCGGACGCTTAACCGACTGAACCACCCAGGCAACCCTGCTCTAACCCTTTCTAACTCGTATGGTAAAAATGAACTTATCCTATCTTGGGTCAGGTTTCTTGGAAACAGACTCAGAGAGAGAGAGAGAGGGAGAGATGTGCTTAGGAGTTTTACTGGAGCTGAAAGGAAGTGAAAAAAGCAAAGGTTTAGGCAGAAAAAGTTGAACAAGGATACATTTAAAACTAAAGCCTAAGTTTGTCCCAGTGGTGTCTCTAGAGCTTGAAAGGCCCTTCAGAGTGGTCCCAAACTGCTCCAAGAGACACAGACTTGCGCTTCCATCCTGAGTGGGAAATCTAGACAGTGCCTCACAGCAACTACTCTGGTTTTTCTGAACAGATGAACATCTTTCCCGACACAGGGGTTTCTCATATGTTTTTCTGTTTCTTCTGTCTGGAATGCTCTCTTCCTCCACCACCCTACCACTATTGTCTGGAAGTTTGGGGTTATTTTTCAGGTCATTTAAAAAGTTATAAATTCCTCGAGCACCTGGTGGCTCAGTCAGTTAAATATCTAACTTCGGCTTAGGTCATGATTTCACAGTTGTGGGTACGAGCCGCACGTCCGGCTCTGGGCTGACAGCTTGGAGCCTGGAGCATGCTTCAGATTCTGTGTCTCCCCCTCTCTCTGCCAATCCCCTGCTTTCACTCTATCTGTCTGTCTCTCTCAAAAATAAATAAACATTAAAACTTTTTTAAGTAATAAATTCTTCAGAAAGATTTTTTCTGATCCCTGAGTCTAACTACATTTTTCTTTTAAATTCCATCATAGCAACCTATACTTCTTATATAAAGTATTTTTATATAAAATTAATAAAGTACATAATTATATTTTTCTTGTGTGGTCTTTGTGTTTAGTATTACGGTTCTCCATTTGTATTATATTATTATCTTATAGAGTACAGCTTCTGTCACATCTATATAGTTAGCATATAGCCCCAGTGACTAATAATATCTTTAAACAAATGAGTAAGTCATGGTCTTCTTTTCCTTAGACCCTAGAAATTGTTGACATTTCCCACTTACTATATTGATTTAAATTTAATTCCGTTAATATTTCTTATGAATTGTGTGCTGTTTATATTAGAATTATCTCCGATATTCTAATACAGAAGTTCTTAAACTAGAATCACCTGGAGGGCTTGTAGGAGCTCAGAATGGTGAGTTCCACTCCCAACATTCTACTTTCATACATCTAGTTTACATTGATGCTGATGCTTCTGCTCCAGGAATGGCACTTTGAGAACATTGTCCTAGGGAAACTTTAAGATGAAATAGATTTTCTTACAGTAATTTGGAGCTATTTTTAATCTTATGAAACCATTCTGTGGGATAGAGCATGGGCAATCATATTCCAAACCTTATCTCAAATTCGAAGTTTTTGACAAAGCTATATATAATGAAGTGTAAAATTATATCCATCAGATTATCAGAATTTAAAGTAAGAAAAGTTATCAAAGTAAATGGACAAAACACTACCCATTCTGCTCTGTAGAACACAGGAGAAAAGCCAGAGAGGTAGAATCACCAACATGACCATTTTAGTTGACTGTCCACCATTGCCAGCTGATGGGAATGTGAACTCCAAAAGCAGCTTTAAGTAAGGAGATAGTGTACGGATAGAAGTGAATGGAAAGAGAGCCATATAATAAACAAATGGCTCTTTGGTAAAAGGGAATGGTAAACACTTATCAATCTCCATAGACAAAGACACCTATATCTAGACAGAACTTAGGGAAGCTTTCTATGTATTGCATTAAATCAGATCTGGGTTCTATTGCCCTTATGTGCACTGGTATTTGCATAAGTGCACATGTACACTTGACAATCCCACCAGTAACAATTCAAGATATAACACATTGAACAATCAAGAACAATCAATGGGTCAAAGAAAAAAATCAACAAAGAAATTAAAAAAAATTTTGAGACATATGAAAAGCATATACAGCATACCAAAATTTATGGAATTCAGCAAAAACAGTTCTAAAACAAAAGTTTAAGAACTTTTGACACATTAACACATTAAGAAGAAAAAAAACCTCTAACTATACATTTCAAGGAACTACATAAAAAGAGCGAGAGCAAACTAAGCCCAAAGTTAGTAGTAGGAAGAAAATAATATACCAGAATGGAAATAAGTGAAATAAAGGCCAAAATCAAAATAGAAAAGATAAAAGAAACTAAGAGCTCATTTTTTAAAATGATAGCATAGTTAAATCTTTAGTTAGATATATCGGAAAAAAAAAGAAAGAGGACTTGAATAAAGGAAATTATAAAGGAAAGATGAGTCATTACAACTGACACAAATATGAAGGATCATAAGAGATTACTATGCACAATTATATACCCAAATTGGTAACCTATAAAAAATGGACTAATTCCTAGAAACATAAACCTACCAAGACTGAATCATAAAAATATAGAAAATTTCAACACAGTAATTACTAGTAAGGAGATTGAATCAGTAATCAAAAAACTCCCAATCAAGAAAAGTTCAGGACTAAATGGCTTTAACTTCTTTACAAAAGAAGTATGAATGCTAATTATGAGCAAAGACAAAGCTGGAGGAATCCCACTTCCTGATTTCAAACTATATTACAAAGATATAATCAAAACAGAATAAATTGGCATAAAAACAGACACATAGATAAATGGAAGTGAGTAGAAAGTCCAGAAATAAGTCAATATATGTTTGATTAATGATAGACAAAGGATCCATCCTGTGGCCTGTTAAGTTGACACATAAAATTTACTATCACAGCTATATAGCCATCCAAATTATTAACTAAATACATAAAAAGCTTGTATTTATCTAATATGTATATTCTAATTCAGATATTCAGAAATCTAAACTAAATCTAAGTTATTTATCACTTGTAAAATTTTGCAAGCCTCAGTTAATTCTGAACATTAGTCTTTTTGACACGATCCATACACAGATAATCCTTCCTATTTAGATTGAGCATTGGCTTGGGGTGCCTGAGTGGCTCAGTTGGTTAATTGTTGACTTCAGCTCAGGTCATGATCTTGAGTTCTGTGAATTAGAGCCCCGCGATCAGCTTTGCGCTGACAGCTCAGAGCGTGGAGCCTGCTTCGGATTCTGTATCTCCCTCTCACTCTTCCCCTCCTGCCACTCTTTCTCTCAAAAATAAATGAATGAATGAATGAATGAATGAATGAATAAGTAAATAAGTAAATAAGTAAGTAAGTAAGTAAGTATTAGATTGGGCATTGGCCATGTGCCTCATTCTAGAGTTTTCTTTTGAAAATCTGAATTTTTCAGAGAGTAACCTGCCAGCCATACTTGACTCCAAGATTTCTTTAAATTTTCTTCAAGCTGATTAATGTGATTAACAAAAAGCTACTTAAGTCATTCCAAAACTTCTTGCCAATTATACTTTTTAAAACTTCAGAATCTTTTCCTTTAGAATTTTTGAAAAAAATTTTTTTAAACTCTAACTGATGAACATATCTGTCCCTGTCAACTCATTTCTACTTTGTTTGTGTTAACTCTACATTTCATTCAAGATATTTATAAATTCCATTTTCCAAGTCCTTCCTTATATAGAGGGAAATAGTCCTTCTTCTTATTTCATCTTTCTCCTGAGAGGGTAGAAAATCTTTCTTTTATATATAGGATGAAGGTTTTAATTATGTGGAAAGATACTTGACAGAGAAGGATGAAATCAAGTGACTCTAGCCATAAAGGTAAAGTAAAAACCAGGGCAGTTATGAATTGATTATTTTAATAAATCATTTCAATAAGCCATTGAATTAAAAGGTAAAATATATCAGTGCATTCATTAAATATTAATATAATTGAATTCATATCATAGTCCTTATTACATTCGAGGATCAGGACGATTTCTATTTGTGTTCACTTTTATTTTGTTTTACTTAAAATGTCTCCATGTCAATTTTTCTATACAGATGAACTAATTGTATAATACTTTTCTTTAAAATTTTTTAATGGCAGTTATTTTTGGAAGACAAGACTTTTTATGTTTGCAAGGTAAAATATATGTTTAAGAGATATAATGTGTTAACAAAAAAGGAATCTAACTTGCTTTTCATAGTTTGAATGTTTTTGCTTGGAACACTGATTTATAAAGTAATTAACAGAAGTGTCCTCTTAAATAAATTGTTAACAACTAAATTTAACTTAAATTTAATTAAACTTAACTAAAGTGTTGCAATCATAAGGCATATACTTGATAGCAGAGCTTTACTTTAGAATCATGAGAAACTGAAAAAAATATGATAGTCTCTTATTTTGGTATATGCTGAACATGGATGAGCGTTAATTGTGACATATTAAAATCACAACTATATTTGTAAGCCCTGTTTCCAGAGAACACCTGTATTACTTGGCAACATGTGAAAGGTTAATTACAGGTTAATATTTCACTTATATACTGCAATATTTACTGGTACACACAACTAGATATTCCTCCTAAACATCAATGATGAATTCCTAATAACAAGTAATTGCTAAACAACAAATGGACATAAATATCATGAGGTGTTGAATCTTCTAGTATGGCAAAATGAGCTAGAAAACAAACAAACAAATAAATGAAACACATTTCCAAATTAATGTACTGAAATAAAAAAGGATTAGTCTTAGATGATGTTTTCATAAAAAGTTTTCTCTAACTTGTTAGTATTTAAGCTCACAATTGAGGGGTGCCTGGGTGGCTCAGTTGGCTAAGTGCCAGACTTAGGCTCAGGTCATGATCTCACAGTTTGTGAGTTCAAGCTGTGCTGATAGCTCAGAGCCTAGAGCCTGCTTCAAATAGTGTGTCTTCCTCTCTACCCGTCCCTCCCCTGCTCACAGTCTGTCTGTCTCTCTTGCAAAAATAAATAAACATTAAAAAAATTAAACTGACGATTGAATGACAGAAAAATACAGAGGGAAATTATAGCAGGCAAAGGGATCCACAATATGGGACAGTACTAGGCTGGAAAAAAGCAACATGTATTCATATCCCATAGGCAGTGTGAGCAAAGTGATAGCCATTGAAGGAGGAGGGATGCTCAGGGCAGATAACACTGCTGTTAGAGGCAGCAGTGAGAGATTTTTATTTTATCTAAGAGTAACAGGAAGTCATTGAAGTGAGAGAAGCAGAAATATGACTATGTCTAATTCATATCTTGTTTGTTACAATGGAAGAGATCTCTCACTTCAAGGAAACTATAGTTGAAAGATTCCCAGATTTAGAGGAAGTATAAAATAAAACTCTCAAAATCACCTCAGGAAATAAGGAATAAGCATTTAGGATTTTAGAACACTTTATCTTCAGAGCACCAACAGCAAAGGCCTGTTCCAGTCATATAGGATTTTTCTCTTGTGTCTCTCTTTCCTACTACCTGTTCAAGCTCTAGAGCCTGTGTATGTGGGGAAAGGAGTGGAAGAACAATTTCAGAAACAGGTCTACACTGCAGACCTGCAGCTGCATGTCAATTAGATGAGAATATTTTTTGTTTTTTAAAAAAATATTAGAGGAACACAAATTTCACTTTCCTATGAGTGACAATGAAGCAATGGACCAATAATCGAGTTTATCCTGGGAAGTGCATTAACTAGGTACTGGAGAAAACAATGAAAGTAATTTTTGTGTGTGCCTTATTGAGCCTATCTCTGTAAATAACCACTTCATTTGCAATGCTGAAAGCGCAGGAAGGAATTGGTCATTTTACAAATTTGAATTTAAATAACTTTTTACATCATTTAAGCATGAGATGATTTTCTTTGAAGCCTGGGTTTGCTGTGTTTGTAGAATGTGTTACATGAGGTCCACCAGGATTGTAAGCCCAAAGCCAGGCTTTGGCATTCTTTCTCACTTGCTATGGCTCCAGTGCACTGAAGAATACCTTGAACACAGTATGTTAGTTAATACTGAATCAATGTGAGCAGACTACATAGGACTACCTCATTCCTATCATCCTCAGAAATTTTCAAAATGAAATCTTCTTACTGCATAGTTGAATTTGATGTTTAAAAATATAACAAATCCTTTAAAGAAGATATATATACAACTACCTTCTAAAATATTTCAAGGCAACATGATTATTGTAGCAAAACAGAGAAAAACTGCTTTATCAGGAATTTATTCAGATGTCTCCTGGGAAAAGTAGTATTTATTATTTTATAGAACATGCCAACATACAAAAGCCATAGTTTTGTCTTTAAAGATCTAAGAATTTGTCTAATGGGAGTATTCATGCCGTCTTTAACTCATTGGTCAGGAATGAATTCCAGTCCCTTGGAGAAAAGTACTTTGTATGATACTGTGGAATATGTAAACATCTTCAAGTCAGTCACACTCTCAGGAGTCTAAGGATTTAATAGTAAAATTGGAGTTGTGAGCATCTCTGGCAAATTGGCAAAGTAAGTCCATTTGATTGAGATTCCTCTGTAAGAATAAGTCTCTAAGGCAGAGAAATTCAAGCAAACAAGCCAATTAAATAACAGTACCTAATATCACAGACTTGGTGACTGTCATTCAAAACTGTGTACAGCCCAGGCCCAGATTTGGTGAGAGTGATATGTAAAATGGAAAAAGCCTTTTTACTAAACCTCTGTAAGTCACTGGTGCTGTAAGCAATACTTTGTGCTCAAGTGGAAGAATAAGGTTTTCAAGGGGAAAAGCGCTGCCTTTTCACTTCTGCATCAAATAGACCATGGCTTTTGTACAAAAATGCTACTTTAATCGATACTGAAGGAATCCAGACAGCGGCATTAACAGAAGTGTTCAGTGCAACTTGGAAATTGTTGAACAATTTAGCATAGTCCAGAGGAAGCAAAAGGGATGACTGGAGAAAGTTATATATGACAGAAGTCACAGTATCTGTATCTCTTGAGATACTGCTGTACCCCAAATTGGAAACCACACCTGACATTTATAGGAATATTCAGTGGAAGGGGCCAAAGGGAGAGATTTCAGAAGAAAACTGGCTGAAAACATGTGATAGCTGCTGGGTATGTTTGAGAAATGCCAAATGTATTTAGATGGGGACCACACAGGGATTGCTATGGTGGGTGGCTAAAAGAGAAATTCAAATAACAAGTTTCAGCTAAACTGATAGGTATGTCACTGGGGATATACAATTTATTTATTCTGTATTATTCCGAAGAAAATATTTGTTTTCTTCTTGATGCCCTTATTTCAATGAATGACCATCAGCCACTATATTCCCCAAGTCAGAAAACTCCTAGTCATTGTTAAGCTGTTCTCCCACTTCACACCCGGTGCTAGAATCAATACCGTAGATTTTACCTACTAAAATGTCTTGGCAAATGCTCTCATTTAAGCCTTTGCTATTTCTCATATGAACTACAACATAATTCTGAGTAGCTTTCCTGCCTCTAATGCTTTTCTTTACCATGCTCCAGTGAGATCATTGTAAAAAACCAGTTCTCATAATTTTAGTCCCCTCCTCAAATCCTCTAAGATCTTTCTAATAATTTCAACATAAATTTCAAATTCTCAAATATCATCAAAGTTCTTTCAAAAACTAGACCTTGCCTATCTTTTATAAAATGCCTCAACATGCATAATTTTCAGAATATGCTTTACTCTTTCTTCTTTAATAATTTTACAAACTGTTCACCTATGTTCAGATATCAAGCATACACATGCCCACGTCCTTCAATTTTTAAATATCCCTACCTCTAAGAAAGTTCCATCTTTTTATCCCCATCAGTAATAATAGCAAGACACTTTCAATTATAAGTAGAAACATGAACTAGTTTTAAAAAAAACAGATTGGGGCTGGAATCTGAGCTCAAGTTTTAAGAAACTTGTCTCTCTATTTTTTTTTGGCATAGCTCGTTTCTGCCTGGCTACTTCCATGAATTAATTTAGGGAATTAAAATTGTCATCAGAAGCTTCCTCCTCTGGATCTTTTGTCTTCTCTGGTCTGTTTGGTTTCAGTCTTCTGCTAGAATGGGCAATACTACTGCTGGAAAACCCACATTTATATCATCCTGGCTTAGTAATGTCAGTTCTTTCCCAGTGCCCATGTCTCTATTGCAGTGCCAGAGAAGAGTCAGATAGGCCTGACAATCCCAGATCCAAATACATGTCTTTAGAGTTGAAGAATGCTTCTTGGCACTCTTAAAAACTAGGCTTATTCCTAGGTGGTAAAGCAATCCAACAACTGACATTCTCCTAAGAACCATATGTGGTAGAGATGGACATATTTAAATAAATCATAAGATTAGATGGGTTGACATGCACATACAAAGTTACAATAGTCCAATAGCCCCTTTTCCTCCAAAACTTACTCTAGTCATATCTTCTGTATGCTCTTGTGGTAGCTTACATCCACCTTTATCATGGTGCGTATCTCATTGTACCACATTTTTAAATTTCTCACACTCTCCGATAAATTCCTGAAAGACAGATGATGATGACGATGATGATGATGATGATGATGATTTTATTTCTGTATTGTCAATACCGTGTATGGACTGGCAAAAAATAGACATTGCACAAATGCTTGATAAATATGTAAGAGCCAAAATCACAGCATCTGCACCATGTTTCTCTCTTAAATTGCACTTAATTGAGATCTGACTTTCCATTTGCCTTTCTTTTATTGAACAATGGAAATGACTAATTTTGTACTTGTTAAAAGAATTAATTGTATGAATTATATACTACATTTAACATCATCCATTTCATCATATTTAACAGTGGCTTTTCCCAGAGACAAACATCCTTATAGACCCTAATATTAAAAATGTTCTTTTTCATTATCTCAGGACATCAAGTTTGGATAATATGAGCATTGCCATTTAATGTACATGATGTATTGTATATTAGAAATAGGTTTTTTGTTTCTTTGTTGATATCTATTTTGAATAACTTTAAAAAAGAACCCAAGACTAGCCAAACCCACATCAATTTTTTTTTATTGTATGACAGGAAAAATGCTGGTGCATTAACAATTACTGAGTACATTTAAATCATTATTCATTTATGGAATAGCATTAATTTCTGAATGTTGTGGTCCCACATATGAAAGATCCAAAGCAAAGCAGCGTCTCTTCAAGTCTTTTAGTTCCTTATTATATCAATCTACTATCCACTGTTGCCACCCACAGATACTTCTCAATCTGAAGAAAAGCCATTATCCATCAGATAACTAGATTAAACTTGTTAAAAAAAATAAGATAATAATTTTAGTTAGTTTAAAGAATTAAATTCTGAGATTTAATTTAAAGAATTAAATCCAAAAAAATGGATTTATAACTATTTTGAAGCTATTAGCTATGGAAATTCCAAATCACCTATCAATTCTTTTTAAAACAATAGTATTTTTCAGCTGTTTTGCCCCCTCAGAACAAATTATATTTTTCATTTTTTAAATGTCTCCTTTACTTTAATGCAAACAAGCAATATATTGACAAAAATGTTATTCTCAAAATATATGAACATTTATTATCTATTAAATTAAAAAATGCTAAACATGTTTAATGTATTTGCTGGCTTAGATTGTAATCACTGATTCATCCACTTGTGTAATGTACATTTACTAAACAAGAACTAAGTTATACAGTTATACATTGAACTATTTAGTTGATATAAAATTTAATATCTATTGAGTATGTGTGATAGTCCCCTGTAGTAATATTTATCTAATTTTCTAATGATTATAAAAAGTAATAGGTATTTATTAATATATTTAAAATGACAGTCCAATGCAATGTACTAATTAAAAGTTTACCTCCAGAAATCCGGACACAAAGAAATCTCTTCCTTTTATCCATATGTAAGACATTGAAACATTCTATACTTCAATATATTCATCTGTCAAACTAGAATGTTAAGAATGATACCTAACTCTAGGATTATTGAGAAAATTAAGTTTTAATAATACTAGTATTTTTTTTCTGTCACTGGACATGATGAAAATAGATAAGGCAAACAGTTTCTACAAAGTACCAAAAGAGGAAAATGTGGGGCCAGTGTCATTTTAATAAGTAGCTAGGAAACAAATTAAGTGAATTAGAAACTAAAAATATTTTACATTTGGTTTTTAAATTATTCTGTCAGAATTAATACCTCAATTTAAAAATGAAATTAAAATATTTCCAACATTTATTTTAAGTTTTCAGGATCAAAGTGAGTGATTGTTTTTTAAACTGCATTTGTTTTTCTATGTTGTTTCTACAGATTTAAATATTCCCTCAAGAGTCACTGACAGAATTCACTGACATCTGAATCTGCTTGGGAATTCTGGTTTGGGACTAATCATATTAAGCCATGTTATTGACCACTTGGTGTTCATGAACTCTGAGAGACATATGACTATGAAACAAAACAAAACAAAACAAGCAAGCTATCTATAGAATGATGGATTTATGTAGGTCTCTGTAAAAACTGCTTTTATCTAGTCTGGGGAAGCCTTTGTATTATAAAATAGTATTAATTGATTATATATGTGGACCAATTAGTACAGAAAGTGGTTCATAATAAACATATATACATTTGGCTTCAGGTTTCATATTGGATGATGAAAAAACTGTTATTGGAGGCTGGAAGGGTAGTAATTTATATTATTCAGTGATAAAACATTTTGTAAAAAGTATAACTGGTGATATCTTGGAAGGCAGGCAACGTTCTTGAATGAGCTTTGATCTATATTTGGGGAGGCTGGGAAACAAGATGTAAGGGGTGCTTCTAAGCTGCTATGGGCATCCTTTGACAAGGTATTACAAGAAAGAAATTAACTCACAAAATAATTTCAAGAAAGAATAAAAGGAAATTAAGATAAAAGAAAATTGGAAGGATTCTAGAAATTACAAAAATATAGAAAGTTGGAATATGGAAGATTCTTCTCTCCATCCTGCAACAGATAAAACTGAGATATATGATCAAGAAAGGCCAATTTAATTCATGGAAAAGATGTTCTAGTCAATTAAGCTTGTGCTCAATAAATCTTTTCTAGTGCATAAAATGGTTCATTAAAAACAGAACTAAGGACATGTGGGTGGCTTAGTCTGTTGAACATCCCACTCTTCATTTCAGCTCAGGTCATGATCCCAGGGTGGTGTTCAAGCCCCACCTGGGGTTCCATGCTGGGCATGGATCCTACTTAGGATTCTCTCTCTCTCTCTCTCTCTCTGACCCTCTCCCCTGCTCTCTCTCTCTCTCTCTCTCTTTTGCTAAAATAATAATAATAATAAATTAATAATAAATACTGGAAATAAAAAGAGAGAGACCAAAGCAATGGCTCTTCATCTTGGCTCACAGGTTGCTTCAGGATCCACAGAGGTGACCATGGTCAGCAGGCATATTACTCAAGGCACTAACAGCCATGACATCTGAGTTTCATGGTGGATAGTGGTGGTGGTAAGACCAAGGCCAAATGGGACTATAAACCAACTCCATCGGTAGACAGGGCTGTTTCCAGGTCTGTGGCTACAACCACTATTAGTGAGCTTGCCACTTGGGCATAGATCTGTTTTCTTAAAACAGCCCTTCTCAGTCTTGGGCTCCATCAGGGCTTCATAACTTCCTATGTGGATCCCAAAGATTCCACAAGCCACCTTTTTCTGTGGATGGTTGCCAAATTATTGTTGCTATGGGTCATATGGGAATGGGCTCTCCAATTTCACCATCTTGTCAATGTCCTGATTATATTGTTCAAAATTATTTTCTTCACCATTCTAAAAAAATTATTTTCTTAACCAGGTGCCCCAAGATTGACAGTATTTAGGAGATAGTTCTTATTTTAGCCTGGGTCCTGGAGTGAACATAAATGACAAAGCCATTGCGTATTTTTTCATTCTTTTTAAGACAATGTAACTTAATCTTATTTAACTGACACTCAAGGCAAACAGCTTACATTGCTCACTACTATGCAAGCCTAAATCCAAATATTACATAGTTTCACTCTTATATAATGAAATATATCCATAACACAATAGCCAAGGGAAGAAACAAATGAAAATAGCTTAAAATAGACTTTGCCCAATCCAGCCTTATTAAGGTTACACACATTGAAAATGTGGCCAGATCTGTGAAATTGTACTTGATCAGCCAATACTGCTCTTTGCAATTAAATATGGGTTCAGATAACAGGGCAGAAAGGATAAATGCCATAGAGGCCACACTTATTATTAATAATGTAAAGTACAGACTTTCCATATAAATACCAGTACAGTATCTCCAAATAAACTCTATTTGAAATATTTTCTACATTTTGGATTGTTAAAATTACTTATATTCATGGTTTGTAATTTCAATGCAGTTGTTTTATTTGAGAGAGAGAGAGAGAGAGAGAGAAAGAGAGAGAGAGAGAGAGAGAATCCTAAGCAGGCTTCATGCTCAGCAACATGGGGATCATGACCTGAGCCAAAATCAGGAGTCAGACACTCAATTAACTGAGCATGGTGCCCCTCAATGCAATTTTAATTGTGAAAGGCATTTTCTCTTGGTTACTTGATCAAACTCAGTGAATGTTCTCAATAAAAATCCTTAGCACTAACTAGTAGCAGAGTTTTATTACATGGTTTATAAATACACAGATGCTCATTATCAAGGCCTCATAGGCTCTCTTTTTTCTCTTCTACTCTATACTTCATTTAGTAGAGATTAATTCTGCCTGCACACATAGTTATCATTTTTCAAGATCTCCATATTTTTACACTCAGACTTAGCCCTCTCTGAAGACTGAATTTTTTTTCTTAATAGCTCTGATAGGATGAACTTGCCACAAAATCCTAAGTATATTTCCTCCTTTTGACCCTTAATAAGTGGAAGATATAGGCAGTACAATTCATAAACATTGATCTTACTGTTACACAGTCAAGTCAAGAAATCCAGCACATGCAAAATTGTTCTTAATTTCAGACTGATTTAAAAGTTTAAGCCTTTGTATAGCCTACAAATGGTAAAAGTTGGTCATGGGTCATATTCACATGAATGGTCATAGGACATTGGTTCTAACAGAAAAAATAATAATTTACATTTATAAAGGACTGGTAATGGTTGTGGCTGAGCCTGCAAGTGAGACTCAATACTGTATTCTTTTCTTCCTTCAGGACTCACAGCAAGACCTGGTTTTCCTGCCTCCCTTAAAGTTAATGAGGTCATTTTCCTGGGTTCTGGCAAATAGAATCTGACTAGAATTGAAGTGGCTGATGCCAGATAGCCTGTAAAAAATGTCTTGTGCTGGGTGCCTGGGTGGCTCAGTCAGTTAAGCGTCAGACTTAGGGTCATGTCATGATCTCACTGTGAGTCGAGCCCCGCAGAGCCTGGAGCCTGCTTCAGATGCTGTGTCTCCCTCTCTCTCTGCCCCTCCTCTGCTTGTGTCTCTATCAAAAATAAACAAACATTTTTTAAAAAATGTCTTGTGCTGTGCTCAGTCTGTTTCCTCATCTGCTTGTAGATCTTCCTGAGTCAGTGTGTCCTATGAGGTACAGAGCCATCTTCTAGAAGTCACTTACTTCATTTGCATCGAATTAAAGTGAAATTGAGAAATAAACTTGAACTTTTAAGCTGCTGATAGCCATTGGAATTTTGGAATTGTTAAGAAATCAACCTGCTCTGATTAATAGAATGCTAGAAACTGTTCTTAAAGCACTTATCTTTACCACAATTACTGCTCACAGCAATCAAACGAAATAGAGCCCTCATTTGCAGGTAAGGAAACCAAAGTAAAAGGAAGTTAAGTTGTCCAAAGTGGCAGAGATGATGATTGTCAAAATTGGAACTTGAACTCAAGAAGTTTGCTTCCAGATCCAGTTTTCTTAAATATTACAGCATCTCTTGAGGCATTCCCAAAAGACCAACTCTTGTAACTGGCAGGGGAATTTCTATGTAGGACCATTTTCTCCCTTTTTTTCCCCTTGTAATCACTCAATCCCTTTAACCACTCAGTTTCCTTTGCTGTATGCCACACTATTTACTGCTTGGTCATAGTGATTCTGCTCTGTCAGATTCCAATGTTGGATGAAGCTGAGACAAGACAGGAAGGACAGGAAATTCTTTAGATACAGAAAAGCAGTCTCAACATTGCATTTCTTCTTTTGGTCAAGAATTCACAACACTTACTTGGCATAGTTTCTGAAATTTTTTTCTCTGTATCTTTCTGCATGTGAAGATGAGATTTACCATAATCTCTTGCCCTCATTAAGGGAATGCATACAAGCATAATTAATATATGTTTCATTTGAGAATTTTTTCATTACCTTTTCAGGCCAAAATGCAGTCTGTTGCCCATGTCTGGCTGATTATTACTCTAAACCTCACCCATAATAATTAGTTCATTGGTGGACACTTGAAACCAGGTGGACCAATCTGTATTCCTGAAACTTTTGCCAAACTATTATTTTTCAAAAAAGAAGCTATAAGGCAAACAGAGGAATAAACTTACCAGTTTCAGTCTTGTTGGTGATGATGCAGAGAGTTTCCCTGAAAACAATACTAATAAGAAAATGTATAAATGAAGTTTGATGACCTTGGATGAAGATATCTCTGAAACTGTCCATACCTCCTTATAATTCTAGCAGATTAACATCTATTTGGTAATATTTGCTAGATATCTACTAATATCCAAGCTTGACAGTAAAGTATCAAAGGTCAGTACCCTGAACCTGAAACTGGGAGAATGCAATGTTAAGCCTTGATGGGAGAACTTTTCTTTCTTGGTAAGAATTCCCAATTTTGTTTTTCTCTCCACCTTTAAAATGGTATTCAGGATGGTCTATTCCCAAAAGTTCTGATGCAAAAATGCATGTAAGAGGTATATTTCTTAAGTAAGAGAACTATCAATCTTTTGAGTTTGAATCTTGAAGGAATGGGGAAATCTACCTACATTTTGACAACATTAGATAGACAACTCCTGGATTTAAATTGACAGGCTAGACATATTTTCCTTGGGCTAATGACAAAAAAATATGACAAGCTTTTTCTTTGCTTTTTTTGCTTTGCTTTTTTTTTCTTTTGACTTTGCTTTTCTTGCTTTTAACCCCAGGCTTAGTCTCACTCCCTCACCCTGTGTTCTAGGCTATAAACTAGAAGCCAATTCATGCATTTTATCCCTTGGAAATCAAACATTTTCAAAAAGTAAATGAAAATGGAGCACCACAGAAAGTTGAAAGAATTTGTTTCAAGTGCCTTTTGCTTTCAAAGCGATGAAGACATATATATTAGACCAGGTGTTGAAGCTTCTCAGCTTGTGTGAAAACCCAAATTAATAACCATGTTAAACTATTATTAATATTACAGACTTTATCTACAATGAGACCATTGCTCATGCCAAGTCATTGACAGACCTCAACTCATCCCTGGTTTCTACCTTTTCACTGGAAACAGTCCTTGTCAATTTTCTTATCATTACAAGAACAGGTGTTTTAGATCACAGTAAACTAGACATGCATCATAGTGCCAGAAGGCCAGTGCAGTTTCTTTTGCCCACAACCTGCTCTCTGCACAGAAGTAGGTACTGCAGGAGCTCTGGCACCATAGAGGATGGAATGCTTCTGCTCCTACATAGGCCAAGCCTACTAAGGATTCTATATTGTCTTCTCTATACTTCTTACAGTGCTCCATGACTTAACAGATCTCGCCATTCCATGAAGATGGCTTTGGATCTGTGTGGTGGGTCTGAGGAATGACAATGTGCATTCTGGAGGTTGACTTGTATCTTCTAGCTTACTTGTCACTTGGCCTCACTTTCAAATAAATAAACATTTTTTTTAAAAGAATAATATCAGGGAAAAAAGGAGTAATGAGCACTTGTAGTACTTGCATTACTGATGGGCACTTACAGAAGGTAAAGGAAGGTAAACATTGGTTGCATTTTCTGTTCTTTTAGTTCATTTGCTATCCATTCTCAAGATAATTATAGAATATTTCTTGACCATAGAAAATCAAAAATTTTTATGAATAGTTTTTAAACCTAGTTAAAAAATGGATTGCACAAGTCAAAATTTAAAATGTTTCCAAAGTTGCAACTGGAAATGTTCTATATAAATAATGGTGTTTCTTATTTTATAAAAGGAAAAGGGTGACAAAAAAAATTGTTAGCACAATGCTGTACTAACAAAGTCAAATCTTACATTTTTCATTAATACCTACACTAAAGTAAGATTTGATAAGGGAATAATTGGGAGTAAGTGGGGACCATCTGAACCAATATTTATTTAACACTGCTCTCATTCCCTTCTTCAGTATTTTGAAATTAGCTTCAGATATTTCAGAGAAAGGAAGTGTGCAGATGTCTTGTTTCCCTTCTACCAGCTCTTTTTTTCTATCCGTTTGCTTAGAGATTTGTATTATTGCATCTTTTCTGCAATTAGCAAAATGAGTATTATTTAGACTTCTCATTTTGATGCATTCCTCTAGCAGCAAAATTATTAAAGTAATTCTCCATGAGCCTTATTGTATGATTGTTAACTAGCTTTAAAGGAGTTTCTGAAAAATGATGTATGTTTTGTGGTATAATTGACTCTTTCCATGATGATTGTTAAGAGACACTCAGACTTATACAAAATATTTTGATTAGCCAATCATTACCTAAATATAAACAAATAGAAGAAATAAATTTGTGCAAATATCATGCATTGAAATAATTAAATTAATGTTTGATTTGATGAACATACCATGGAGATTGCTTAAGTCCAGAGAGGGGAAAGATTAAGAGAACTATAATATCCATAGTATAATGTTTATTTGGAGAGAGAAATGCTTTTATCCTTTCCACTTTCATTAAAGCTGTGTTAAGAATCTGAATGTTAATTGAATGTTGATTCTTTATGTTACAATACTCTACTGTTAAAATATGCCCCTCATCAGTGTTCAGGATATTGACTGTTTTATTTTTAATTACCTTTATTATCTAGTTTTCAATACTACTAAAGATAGCAATTTAATAAGCTTAAAGATTTAAAAACTTAAATAATATTCTTTTAAAATCATCATATAAAAATAATACCAGTTTTATTTGAAATGTCTTGATTTTCTGTTGAAATGAATTATCCATATTTTAAGCTTACATATAAGTATTCTGGAAAATTCAATCAGAAAAAATACTGTTTTCTGAGATAAGTCATGACACGGTGTATGGTTTGCTTGTTTGTTTGTTTGTTTTTTATTAATAGGGGAATGCATTTATCTCTTGTATAATATTTTGGCATAGCTTCCCCCCAAAACTGATGAAACTATATGTCTTTAATTCTAAGTGTTTTCATAATTTGACATCTCTGAAGTAAAAATATATTTCACTCAAAAATATGTTTCACATTTTACTGTTATAACTAGCAGACTTTTTTTCTCAGTAAAACAAAATACATTGTGTTACAGTTGGCAAAATCACTGTTCCAATAAAATAAGGTAGTATAAAATATTCAAACAAAAGCATGAAATATTACTTGGAGATATATCACCTTCCGTGGATTTAGCTATATAAACTGTTTTGAAATTCAAATTATTTATTTATAAAATAATTATTTTTGTGATTTAAGATTTTTATCAGATATTATATATATTATATATATATATATAATATATATATATATATTAAGAAACAAAACGTAAAACTGGAACTCTTGCCTGTTGGCTCACTATTTTTTAAAGCAATGGGTGACATTTTCCTAATAAATTTCTTATTGGCTTGGTTCTTAAAGGAACCCAGTATCTAGAAAAAGCAGAATTGTTTGTTAAAGGAGATATAAATAGTGAACCCATTACAAAGACATCAAACTTAATTTTCTGTTCTGAGCAATGTATATTATTGTTCCATATTTTTTCTCTTTCTATATGTGTCCTAAGTAAGACTATTTCATACATACATGTACACAAAGTAAATGTATTATAAATGTAAAAATGAAAGGCTCCTTGTGGGAAAAAAATGCGTTTTATGTCATATTTGTCTTGGGACTAGATTCCCCATTCTTGCCAAGTGCTGTGGAGAAACCTACCCTGAGAAGCTCTTCGAACCATGGATGTGAACCAGAGCTCTTTGTTGAGGTATATTTCCTCAGATTGATGACAGTGATTGGTTCTGACCTAAAATGGTCCAACTATAGTGGATTTCGGGACATTTAACTTATTAATCATTGATAAATAACTGGAGAAAGAGAGAACCACTTCCCACTGGAAGTCAGTGTTAAGGGGAAAAGCATCCAGACATCTATCATCTGTCTCGTGACTGGGAAAGAAGAACTTATTACTTTGGTGGAAAATATATAGTTTAATAAAAAAATTCCTCAATGGGCATTTTAATTTTGCAAAGTGAGAGCAAAAAAAGTGTGTTGAAAGTAAACAATGTATAAAGCACTTATCTGTTCTGCAAAATAATAGACATGGGTTTCTTGACTGTAGATAATGACATTTATGTTTCCTTTTATATGTTCTTATACCTTGAATATTGTAAAATCCTTGAAAAATACAGCTTTTAATTCTTTTTTTAAAATTTATTTCTTTTCAGAGAGAGCATGCAAACAGGGGAGGGACAGAGAGAGAGGGAGAGAGAGAATCCCAAGCAGGCTATGTGCTTACAGCGCAATGCCCAATATGGGGCTCCATCTCATATACTACAAGATCATCACCTGAGCCAAAATCATGAGTTGGACGCTTAAACGCCTGGGCCACCCAGATGCCTCAGCTTTTTATTTTTGATGTATGAATGTACTGATGCCAATCTTTACCAAAAACAGATGGACCCTAAATGCCAGAGCCCATCCTTAACTATAACTCTGAAGTCTCAGTGCATATCCTTTCATTTTCTTGATTAATACTGATTTGGTTTGAAGTGTTGGGGTTTGGAGTTATTGGCCAAAAAATTTTTTTTGAGATATTCTTGGTACAAAAGGTGTTTTTATTACAGCACTGGGACAGGACCTGTGGAAGGCAGTGGGGGGTGCAGGGGTGGGGGGAAGGAAGGGAGGGCAGAAAGAACTGCACTGGGGGTGTGAAGAATGAACGATTATATACTTTGGAGTTGGGGTAGATAAAGACAAAGAAATTTTCCAAAAGGACTTTCATGTGTTAAAGAAGACTCACAGGATCCTGGAGGCCTAGCTGTTGTCAGGCTAAGATTTTTTTCCCTCTAGCAAAGCATTAACATTAAGACAGTTAGGAGTTCCTAGAGGAGTGTCATACTCTACCTGTCTCAAGTATTTGTCAGTGGGATGTGGATTATAAAGAAATTTAATTTTATCTGCATTTCTTTTTTCTTTCTTCCCCACATCAATGCTATGATGTGGTAGACCCTCTTGGCCTTATACAGTAAAGGCACACACACATACATACACACACACATATTTATAGATTTATATGATAAATTGTTAGTACATATTTTTTCTAATTTCATAATCTTTGTGCAAAGTCCTAACTACTAAAATTGCTATAATTTTGTATAATTTATATTTATTAAATTAAAAAGAATTATAACTAATCTTCAAAATTTCAGCCCACAACTCATTCAGCCAAATGGAAATACCTAAATTTTACTAGCAGAATGACTTAGATATTTAGACTTTGTTTATTTCTGAAATTATGTCTATTATCTATCTATCCATCTATCTAATACACATTATTATGATATGTTAGATATACTTTTATACCTAATATATCTAAAAATGATGTTTATATGTATATAACTTAACATTAAATTTAAAGAGAGATTTTTTCAAAAGTTTAGTTATTTATTTTGAGAGAGACAAAGAGACAGAGAGACAGAGAGAGAGCATTAGCAAGGGAGGGGCAGAGAATGAGGGAGAGAAAATCCAAAGCAGGCTCCATGTTGCCAGCATGGAGATCACTTCGGGGCTCCAACCCACGAACCATGAGATCATGACCTGAGCAGAAATTAACAAAGAGTCAGATGCTCATCTGACTGAGCCATACATGTGCCCCTAAAAAGAAATATTTTTTTAAAGCCACAATACAAAAAATAATACCTATTTTTAAATGCTTTTTAAATAGAAAAGTTTTAGGTTTTAATACATACATTGTGATAAACATTAACAAAAACTTTCCTCCTGACTATTAACTATAGAGAACAAACTAAGGGTTGCTGGAGGGCAGGTGCGCTAAGTGGGTGATGGGCATTAAGGAGGGCACTTGTGAGTAGCAGTGGGTGTTATATGTAAGTGATGAATCACTAAATTCTACTCCAGAACCAATATTACGCTATATGTTAACTAACTAGAATTTAAACAAAAACTTAAAAAAAAAAGAGCACCTGGGTGACTCAGTCAGTTAAGCCTCTGATTTCACCTCAGGTCATGATCTCATGGTTTGTGAGTTCATGCCCCGCATTGGGCTCTGTGCTGATAGCTCAGAGCCTGGAGCCTGCTTAAGGTTCTGTGTCTCCCTTTCTCTCTGCCCCTCCCCGTCACGCTCTGTTTCTCTCTCTCTCTCTCAAAAAAAATTAACGTTAAAAATATTTTTAATTAAAAGTATTTAAATAAATAAAACATTTCCCCCAGGTTTGTTGATATTCTCATTTAAATATATCTAAAATATATTCTTTATCCTTAGGCAGTACATTCCTTGAGGGCAAATCTGTTGCAATTTAAATATCATTAGAATAATTTACATTAAAAGGAGACATGGGAAGAAAAGAAATTAATGAATAGCTCACTCATAGAACTAACGTTAAGTAGAAATCACAGAAAAAACTGAAATATAAATTGTCATATTCATTCCAGTGTGTCAAGACTTCTAATTTTCCATATGAGTTTATCATTATCTGTCCTACCCTCAATGGCATGAATTCAACATATATTATCTGAGCGCCAACTATGTGCTAGGCTCTATTCTAGGCACTGGTAATACTTCACTGAGTAAAATAAATGCATTTCCTGTCTAAAATTTACATTCTAGAAAGGGAAAAATCATCTAAATACATAATGTAATATTTGTTTGTGACAAGCAGCTGTTGGAAGAAACAAAGCAGAGCTCTAACATTGCACTATTTTAGTGAAGGTGGTTATTCCCTATTCCCTTGACTCCCTACGATCATGACTTAACTTCTTTATTCTTAAATTGTCTTACTTTGTTCCTATTTTGTCACTTCTTCTCTGAGGATCTAACATTCAATTTTCCCAAGAGACTAAGAGTTGACTGGGTCAGTCAGTTACTATGGAATATGGGATGTCATTTATCTCTCTCATGGTGAGCCTGTAGAAATCTGTCTTTCCCTGAGATGTTGATTCCTTGTCTAATTCATTGTCCCCCTAATAAGAGTGTCATATCAGACCAAACATGGCATGCTACCTAGAAATAACTGATAATACAATTTGAAAAGATCCATGAAAAGAGGAACTACAAGATCCATGTAAGAGAGACATCTTTCCCAGACTAACAGAAAAGGAAAGCTTCACAGAAAATAACTTGAATTCCCTTGAACATAAATCACTCTTTCATACTTAAAAGCTCTGTAGATATTATCTGCTTTGCTTGGAATGCCTTTCTTTTCTTCTCTAATCATTGCCTGGGATTCCATGGTGGATTCTTGTTATTCATAATAGCTGTATTCTATAATGTCTTTGTAAACGCTGAAGTAGTGAATACTGAACAGTTGTTCTCAGGGGAAATGCAGGGTTAGTTTCCGGTGAGCATTGGGTCATAACATTCTCATCAACTAATTAAAACATAACCTTGTTTTATATGTGTTTCTGTTTAAAGATACCTTATTTAATACACTTAAATGGGACTATACCTTATCCCTGAACGAAGCTTATCAAAATACCTGTTTTCGCCAGAAGTATATCAAAGCCTTCTTGCACTTAGGTACACTGGAAAATGCTTCAGTATTATGCGTAGAGGCCACTCTAAAAAAGTGAAATCACCAACAAAAATGTAGAAATTGTGGCTCTGAATAGACCTTGAAAAGGAAACTTGTTTTCAGTATGAGAGCTACAACAAGAAGGTAGAACATCACTTTATGTTTGGCCTTAGCTGGGAACATGAGTGCTAACCATTGCAATTTTTTTTTTGTCACTCTACACATGTTTTTAAGTGACCATAAAATCATCATATTGATTTTGGGATTACAAATAAATTGTAGTGAGTAGGCAAATTTACAAATATGGAATTAGCAAATAATGAGGATCAACTTCTCTTCATGACTTCTACTCTCACTCTTCTCTGATTCTTTGCTTGTTTCTCTTCTTCCAGAATCTTGTAAAATTACCCAGTCTTTCCTACATGTGTCATAGCACCTCACTGATACCTGTTAGTATAACACTTAATTTACTGTATGATTATTCTCCTTTTTCTGAAAATATACAGTCATCACTTTGAAAGCATAGATCATGGATAGATAATTTTGATATTCCCACTATATTCACATAGTAGGTATTCATTTAACATCTGTGGGAAAACAGAGGGAAAGAGAGAGACAGGGAAGAAGCTAGGATGGAAAATGAGCAGTTCATTCTTAATAAGCTGTTAACACCACTCTCTCAATTAAACTTTGTGTTTTACTGCTGTATCACAATGTGCCCTCCAAAAATTCATTTTAATTCTTTATTTCATTTTTCCATCTTTGAAATAAGAAAAATAATACTTTCACTTATTTCAGAAATGTCTGAAGACATTCAAGAGGAAAATCAAATTATTTTGAGCTCATTGGAAGGTCTTGTCTAAATTTGAGGCCAGTCATATTGTTAGTGTTATAATTATTTTTGCCAAGGGAACTTAAGAGACTATATAAGCAAAATCTCCTGAAGTTGTTAATTTTGTTTGAAGTGGAATAAAATGTAATGAAAAGTCTTCATTTGTAAGCAGAAGGTCTTACAAATGAGCCTTCTTGGATTGAGAAGGAAAAGAAAAATACGACAAGCTTTGATACTATATCTGGGCTCATAAGCAGTCCATCATTGACACTGTGCTTTATTCTTTTGTGAGTACAGAGGCAAGTGGTTTGGTTTGGTTCGGTTTGGTTCATTCAGTTCTATGTCTTGAATTGGACTCTGCCCTTCTGAGGCTTCTTGCCTGAAAAATTATAACTTTGTACATGTCTTAATATGCAGAGTACCAAACTACTCTTCTCTCTTCATCCTTGTTTCACTAGGCTAGAATAATATTAGTAAAAGTCCCTGATGTTCAACCGTATCTTATTAAGATCACAAGAAGAGGAAATGAACCAAAAAGTGGTGACAAGAAGTTGATAGTCTATGGATAAATGGGTAAAAAAAGGTTTATTTCCATTCATTTAGGACTCACTTATTATACTATTTTTAGGTATTTCTTTAAATTTTATGTAAGGGATTCGTGTCATGATTATAAAAAGACACAATCAAGTTTAATTTCCTTAATAAAAAAGGTGATTATTTTTATTTGTTCATAAATATTAAAAAAGACTTAAAATTGTCATATGATGTGTTATATACATCATGCCTTTAGGGTTTTCATGATTTATGTAAAATAGATGAGACATTAAATGTTTGAAATTACTTCAACAGTAGGGCTGATCTGCACTTCAGAATAATACTACAATTATGATGAAGAATAGAAAACATTGTCCTCCACATTCTCAAGAACACAAAGCAATTAAGTGTGTTACTTCTTTCAAAACAAGTTTTTAAAATAAAGCAATCCTCCAGTCAACACAAAGGAATAAAGATTTAGTTGTCACACCATTCTAGATACTTATAGATATTAGGACTACGCTATATTTATCCCAGTTTACTTTAAAATCCTCGTTACCTAATAATTATCAAATGTGTGACTATTTTATCTCAAATTACTTGTGTGTATGTTATTTACTTATATGGAGTTTTTTAGACTTTATAGTGGTTATGCCCAAATATGCAGAAAGATTATAACTAAAAGTCAACAAAGATAACCATAATTTCCACCCAGACTATATTGACTTTACCTTTTGAATAACACACATGACTAATCTTGTTTTAAAACTTTTCCCTCAAATTCAGTGTTCTTATTATGTATTGATAGATTTTTTAAAAATCTCAAATGTAATATCTGACATTTATTTTGCTTAAGAATCCATAATTTGAATGGGTTTCCCTAGGAATAGCTCATTTTTGTTCCACTTGTCATCAGAGGCTCAGAGACTGAGGGCCGGAATCATCAGAGTCTTACTCACATGTCTTTCTATGTAGTAAATGGCTTCTTCATAGTATGGTGCCTAAGATCCAAAGGTGAGCCTCACAAGAAAAAGATAACCATGTGAAAGGTCTATTGTCTTTTTTGAGCTATCCTCAGAAGTTATAAAATATCACTTCTGCTGTATTCTACTTAGAAGCGAGTTACAAAGGCTATCCCATATTCAAGGGTAGAGGAACTAGGCTTTATATTATAAAAGCATGATAGAGGGCATACTTATAAGTGTGGCTAAGCTTAGAAAATATAATTTGCTGCAATCTCTTTAGCTTGAATAAGTACTGATCTATCCTAATTCTGCCTCTCCATCTTATGCTGTAACTGTTTGTTTGACTTATTTCTGGTCATTCAGTAGGTAGAAGAAAATTTATCTTGTTCCAATTACTTTGGTTGAGAAGAAAGTATTTCCCTGGGAAACTGATAATAAAACCATTTGTTGTCTATCAGCTAATAAAGCTACACCTTATAAGTGGTCATACTCAGTCAGAGAAAACCATTATACATTATCAGAAATCCCAATATTTCTTTTATTCATCTCTGATGTCTGAATTACATATTATTTATTGCAAAAAAAAGAAAGGACATAAAAATTAAATTCAATAATAACAAAATAACATTCCCAGGATTGGTAAGTAAATAAATCATTGTTCTCTGTAAATCACTCTTCAGTTTGCACTTTAAAAAAAGGTTTACGTAAGTGCCTTTTGAGGCTGATGATGAAATTACTTTGATGCTAAAATTATTTTCTAAGAAATATTTCAAACTAGCAATCTCTGTTGTTTCTTGTCACCTGTAGCTGTGGCAGAAGACTGCTTCCATATAAATGAATGAGAGAAGGCATCATAAAAGATTTATTTCTGCTGCCCCATTTTTCTTATTTATTTCTAACATTCTGCCCATTTACCATGAGCTTCCTCACATTTCAGAAACAGCTACTCGTCTTTGAGAACAAATTGTGCTATTTACTTCTGTCCTCAGAGAAAACAAATGGTTTAGTGGGTGAGATGTCCAGAACAATACGGAAAACTTGTGCTATGTATTCCCAACAGAAGAAATAGATCTTCCGTAAATAACTCCCAGCACAATCATGGCAGGTCTCAGCACTGCACAGAGTTATACATATTTTTTCTTTATATAACGTTAAAGCTTTTCAAAAGAAAAATCAGCAGAAAGCTCTTATCCAGATGCATAGACTTACCCCAAAGTTATAGAAACAGAATATTCAAAACAAGGAAAGTGTTTCAGTTATATTTCTATATAATTTAGTATACACACACATGCACATACACACACATTGATTTTCAACTTCAGGGACAGAAAATACTTTAGATGAAATGAATACAACCAAATAATAATATTAGGAAAAGAAAAATAACGCTATTTTGTATCAATCAAAATGAATTAATTATAAAGTTTAATAATTTATTATAGTTTTGTTTTGTTTTGTTTATTTGCTTTTGTTTGTTTTAAGTGGCTTCACACCCAGAATGGAGCCCAATGTGAAACTTGTGTTCATGAGTGTGAGATCAAGACCTAAGCTCAAATTAAGTCAGTCACTTAACCGACTGAGTCACCCAGGCTCCCCAATAAATTATTATATTATTTTAGTCTGAAAGAAGAGCTAGATATCTAACATTTACTGAATCCATACCACATGCCAGACTTATTTCATAGGAGAATTATATATTTATTAAAAACTTAATTGAAGGGGTCCCTGGGTGACTCAGTCAGTTAGGCATCAGACTCTTGATTTCAGCTCAGGTCATGATCTCACAGTTTCTGGGTTCGAGTCCTACATGGGCTCCAGGCTGACAGTGTGGGGCCTGCTTGAGATTCCCTCTCTCTCTGTCTCTCTCTCTCTCTCTCTCTCTTTGCCCGTCCCCTGCCTGCTCTCTTTCTCTTTCTCAAAATAAATAAATAAACTTAAAATATAAAAGAACTCTTAACTGTTACAGATATTTTATATGATATACATTTTTATTCTCATTACACATATGAGAAAATTGAGATTGATAGAAGTTAAGCAGTTTTCCCCAATCCCCTAAAAAAGATGTAAGGAAATTATTATTCCCAGCAAATGGCTTTAATCCATGATTTGGTACAGTTAAGAGGTCAAGTGGCATCTGATGGTACAGTATGGAAATCTCAAGACCACCTTCACATCTGACACCAATTCCAAGGTTCAAGTTCCTCAAAACCACTTTTATGGTCAATAATTTGCTAGAAAAACTTACAGAACTCAGGAAAAATATTTTATTCATTGTTAGGGCTTATTGTAGTGAAAAGATACAGATTAAAATCAGTACAGGAAAGAGTCCATTGGGCAGAGTCCAGGATACATCAAAATATAGAGCTTCCAGCTGTGCTGATCCAGTGAGGGAGTGAGACAGCACTGATTTCTCCTAGCCATGATATGCGGCAGTATGCATGGAGTATTACTAACCAAAAAAACAAACAAAAAAAAAAAAAAAACAAAAAAAAAACCCCACCTCATCTGGTCTTTGAGAAGCAGAACTTTTAATAAAAGGGACTTAATCATATAGATGTGATTGATCACCAACATGGCTGATCTAGTCTCCAACCCTGGCAGATGTGAGTTGATAATGAGTGGTCCAAGGTCCCCCACTGCATTTTTAGCATAGATTACTAGACATGGCCAAAGGCCACCACATGAACAAAGACATTATTATCAGACAGGACATTCACAGGGCTTTGGAATTACCTTCTAGAAGCTGAGCACAAAGCCTAAAACTCTCTTTGGTCAAAGTTATTCATTTGATGCAGTTATCCTAACACAATTAAGTCATAAGTAGGAGCATACTCAGTGATATATATCTTACCGATTAAGCAAAAAAACAAAGCTTTAGAAAATTTCCAAATGGAATAGTTTGGTTGTATTTTCATTTTGAATTATAAAATAATCTGTTGTACAATACCTCTTCTGAATTTACCAAAGATTATTTTTTAAACTCAATTTTGTTCTAACTTGTACAACAGGGGAAAGTATTTGTATAAATCCCACTATGAAACTATCTGACAGACTAATACGGTTCCTAACTTTACCAAAACATTATTTGAAAGTTGAGTTTCTGTATTTTAGTTGAATTTGTTATTATGGGAGAGCAAATTCTAGTAGAACTAATAAATATAAAAAGTTCTCTCTGACATTCTACAGTGATGCTTTTGGATCCATTTTTAGTAGCAAGATAAAATTTAGAATATAGTCCTGACTGACTCACTTGTTTTATCCTATGAAAACATCATGTCAGCAAAAATTTCATTTTCATCATTTTATACTGATCTATTGCTTTGAATGCATGTCTATGTTTCAAATAAAGTGAACACTTGGGTGTAATAGATCTAATTAAATAGAAAATGTTTTGGTTAAAGAAATACAGATTTCAAAGAGAATGATGAAGTTTTCATAGGTAAACAGTGCTTGAAAATTTCCACTCTCAAGTACTTTGATAGAGAATTAAGGCATAACGACATTGAAGCTGTAATGTTATTAATTTTTAAAATGTTATTATCTCATCTTATTAAATGATTAGTATTAAATTAATATTCAATAAGAAATATTAAAGAAGGTATAAAACTATTGTTGTACACATGTACTCCTTTACATGTACATAAGATTATTATTTCTGACATAGATTTCTTATTTTATAGTGGAGCTATTAGTTTTAAAACCCAAGACTAGTTTCTTTCATGCCTATTTCCTTTCTGATTACTCAGTAATAGAATTTGTTGTATTCCTATTTATTTGAATTGTGAAGAAAGCAATTATTTGAGGGAATGGAAGTGCTAGGAAGATTTCTGGACTGAATGGAGGTAAGGCTTGCTGTTGCCAATGTCAGATTGCAGCAAGTTATTCGGCATCATATAGTTTACAAGGATAATGGATCTTGATTCATTTTGACAATATGTCTGGTCTGAATATAATCTGCAATGTGTGTTATGTTGCCTCTCAAATTTAGTGGAACACCTTGTTTCCTTAGGAGTGGTATAGTATGTATGCTTCATGAGCCTTTCCAGATATTTTATATTGTTCATCATGAAATTAGGAGCAGAATTTACCACACTAAACGAGACTTTATGAGAGGGACTTTGTTATTTGGAGAAGAAAGGGGAAAAGATTTTGCCTAAAATCACAAATTCTTCAAACTTTATATTAATTATAACTTTCAATTCTCCATATAATTATATAGTCATATTTCATTCATTCAGGAAGAAAAGCACGGAAGAAGGATAAGCAGATATTTTAGATCTCTGTCGATTCTTTAGGACTTAAGAATGCAGATATCCCTGGTTCTACCAAATGGAAGTGTGAAGAGCTCTTATATGAAATGAAGTTCTTACATCTATAAAGGTGGATTAGAAAGAAGACTTCTTTTATGTAATTCAGAGTATTGCGCATATTTAGTTTTTAATTATAATTAAGTTGAGCCATCCAAAATCATTGGCACACAACTATTTTTGATGTGTAAAAACTGTAAATTTCATATGCCTTCATCTAAAAAGCCATGGACAGATACTTGTCTACACAGTTGTTTTTTTCCCAAAATTTTCCTTAAGTTTACCCAAAACTTTGCCCATTTAGGTTGTTAATAAATGCTTTTTGACAATAAGTTCAGAACATAGGTTAAAGTATTTTTTAGGAAAAATTCCAGGAAAATTGCTTGGTGCATAGTAATTTCTAACATTACATTTTCTCTTTAAACCATACATATAACAACTTTGTCATCAAGGAGTCACTTGACAGTAACAAAAATAAGTCTGGTCAAACACTTAAATTAAGAAAAATTATTAAGTATATTTTTTTCTTAACTGAGGAGATTAATTTTTTTAGGATCTATGAGTATCAGGACTCCAGTGCACACTGTGATTTGATGATTTGTGATGATGACATGTGTTATCATTATCATCACCTTCATCTTCAATATCAGCATCACATGACAGTATGCAAGTTCTCCATTTTGGAAATCCAAAATGCTAGGAAATAAAACCTCTAACTTTTAGAAATGAAAAGAAGGCACTCATTCACTTCAGCTCTTGATTACAGGCTTTTTATCATCCCCAAAGAGAAATTTAGGTAAGTATGTATATAAATAAATAATCATATGCTAGAATACTTTATTGGATACAAGTTATAAAAAAATATAAGAGCACATATAAACATTATAGTAACTGTAGAGGTAATTGAATGAAGGCTCTGAAAGATTACATTAAATTATACAAAAAAAGTTTAAGTATGGCCAAAAAATATATATATGTTTTTGAATATTGAAAATGAAGTTTATAAAATAGAGAAAACAACACTTACAGGCTGACTAGGTCCACAGGTCCAGTATTGTTTAATCAGGTATAAAGTCAGTGGGAACTAAGGAAAGAAACCTCAGTAACCAACTCCCTTGGTTTATATACTTTGTCTAGTAAAGTACCTACCTCATCTTCTAATTGCCTGTTTGGATATTTATAATGTTATTATTAAAATTCTAAATTGATTTTTACAAAGGCAATGTACCTAGAATTCAAATCATTTGTTAAACTTTAAATCTAGATGAGAATTATATTTTTAAGAATTATGGGGTGCCTGGGTGGCTCAGTTGGTTAAGCATCCGGCTTCAGCTCAGGTCATGATCTCATGGTTTGTGGGTTCGAGCCCCGCGTCTGGGCTCTGTGCTGACCACTAGCTCAGAGCCTAAAGCCTGCTTCAGATTCTGTGCCTCCCTCTCTCTCTGACCCTCCCCTGCTCACGCTGTCTCTCTCTGTCTCTCAAAAATTAATAAAAAAACATTAAAAAAAATTTAAAAAAGAATTAATTAGGCACTTTTTAGAAACTCAGGCCTCAAAATTAATTATATTATGGTTTGTTTTTGTAACTGTATTTTAAGCAATTAGAATGTAAGAATATTTATTTATCATATTTATTTAAAATCATTTCTTTCTTTTTTAAGTTTTTATTTATTTGAGAGAAAGAGAGCACAAGCAGGGGAGGGGCAGAGGGAAAGAGAGGGAGAGAGAGAATCCCAAGCAGGCTCCATGTTGTCAGCACAGAGCCCGACATGGGGCTCGAACCCACAAACAGTGAGATTATGACCTGAGCCGAAATCAAGAGTCAGAGGCTCAAAGGACTGAACCGCCCATGTGCCCCTAAAATCATTTCTTATTGGTCAAAATCACTTTATATTTATATTTTCTAAGAAGTATAGTAATATTTCTCAGATGGTCTTTTAAAATCACAAACCAAAGCTAAAAACCATTATTGAAAGGGGTGGTGTATACAACCACTCCAGAAAATTTAGGTTTAAAAAAATACAAAACTATAGGGGCACCTAAGTGGTTCAGTCGTTAAAGTGTCTGACTTCCGCTCAGGTCATGATTTCACAGCTCATGGGTTGGAGCCCCACATTAGGCTCTGTGCTGACAACTCAGAGCCTGGAGCCTGTTTCAGATTCTGTGTCTCCTACTCTCTCTGTCTCTCCTCTGCTCTCTCTCTCTCTCTCTTTCAAAAATAAATAAACATTAAAAAATTTAAAAATAAAAAATAAAAAACTATCAATTATAATGGTTTATTTGCCAATATTGCCTTTGGACTACCATTGGATTCTTCCACGTGTTTCATGCCTCACCAGTGACTTCATTTTTTTCCCCTATCTGCTGACAATAGTATTGTACTTTATCTTATTATGTTCTAAGTGTTTTTATTTACTAAATCTTAGGATTGCTTAAAAAGATAAAATCAGTTAGTGTTCACTAGTTCGTGCTTAGTAGAACTTGAAGTTGATGACTAAAATCAGCTTTATGGTTTGGACCTATATTCTTCTTCCTTTACATTAATATTCAGGACAGCCTTTGTCTTATTCCTAAGGTGTTTTGTGATATTTAATAAATATAACATTCTTCTCTTATATATCTGCATTTCCCTTGAATGTACAATATTTTGGGGGATATCCCTAATCATTAGAAATTTAAGATCAAAATTTATCACATTGTACTTATTTACTATACAAAACTCTCTAACCAGGACATCATCTTCAGCTTTGATGCATGGCTTCTAAAGGTAGTTGAACAGTACTTGGAAAATATACCAAAGTTGGGACTCATTGGTTGGGGCTGCTTTTCAAAGAATATTAAAGCCCAATGTAGAGAGATATTAACATATAAAGACAACACCTAAATTTACTTTTTCTTTTCTTAATATAGTGCCATAACTTATTATGGAGTATGGATTTTCATAGCATTGAGAAGGGGGACTAATTTGGCAGTATTATAAATGATAATTGAAAAAGAATTCAGACTATTCAAAATTAATTACTACTTTATAGTAGCTAACTCATTGATGCTAGAATATATCAAGATGGAAACATTTCCAAATTCAGTTGACTATACTTGTTTTTATTGTCGGAGTATTACCTTCACAATCATTGTGTAGGCATAGGGATAGTAAATCCTCTGACTAATATAAACATATTTCATAAGAATGAACTATGAACTTGGCTTCTGGTATGGTGAAATAAGCTTTGACTATATCAAATCTCAGATAATATCTATAAACTCTAATTTAAAAATCTTTTTAATTACTTGAAGTTCTTGTAAAATGAACAGAAAGAGGTATATTCTATTGGTAATCCAACTTCAGAAAAATTAAATAACATGGGGTGAGTTATCCATCTTGAGAAAAAGTCACAATTGGTATTGCTTATAATAGCTAAAAAAATGAGGGAAGATTCGAAGAAGGGAAGGAACCAGGAAGACAAAACTTCACGCTCTCTGTATAAACTGTTCAAGTCTCTGGATGACAAGTAGAATAAACATATCTGGACAACTCAAAGAAGCTAAGTATAGAAAAATGAACTGCAATTTGAGCTGCTGCCCCAAAGACAAAGTTTGCAGTTTGAATGCAATTTGCAGTTAATCGCTTGTTAAAACAAACAGGTTGCCTGGGTGGCTCAGTTGGTTAAGCCTTTGACTCTTGGTTTTAGCTCAGGTCATGACCTCACAGTTTGTGGGTTTGAAGCCCATGTCTGGCTCCGGGCTCCATGCTGGTAGTGCTCCATGCTTGGGATTCTTTCTCCCTCTCTCTGCCCTCCCCCTTCTCGTGATTGCATGTGTGTGTGTGCGCCTCTCTCTCCCTCTCTCTCTCTCAAAAATAAATAAACTTAAAAAAATTAAAAACAAACAAATAAGCAATACATCAACATACTTCAAATTATTTTGATAGAATCCAGAGTCTCCATAATATATTTACCATGTCCAAGATGGAATTGGAAAAAAAAAATAATAAAAAAATAAAACCCTCAGCATACAAAGAGCTAGGAAAATATGACCTATTAAGAGAAAACACACTCAGCATAGAGCAACCCCAAGATAACATAGATAGACTTAGCAGATAAGGATCTTTTTTAAATGTTTATTTATTTTTGAGAGATAGAGCCCAAGCAAGAAGGGGCAGGGAGAGGGGAGACAGAATCTGAAGCAGGATCTGCACTGTCAGCATAGAGCCCTATGTGGGGCTGGAATCCAGGCATCTTGAGATCCTGACCTGAGCCAAAGCCATCACCTGAGCAGAAGACAGACGCTCAACCTACTGAGATACCCAGACTCGCCATAGTAGATAAGGATCTTAAAGGCTATGTTACAACTGTACTCAAAAATGAAAGACATGTTCACAATGAATGTAAGGATTGAAAATTTTAGCAGAGAATTTGAAAATACAAAAACAACCAAATGGGTATTTTAGAACAGAAAATTATAATATCCGAAATGAAAAATACCCTATATGGGCTAAAAAGTATGATGGAGATGGCAGGAAAATGAATAACCATCAAAATATTATTTACAGAAATTATCTGAATCTGAAGTAGAGTGAGCAAAAAGATTTAAAAATATTTTAAAAGAATTAAACTCTGACATACCATTTAAAATAAGAAAGTATTTGAGTGAAGTGTTCCTTTTTGATACTAAACTTTAAAATATAGTGCTATTTCCTAGTCATTGTATGTAAGTCATGAATCACTGAATTCTACAGGTGAAACTAATATTACACTGTATATTAACTAACTGGAATTTAAATAAAAAGTTGAAATTACAAAAAAAAACCCACACACAACAAAGTCTGCATATACAGATAAAAAGATATAGTGCTACTTCATTAAAAAACTAAACAAACAATATTTATTTTCTCTCACCTATTTCTTATATCATTATTCAGCAGATCAATTACTTTATCAATTCTTATGTATTTAAATGTTATAAAAATTGTAGGAAATATTGTTCAAATACATCAAATAAGTGCACTCTTTTTACATGCAAATTAAAAGTTTTGACTGAATCTCAGGAAAATACATGGCAAATACTTCAAAGTGCCAAGTACTTTTTTCAGATGTATAAAAAAATGTAATGAATATTAAATTTAATATAAAATTGGAATTTAATTAAATGTTTATTTTTTGATATTACATTGCTCTTTTATTTTCTTGTAGCCAATTCTTTTCAGTTTCCTTGTTTTTAACTGTTTATTTTGATTGACACAATATTATTTGATAATTTTATTATCTAATATAATATTATGCTCTGATATATTGTCTCTATGTAATGTAGAAGGAGAGTTTTAGGGAAAGTTTTGGTATTCGCTGAATCTCCTTCCCTTCCATCCCTATAAAGAAATAATAAGATGTGTTTTTACTTCCAGCTCAAGCCTCTGAAAGATATTCTAATGCAACGTTCTGAGAAAATGATTTATATCTTGGAGGTCCTGATTTATGCTTGTGAAATCTGTGGCTGGCCAATGATCTAATGTTGAATTGGCAACGGCCGATGCTTTTCTTGTGTGGAGGGAGGAGAACAGGGAAAAAAGGATATATGTGTTGTTGTTGTTGTTTTGTTTTTTATGGATCACATGTGGAGTACTCAAGATAGAGCTGGCAGGAGGTTCCTTTGGATTCCGACCAAGAAGGCTGCCCAGAGGTCAAGGAACTCAGTAAAAATAAGCTGGATGCCAAAGGAAGCAATTGTAAGTGACCCGATGGAGAAACTGTGTCTTTCACATTAAAAACAAAACTGCAGGTGAGAAATGACCAGTGGTGGGGTGTCTTCAGAAAACAGATAGCAGCAGACATGAGAGAAAAGATTTAGCTTACATGAGCCGAGCCCAAGGAGCCCAGAAATCAGCTAGTCATGGTATCAGTCAATAAATACACTTCCTATTCCCTTACTACTACACTGTCTTGTTGCTCCAAACTTAACACAGAAAAAAGCAGCATATTAAGTGAGGAAATAGAAGTAAATACTCTTAACTTTACTGATTACACTTTCAAAAAAAATGTTATCGGATCAGAATTATGTATGGTAAAAAAAAAAATCCATAAATACTCCAGTTATATGCTCTCTGTCTTTACAAATCCTCTAAACAAAAAAGCTCATTGGCTAATTCTCTGTCAAATACCAATGAACCAAATCACCCATTGTGAGGCAGCTGTCTTCTGAGTATGTGGATCACAGGCTCTGAAATTGTCTGTGTACCACTGGTAAGCCTTCTCCTTTGTAGGATCTTAGCTTTTGCTATAGATTACTGAATATCCCATTAACCCTCCATGCTTTTCTGCTTAGATCATGCTCTCATTTTATAAGCACTTTAAAATTTCATTCCAATGCATTAAAGTTACTGCGCTACAATGCCCCCATAAAAAGATTTTTTGCTTTACAAAGTCAGTTTTCTTGACTTTTTTACCTTTTGTTTAACCCTATGCTAATGTAGCATTCAGCCATATAAGAAATGGTCTAAGGTGATATATTTTTCAAGAACATTGTATGTCTTTAGTACTTTGCTTCAAAATTTGACCTAGGGTGACCTTGGCCTTATTAAATTGCTACATAAAATTTTCACCTATATTGTTCAAATCACAGGATTTTAAGTACTGTTCTATTGAATACCTCCTCTGATATATTAAAGGTTGAACAGATAGGGTGTCCTATTTCTAACACGATGTTCAGTATTCATATCTGTCCATTTTTCAAAGTACAATGTGAGTCACTTGAGGGAATCCATTATAAGTAAGTTGAATATATCGATATTGATGCTGATTATAATCAAGGTTCATTAACTTGTAAACTGGATAAATAGGTTGCAGTTGAGAATCTAGGACTGACTAAAAACCATCAACACTAAATGTACTGAAGTAAAAGTAAAATTGGCAATACTTAATGTACAGCCCATTCAATTTTACCTTAATTTCTATAATGCATTATCCATTATATTTTCCAAAATTTATTCATTTTCTACTTTCCAATAGTCTGACCTTTTGGTCTATGCAGATGATAACAATCTTACTATATTGAGGGAATCAGGCAATTCACGTAAGTTCTCTCATTTCTTTCCTTTCCTGCTGAAAATTGTTTGCATTTTTCTTCTCACAGGAAGGATTTTTCCCTCACTTTTTCAAGAAGTGTGAATTCCATTTCTTCTGATTTTATTAATAATTTCTTTTTTCTTTTGTGTGCTTTTCCATTTATCCACCAAATTCTTTTCAATTTACAAATTTTTTTAAGTTCTGCCAGCATAAGTGAGTTATTGAGGTTTGTTGACTGAAGTTACTCATTATCCATTTACGTCAAAACCCTTGCTTCTTGACTTCTGTCTCCGTAATTTTATTAAATTGTGACCAGTAATTTCTATTCACAGTCCACATTTTTTTGACTATGAGGTGCCATTGACACTGCTGGTCATTTCCTTAGATGTAAGTTTAGATCAGCAAATAGCAATTATCAGCCAGTTGTGTCCCTAGAACTGATTTGTCCGTATGGCCATTGATTTCTTTTTCCCTGCATACATTCTCAGGTTGCTGTGGTAACTTAGGATTTCAGGACAATTTAGTATCAAATGATAACTACCCGTGATTAATTTCTTAGGAAGCGGGTTTCATCTTGTGCCTTCAAGGTTGATATCTGTAAGAATATTCTCTATGATACTTTTGTGGCAAAGAGATTCACATCTTCTGGTGGGCATCTCTAATATATCAGCTTTTTAATGAGGACAGCTTAAGAGAGGAAAGATTTCTGTTACACTTGTGCTAATATTTATAAATCCCTAAAATATATATAAAACATTTTGATGCTGTTTTCCAACGTACTGATTTACATATTTTTAATTTGACTATTACCTCTGGCCTAAGCCCCAACTCTTTGAAGTTTTACTTTTTTTCTAAAAATGCTTCAAAAGTGTCCTTAAACCAACTCAACTGCTGCTTCTTAAAGAGATAATGCATTTTAAAAATCTGTTGTATCATAAAATTTACATAAAATCGTATAACTTAATGTAAACTTAACAAGATTTCCAAAAGGTTTATTATAGTATTCTTCACATAGGTGAATCAGATGATGTTAGCATATATTATCTAAAGGTTTAACTGATATTTATAAAGTCTGTCCCCTTCTTCCCTTTTATGGTATAAAGGTCTGTAAGATAACATGCCCAAGGGTAGGGTTTTGCAAGTACTATTTATTAATTGTATACATTTAATAAGTTCTAGATTCATTTTAAGTATCTATGATAATTTTCCATCTCTCAGTTATGAACCACCAAGAGCATTTGCTCTCAAAAGAGTATTTGTGTAGAGTCTTTTTCTATACCTAGCTCCATTCTCTCTGAGGTTTAAATAAATGGGTTATTCAGACCTATAGCACACCACAGTATTTACCTAAACTGGTGCTGACTATGCAAGTGTCATTTGGAATTTTTGAAATGCTGATGTTAAAACAAGAAACCTACATAATCAATTTAAAAACCATCCTTCATAATTCAAAGTTTAAATTAAGAAAATAATGCCTAAAGGAAATTCAGACTAAAACTCTGCTTCTTGGTCATACTGTTTCCACAGGGAATTTATATCCTATCAATTTCTTTAGGGCATTATTGCCTTAATTTAAATTTGAAGAGATGAAGGATGAGTTTTTAAAATTATACTATGTATTTGCAGAACTGGGCATGTATTATTTTTCCTTCATGGAATATAAATAGAACTTCTCCTATACTGGTCTAATTATAGTTTGTAATACTGTGTTTGACTCAAAATTAAGGATGAGAAGCCCAATAAAACAAATAAATAACATTCTTTTGACCCATTTTAACATCATTTTTACCCATTTTTGAGCCTCTTCAATAGTTTATTAGTAGGTATATGCTACTATTGTGACATGATGTATGTCCACGAAATTGGTAGGTATATGCTACTATTGTGACATAATGTATGTCCACGAAATTGGTCAACTTAGAAGTCTCTGAGACCTAGAACTTCACATTTCCTATGAAAAACATATGATATTGGGAACTGGAATTGTCTTTTAGTGTCTGTGAGTTAAACCTAAAGCAATGTCTGGAAGTAACAGTGCCACAAAATTGGTGGAATTCTGAGCAATATGCATAAGGGATAGCTAGCAAGACATGACAAAATATTTACAAGAAAGGCTAATGGGAGTCCAGCAGCGGGAAGTCTAGAAGTGAGCAAGAAGCAGATTCCAGTGTCAGGAAGCAAGAGAAGGGGTACCACAGGGTTTGAGCTCAGACACTTGTTTCTAAACCCATAGTGCGTAAGTGAGAGCTGAGAGAGAGAGAGATCCTCAATGACAGGAGTACAGGGCAGAATATGTAAATAGTAGCTCAAATTTACGTAAATAAAGAGTCATTGGAGTAACAACCTGAAATACAGGACAAATCAATTATGTATCTTAGAATAAGCAAAAGTTCAGTAATAGAATGGGGACATGACAAAGAGAGGAAAGTTTAACTTAAATAGTAATTTGAATGTTAAAATAATTTTTTTCCTAAGGATACTATTGTACCCAGATACTTGGCATAGATAAACAACTAGTTAGCTCTCAAATATGTATTGATAATGAAAGCTAAATGTCCATGGGATAAAGATCTGTATAAGCTATTTTAGTGAAACAACACAACGCAATATGAAATACATATGATGAAAAAATAAGTTATCATTCTCTTAGTAAAATAAATTTTAATTTTTTAACAAATATTACTGCTATATTTTTGATATAAAACAAGTTTCCCATATTAAAGGATGCAATTTGATGCTTTTTTAAGGTTATTTATATATTTTTGAGAGAGAGAGAGAGCTCATGCGTGAACAGGAGGGGCAGAGAGAGAGGGAGAGAGGAGCCAAGCAGGCTCTGCACTGAAAGTGCAGGACCTGTTATGAGATTCAAACTCAGGAACCATGAGATCATGACCTGATCTGAAATCAAGAATCTGATGCTTAACTGGTTGAGCCACCCAGGAGTACCTTGATACATTTTAATAAATGTCTACCTCCATGAAATTACCAAAGTGAAAATAATGCATAAATCCATCATACCTCCAAAGTTTCTAAGTCTCTTTTTTTTTTAAAAATTTTTAATGTTTATTCATTTTTAAGAAACAGAGAGAGACACAGTGTGAGTGGGGGAGGGGCAGAGAGAGAGACACACAGAATCCGAAGCAGGCTCCTGGCTCTGAGCTGTCAGCACAGAGCCTGACATGGAGATCAAACCCACGATCTGTGAGATCATGACCTGAGCCAATGTGGTACATTCAACCCACACAGCCACTCAGGCACCCCACTAAGTCTCTTTTTTTAACCCTCCTTCCTACCACTTCCAACACACTCATCCAGTCTCCAAGCAAACAATGACTTGTTTTCTGTTACTATAGATGTTTTCATCTTCTAGAATTTTATATAAAGGGCTGTATACAGTATATATTCTTTTTTTATTTTTCTGACTCACTATAATTATTTTGAGATTCATCTATGTTGTTGCCATGTCAGTAGTATATTACTTTCAATTGCTGAGTAGTGTGGATAATACCAAAAATGTTTAATCCATTCACCTGTTAATGGACATTTAAGCTGTTTTCAGTTTTTGTGTGAATATATGCTGTTACATATAAATGAAATCATGGGTCATATAATGCGTGTATGTGTAACATTTCATGAAACTGCCAAACTATTTTCCAAAGTGGTTGTGTCTTTATTTTCCCAAAGGCAGTGTAAGAAATTTTCAGTTGCTCTACATTATACCAATATTTGGTAAGATGAATATATATGGAGATATATATATTTTTAAAATTTTAGACATTCATTTTTCATCTCTTAGTATCTCATAGTAATTTTAATTTGCATTTTCCTAATAACTGATAACCTTGAAAATATTTACATGTACATCTCTATTCGTATATCTTTTTGGATAAAGTAGTTCAAATTTATTGCCCATCTCTTAATTGGGTATTTTCAAGAGACTGATTTATTCATTATTTTTTTAATTTTTATTTTAACATTTATTTATTATTGAGAAACAGAGAGAGACAGAGCATGAGCATGGGAGAGGCAGAGAGAGGAGGAGACACAGCATCCAAAGTAGGCTCCAGGCTCTGAGCTGTAAGCACAGAGCCTGATGCAGGGCTCAAACTCACGAAGAGTGAGATCATGACCTGAGCCAAAGTCGGACGCTCGGAAGCTCAACCAACTGAGCCACCCAGGTGCCCCGAGACTGATTTATTCTTAAGAGACCTTTAGCAGCTTTGTCTTTCAAAGAATATGTTTATTTAATTGAAGTTGAATTTATTGACATTAAGTTATTTATATTGCTCCCTTATTATCATTTTCCTGTCTGTTGCATCTGAAGTATTTTCACCTGTCATCCCAAGTATTAGACATGTGCCTTCTCTTCTTTTATGCTTGATCATTCTGGATAGTTTTCCAATTTTATTTGTCTTTTTGTTTTATTTGTATTTTTGTTTCATTGATTTTATTTATTGCTTTTCTTTCACCTATTTCAATCACTTCTGGTTTTATCTTTATTGGTCCCTGTATTCTGTTTATTTGGAATATAAGTTAATCTTCTTTTTATATTTTCTTACAGTCAAAGCTAGATCATTGATCTCAGGTCTTTCTTCTTTTCTAATATAGGTTTTTGTGTGACATGCACTATTTAAATTCCTCCCCACACATTTTGAAATAGTATGTGTTAACTTTCATTATTCATAATGCTTTCTAATTTCCCATTTTATTATTTCTTCTTTAATCCATGGGTTACTTAGTAGTTTATAATTTGGTTTGCAAATATTTTAATATGTTATGGTTGTCCTTCTGCTATTGATTTCAATTGAATTTCTGGCAATTTGAGAATGAACTTTATTTGATTTTAATATTTTTAGATGTGCTGAGGTTTTTTAGAATATACTCCATCTTGGTAAAAGTTCTGTGAAAACTTTGACAAACGTATACTTTTTATAAATTGACTTTATTTTAACTTCATTTTTCAGAACAGTTTTAGAGAATTGGTTTTCTAGAGGAATTTTTTGAGAGTAGTTTTAGATTCGCAGCAAAATTAAGAAGATATGGAGATTTTTCCATACACCCCCTGCCCACCCACAACTAGAACTAGAAGAGCCAAAAAATAAAATAGAACAAAGAACAAACTTTGAAGACTTACATTTCCCAATTTCAAAATTATATAAGGGGGACCTGGGTGGCTCAGTCGGTTAAGCATCTGACTTCAGCTAAGGTCATGATCTCACGTTCGTGGGTTGGAGCCCTGCATTGGGCTCTGTGCTGACAGCTGGCTCAGAGCCTGGTGCCTGTCTTCAGATTCTGTGTCTCCCTCTCTGTCTGACCCTCCCCTGCTCATGCTGTCTCTCTCTCTCTCTCTCTCTCAAAAATAAATAAAAACATTAAAAAAATTAAAAAAATTTTATAACCAAACAGTATGGCGTTTGTATAGGAATAGACAAAGTCCAGAAATAAACTTATATTTACTGTTGGTTAGGTTTTGTTAAAGGTATTAAAAAAATTCAATGCAGAAAGGAAACTTTGAGAAATGGTTTTAGACAATTGGATACATAAAAATTAAATTTCAATCCTGGCCTTATACCAGTTACAAAAATTAACTTTAAATGGAGCTTACTCCTAAATATAAGCACTAAAACCATACAATTTGTAGAAGAATCAGGAGAAAATCGTGTGGCTTTGAATTAGGCAAAGATTTTTTATATGAAACAAAAAGCATGATTTATTAAAGAATGATAAATTGATTCTCATTAAAACTAAAACTAAAATAACTGGATGACTCAGTTGGTTAAGCATCTGAGTCTTGATTTTGCCTCAGGTGATGAGCTTGCAGTCAGGCTCTGCAGTGAACATGGAGCCCCCTTGGGATTCTCTCTCTCCCCTCTCTCCCCCTCCCCTGCTCATGTGCATGCTTTCTCTCTAACAAAACAAGACAAAACAAAACAAAACAAAAAACTTAAAAATTTATTCTCACAAAAACACAGTTGAGGAAATAGTAAGAAAATCACAGATTGAGTGAAAATATTTCTAAATCAATTATGTGATAAAGAACTTATATTCACAGTATATAAAGAAAACTGAAATAACTCTTTTTATAAAAAATCAGTACAAATAAGAAATGGGCAAAATAATTTAATAGACATTTAATCTAAAATTTACAGGTAATAAACACATGTTCTATTGGATTGTTTCTATTTTTATATCGTCAAGTTATCTAACCTTTTCCTCTGAATTTTCTAATCTGCTGTTAATCCCATACAGTGAAGTTTTGAAAAATCTCAAACCTATTTTTCCTTTCTAGAAGTTTTGCTTGAATCTTTCCTGTTTCTCCCATCTCTCTACTTAAATATGGTAAATGCTTCCCATGACTTCTTGAAAATATATAATATAGTGATAATAACTTTTGGTGTACTTGTATACTAAATCTATCATCTGTCATTACTGTATCTGTTTCAGTTTTTTTTTTAATTTTATTTATTTTTGAGAGAGGGAGAGAGAGAATGAGTAGGGGAGGGGTAGAGAGAGAATCTCAAGCAGGTTCCACTCTCAGCACAGAGCCTGACACGGGCTCAATCTCATGACCATGAGATCATGACCTGAGCCAAAATTAAGAGGCAGACGCTTACCCGACTGAGCCACCCAGGCGCCCCTGTTTCTGTTTTTTACCTACCAGTGATACCACCACCGACTATTGCCTGACATAATATTTCACTGCTCTGTTTGTTCTCATCCATTTAATTTTTCTTTTCATTTTTTCTTTCTATGCTTAGTCTTTAAATATATTAAGTGCATCTGTTTCTCTTCAGCTTTATTTCTTTTTTCTCTTAATAGAACATCTAGGTAATATTATTTGTTTCTTTATTTCAGAAGTTTTCACTATATCATTTGCTTTAACATTTTGTGTCCCTAAAAGTTTTTTTTAACTATATGTGCTTTCTCCTATCCACTTTATCTATGTTCTTTCTCTGTATTTCTGTCTGATCATCCATAACACACACACACACACACACACACACACACACACACACGTGTCTATGTATACAATAGAGATGATTTCTGTTTTTCTAAATCTATTCTTCCTACACTAATTCCTCACCTTTCTAATAGGTTACTGTATATTCTCATTTCAGACTTGTTCAACTGGAAAACATTAATTAATTTTCTTAAATTTAGTTGTCTCATCTGTAATATTGATATTTTTATATCATTTCACTCACTATGAACTCCTAGGACTGGATCATGCTAGGGTTTTCCCCTCAAATCTCTTGTCTGTTGACACTCAACTCCTTATGTGACCCATCCAGGATAATGGATTTAAATTACCCCTGTACGATTGCAGTCCCCACCTTAGTACAGCTCTGAATGCCAGACTCTTCTATACACTTAGAATTATGATTATGATAGACATCTCAAAGTCTACAACTCACCTCCTGATTTACTGTCATCAAATGTGCTCCTTCTACCACTTCCTCATTGAAGTAATGCCAACTTCACCTTTCTATTCGCTCAGACTACAAATCTCTGGGCCAATCTCTCTCTTCCCTTTCTGTGCCATCGCAGAGCTAGTTTACCAACAAAATGTGTTGGTCCCACTTTCAAAGTACATTAATAACTTTTGACTTTTTACAACCTTCATCTCTACCCTCTGGCTTAAACCTTCCCAGTCTCATTTAAATGGTTGGAAGAGCTTTCTAACTTGTCTCCATGGTTCCGCCCTTGTTCTTTTCCAGTGTTCAGTATCTTTTCAAAGCATTTATTAAAACTAAACACCTTCTCATCTCTCTGGCCTCATCACCTACTGTTCTTCCTCATTATTCATTATCCTCTAGCCCCTCAGGCTCTGCTCTTCATCTGCATGGAATATTTTTAATTTAGGTATTGGCACAGCTCAATCCCTTACTCCCTTCAGGCTTCTTCTCGTGTTACCTTATCACTGAGGCTTTCCTTGCAGACCGTATATAACAACAATCCCTCTCCCCACTCCTGACACAAGTTCTTCTTCTACACCTAGCAGGAGATGAACTATTTTTTCCCAATTATTCACTCCAATTCTATGTAAGAGTATTATACATCCTTACCTGTTGCCATGTGATTTGTGGTACCATTCTGCAAAAGGAATGTGTCTGCCTGATTCATTGAAATCATACTTTGCTATATGACTTGTTTGACCAATGAAAAACAGAAGTGAAAGTGTTCCAGTTATATCAGAGGCTTTACTAATTAGCTTATTAGTTTTATTTAGTTTCTTGTACCTTTTGGTCTGTCATGAGAATGCTTTGTCCCAGATTATTATAGTTAGAGTAGGACCACAATGGACCTCAGTCAATGCGAAGCACATTGATTTCAGAATTACCACAACAAAATAGGTAAAGCTAGTCATCTGGATATACTGTATGTTGCCTGTTTTATTTATTTATTGTCTTCCTTATAAAAGTGTTACTACCATAGGAGGAAGGGCTTGGTCTGTTTTGTTTTCTCCTGAATCCCCAGAACCTAAAATATCACCTGACACATGATGACATTCAATAAATTTTTACATAATGAATAATTCAAAAAATAAGTGGATATACTTATATATCTCCATATATATATTGAAAATACTAAATTTTCAAATATGAAATTAACATTGTTTAAAGTACCATGCTTTTCAAACTTTTATAGTTTCCACAATGTAGCGATGAGAGCCCTGTACATAGTATGTGCTTAATATAAATTTTCTCATATAGTTAAATTGGTATTTATCATCAGTTTGTGTCAGAGGATAAGAAATTTCAAACATGTTCTTGATTTATTAATGACTTTCTAAAGTAGTGTGAATTTTAATCTCTTTGCAGATTGTGAAAGATATGGTTTAATTGACTCAAGCTGTCTACCGATTATTTGAATACTAATAAGTCCCCTCTAGGCTCATATTGGAAAGATCATGAACTTTCAGTCTTATTAGACATTACAATTAAGATCAGATTTGATTCAATATGTCAACAAAGATGTACTGAGTACTTATTATGTGAAGGCATCATTCAAGGAGCTGTGAAAATAATTTAAAAGGTGATTTTAGATGCATATATAATATCACTATATTCAGTATGCTAGTTGAAAGGTCCAAGATAAAGTGAAAGATATCATTATATCTGAACTACTATATATGACGGAATTTTTCTTTTACTTCTTGACAGTGATGAGAAAAGAAATTACATGAGGACTTTTGATTTTCTTTTACATGGTGGTATTTTTATTTACAAGATTCCAACAGAGTTAAACATTAATCATTCAACATGTACTTACTATGTATCAAGTTCAAGACAACCTGTTAGGATCCATGTACTAAGATGACGCAGAAAAATTTTTCCCCTTAATAAGTGCCAAAATAGCTATTTCCTATACAGATATTGTTTAAAAAATAAAGAAAAATTTGGTTTAAAAATAACCATGATATTGTAAATCAGCTAATTCTAGGCTAAGAAAAATGGATTTATTTTCTCCTAATGAAAGGAAAAATCAGTTTGTGTAATTAATGTACCTATAAGGCTGATTTCCCCAAGGAAGCCAAGCAGGTCCTGAGATGGCCAAATGTCTCCGTACACTTACTTCCAGCCCCCCCCGTATCCTCAGTGACTCATGTGCCATATAATGTGATAGTTTTCTACATGCACCCTAATATGAAAAAGTTTGGCAAGTGCTGCTTTAGGGAGTTTTACACTGTCATTAGAACTACCGAAGGTTTTGACTAGAAAGTTACATCACATAGTTTATTTATCTCAGAAATGTTACTCTCGCGATTGAAAAACAATATGATAAATAGCAAAAGACAGACAACACTGAAATACGCAAGAGAATGCCCTGAGGTAGCTCTATGTCTTTCTTATTTAAGTCTCTGAATTCATGGTACTTGTTTTATTTTTTTAATCCTCTCTCTATTTTTCTCTCTGATTTCACAACTTTTTTTTTGTTTTAAAATTTTAGGTTACTGATAACAAATATTTTATTTTATCTCTAAGTACTTCTATGACTTTTAAAAATATACACACAGCTACTTTGAAAATTCATCATGGAAACATGAGTTAGTATATGAGCAGTGTTTTTCAAATTCTGTTTCAAAGTTCCTACCTCCTCCAGAGACTCTCTCTCTCTCTCTCTCTTTATATATATATATATATATATATATATATATATACTCCCTCCCCCAGGATCCAACGTCAGAAATGTTCCATTATGCTAAATAAAACAGTTTTCCTTCTTCTCACAGAAACTTACAAGATCTGTAATATCTTAATGTGCCTATAATATTTTACATATGGTGTTCAAGATTTTTCAAATTTGTTTAACCATAAACATGGTTTTGTTTCTTCCTTAGCCCTAGAGTATTTCATAAGAATAATAGTGTTAAGTGCAACACTGTTTGAAAAATATGGATATTATCTTAAAATCATAAATTTTTCAACTATTCTAATACTGTTGTCTAACATTAAATGCAATCCCAAGCCAAATCTAGTGATCTTTTTGGTTGATGAAAACTGATAAAGTGAATCTAAACTTTATTGGGAAATGCAAAGAGTCAGAAATATCCATAGAACTTTAGTTATCAATTGCTACATTTAAAAAATGTCCCCAAATATAGGAGCTTAAAACAGTATTCATTATTTTTACTAACGCTGTGAGAGTAAGCAATTTTCTCTACAGAGGCTAGATGGTCCCAGAAGTCACTTGTTGGAGATTGGCACTGGAGGTTGGCACTGGTGGCCTCTCTCTCTATGGGGGTGTCTCATCCTGCAGGAGGTTGGCCCAGATCTCCTTATCAGGCAGTCTAAGGGCATCAAGAAAACAAGCATAAGAACTGCAAGGCCTCATGAGACTTGGGCTCAAAACACATAGAAATGATTTCTTCCATACTGTCTTTATCAAAATAACTCAAAGGCCAACCCAAATCCAAACATAAGGGCAATAGACTCCACCCTATTATGTGAATGGCTGAAAAGAATTTGTGGCCATTTTTAACCTACCACAAAAGAGAAACTTCAAATGATGGAAAAGTTGAAGGGCTATACTAGCAGATATGAAAATTTATCATAGGGACATTTGGTTGGCTCTGTCAGTTAAGTAAGCATCAAATTCATGATTTTGGCTTGGGTGAGATCCTACCTCAGGTCATGATCTCACGGTTTGTGAGATAAAGCCCCACATCAGGCTCCTCACTGACAGTGCAGAGTTGACACGCAGAGTCTGCTTGGGATTCTCCCTCCTCTCTCTTTCTCCCTCCTTCATTCACACTTCCATTGTCTCCCTCAAAATAAATAAATAAACATTAAAAAAAGAAAATGTATCATAAATCTATGATACGTAAGACATTGTATATTAGTGCAAATACAGACAGATAAGATGAACAGATTAAGAATGTGTAGAAAGAGATCTTCACTCAATTTATGACAAAGATGAGACTGGAATTCAGTGGGAGAAAGGGGGTGTGTATCTGGATTTATCTTTCTTTTGGCTTTAGTTTCATAGGATTTTTATATTAGATATAAAATTCTGTGTTCAAAGTTATTTTCTTTTTTTTAAAGTTATTTTCCTTAAGCACTCTAAATCTTTTCTATTTGTCTTTAGTCTTCAGTGTGTTGATTAAGTTGTGCCTAGTTAGAGTGTTTTTTTAAAGTTTTCCTTTTGGGAGTTCATAGCTAATGCCAAATCTGCAACAATCTCAGCTCCAAATAGAGGAAGGACAGTAGTAAATTAAACACGGACAGCGATAAACAACGGCTGTCATACGTAGTAACTATGATTAGTAAGTTCAAACTACACAAGGACAGTGGTAGTTTATTATTAGTAGTAAATTATAATAACCATTTAATATAATAGAAATCCATAAGTCTACATTCATATTAAATAATTAGATAGAAAAGCTAGAGATTTAGAATATTAGCCTGCTAGGGCTTCCATAACAGAATACCACAGGCTAGGTGGCTTAAACAACAGAAATTTATTTTCTCACAGTTCTGGAGGGCAGAAGTCTAAAATCAAGGACTAGGCAGGTTTGGTTTCTCCTGAGGCCTCTCTTCTTGGCTTGTAAAAAGCCACTTTCTTGCTATGTGCTCACATGGTCTTTTCTGTGTGCATGTAACTTCCTTGTGTCTCTTCTTTTTCTTATAAAAGCAACAGTCTTATTGGCTTAGGGCCCCATTCTCAGGACCTCATTCAACCTTAATTATCTCTTTAAATAGGGGTTAGAGCTTCCATATATGAATATTGGTGGAACATTTAAGTTCATGAGAAGCAGATAATAGGTAGATAGATGCATACATAATACATACATAATACATGCATGCATGCATGCATGCATACATACATTTACATTGTTTGCAACCATTGTAGTAAATTTGGGAAGAAATAATCAATGGATGATAAATCTCTAAGAGTTGAGATTTTCATGGATAGGAGGGTGTTTGCACAGTTTTATAGTACCTCCTTACAAACTGCTTATTAGGAGAAAAAGAGTAGCTACATAGTGGAGAAAACAGACACCCCCTTGAGTGGGTGATCAGAATTAACATCACCAATGCAGAACAGAGGAATATTATGTGCCTCCAGATGTGATACGCTGAGAAAGACACAATATCACTTTTATAATATTCTGTTTGAGGATGTTTTGGGGGGATTTTTTTGGTTATTTATTAATTTATTATTTATATTGTTTTTTTAATTTTTAAGTTTTTATTTTAGTTCCAGACACATAATGGGTGGCTTAGCTGGTTGAGTGTCCAACTTTTGATTTCAGCTCAGGTCATGATTATAGGGTGATGAAATTGAGTCCTGCATTGGGCTCCATGCTGCGCATAGATCCAGTTTAGGATTCTCTGTCTCTCTCGTTGCCCCTCTCCCCCTTCACACTCTTTCTAAAATTAAAAATATAAAATAAAATAAATTCCAGTTAGTTAATGTAGTGTAATATTAGCTTCAGTGGTAGAATTTTGTGATTCATCACTTACATACAACACTTAGTGCTTATCACAAGTGCCCTCTTGGGCAGAAGATATAATAGACGTTTTTGCAAAGAAGACATACAGATTACTAACAGACACATAAAAAGATGTTAAACATCACTCGTCATTAGGGAAATACAATTCAAAACTATGATGAGATATCACCCCACACCTCTAAGAATGGCTAAAATCAATGACACAAGAAGAAAAACAGGTGTTGGTGAAATGTGGAAAAAGGGGAGCCTTCTTAAACTGTTAGTGGGAATGCAAACTGGTGCACCCATTCTGGAAATGAGTATGGAGTTTCCTCAAAAAGTCAAAAATAGAACTGTGTTGCGATTAGCTCCAACTGTGTTGCGAATTGTACTACTAGGTATTTACCCAAAGGATACAAAAATACTGGTTATAAGTGACACATGTACCCCAATGTTTATAACAGCATTATTAACAATAACCAAATAATAGAAAGAGCCTAAATGTCCACTGACTGATGAACATAACATATAAAGAAGATGTCTCACACACACACACACACACACACACACACACACACTAGAAATTACTCAGCCATCAAAAAGAACAAAATCTTGCCATTTTCAATGGCATGGAAGGAGCTAGAGTGTATTATGTTAAGCGAAATAAGTCAGAGAAAGACAAATACCATATAATTTCACTCGTATGTGGAATTTAAGAGATGTAGCAAATAAACATAGGGAAAAAATGGGCAAACGATAAAGAGATGCTTAACTATTGAGAACACACTGAGGGTTGCTGGAGGGGCCGTGGATGGGGGATGGACTAAGTGGATGATGGATATTATGGGGGCACTTGTTGTGATAAGCCTTTGTTATAGGTAAGGGATGAATCACTAAATCCTACACCTAAAACTACTATTACACTGTATGTTAATCAACTGGAATAAAAAAAATTTGTTAGTTAACACACAGTCTACTATTTCTAATATGCTTATTAAAATTTTCAGTTATTAGAATTATTAGAAGTAGCACCCCATGACACTTTCATAAAATATTTCTTACAAGTTTGCAACTCCCTTATTCATAATGAAAAAATAAAAAACACAATGAAATATATATGCAGATCTAGGCCTATAAAGGTTTTTATTTCCTCTCCAATAATATCAAGTCAAAGTATATCATTCAATACATATACTCTAAGTGTTTTTGTCAATATTTAGAAAAATAAAAAGGCCCACTTTGTAAAAAAAGTATTCTTAAATTTTCCGTGACATGAAAGACACACACACACACACACACACACACACATAAATGAAGATGACATCCAGATGTAACCCATCATCCTGAACTGAATCTTGTACTCATGGGGAAACAATTATAAAGGGGATATTATTGAGATGACAGAAAAAATTTGAAATATAGACTGTAAGATATATAAAATTATTTTATTACTTTTAAATTTCCTGAATTTATTATGTGTATGTAGTTATATAAAATAATTTCCCTGTTTATAGGAAATGCACACTGAAAAACTTCTGGATCAAGGGACATGATATATGTAACCAGAGGCTCTTCTTAGACTCAGCTAGTCATTCAGACTCACAGGAGTCTCCCAGGCCACACTGGGCACCACTCTAATCAGAAAGAACAAGGTGGGCATCGCAGCCTGCCAGAGGGGGAAAGTGAGACATTGCTCTTTCCCAAGAGTCTTTGCTGCATTCCAACAGGGAAAAGGCTGAGACATAATCCAAATCAGGATGCAGGATGAACTGATCTAGCTTAAAAGTGTGCAGATATCTTTAGTAAAATCGTCATTAGCAGTAATTCCAGGGTCCCTGAAAAGGATGTGCCAAGTATAAGAGTGAATACATTCAAGGAAGCCTGAGATATGGTTTACTATCAAGGATTCAGGCAGTTTATCAATTAGAAATCATTCTTTGCCATAAGTATCCAGTAACATTGTTGACATTTTAACATTTATGGTAAACCAGAGAAACAGGTAAACCATTCTCAGGTAAACCAGAGAAACAGAGCTAGAGGGTTAATCAGAGATCAAATTTGCATTCAAAGGAGAAATATTTTTACTAAAATTTTGATCATAACAACGAATTCTCACTTGTCTCATAAGGAATGATAATGGTAGTGTGTATGGATGTGTGTGTGTGTGTGTGTGTGTGTGTGTACTGGAGAAATAACAAGAAAACAGATGTAGCAAAATAATAACACTCGATGACTCTAGATAAAGGGGTATATGGGAGTGACCTGTACCATTCTTTAATCTTTTCTGAAAATTTGATAAATTTTCAAAGTAAATGTTTTTTGTGAGTGGATTATAATATCAAAAAGTATAAAATCATTAATGTTTGAAACGACTCTATTTTCTTTAATTATCTTTAACAGTTTTATTTCCAAATAACCCAGATTACAATATACAGTAAAGTAAATTTTCAGGGAAAAATAACCTCTCTTAACTTCCATAGTTATCAATGCAATGTGCAGTTTCTTTGGGCTTTGTAGAAAGGCTTGCTTTTAAAAAGAAAATCTGATAAAAGAGAAATATAATCTATATTTATCATGTAGAATGATGACATTCAAAGAACATAATATGTGCTGTTTAAAAATCTGCTTCTTTTTTCTCTACAGTGGTTTGAACACTGTCAATAAGAGTCAAATTTAATTATGCAGATGACAGAAAACAAGGCATATTCTGTCTTTCCTAACTGGTGCAGAAAGTTGCCTTTCAAACTTTTCTGCCTATAATCTACAAATCATTTGGAATTCTAGACACTTCCATGGAGTTCAAAAGTGCAGTCCACTTCATTTCTCATCCATGAATATCTGGATTGCCCTTAAAGCTATTAAAGGAAATGAGAATGAAAGCCTACATTCATGTAGTGAGGCCGGTCAGGAGTAGGTAGTAATGAAATGAGATGAATCCATTTTACTGATGTTGTTCCTGTATCCTCTTTCCTGATCAAATGTAATGAAAATATGGTGTATCAAAGAAATATATGTGGATGTAAAAAAATTGATGTTTTAAATTCATTTTACATGGTCCAGTTATTTAATAATCCCACTTAAAGATTGTTGATCATAGACAATGCATTAAGGACATATTTTAAAAGATAATTGTACATTATACTTTCTTAGTAGTTTATAGTCTTTAAACATTTCGTTACAAATTCTTTCACAAACATTCCTTGAACATGTATCACATTCCAATATGTGAGAAATTATTTAGAAGAAATCAGTCTTTCTGAGGTTGATGTTTTCATCCCATTTTATAGAGAAGTAAAACTAAAAGTAAATATTAATGTCTAATCATATAAGAAAAGAATGATTTTTAATATAGAATAATTTAATATATAAAACTATTTTTCATGTTTTAATGTATATATTATTTTCTTTTATGTTGGCATTATAAGACTATGTACTAATGCTATGTAGCATAGTGTGTGTTGTTGATACTTTAGATGATCTTCACATGACATAGAAAAATCACCCCTAACTTTTTCAGCAGCACCACCTTCTCATGGTCATTGTTCAATGAGATGTGGAAACACATTTGTCATCATTATAAGTGAGTCAGAGATAGACTCTGTTATTGCGTTATATTAAAATATATTTCTATTTAATATATAGCATTTCTTTTGTGAAAAAAACTATTTGCATATAGCCAACAGTATGCCCACATGAATATTACATAACAATAATAATGAAAACTTCTTACATTTCTGTAAATCATCAACAAATAGTTATCACAAATATTACTGTTTCTTATCCTCACAGCAATCCTACATTGTAGACATTATTATTCCTCAATTAAAGGTGAGAAAACCAACATTCATTTTTGCTCAGATACATATACTTAGTAAGAAATAGATATAAAAGTCTTGTATTCTTCTCACCTCAACAAATATAAATAAATATTGTTCTACTCCCAAATTTGGGGAAGTAAGAAAGATGAGAAATTAGCTGTCTTATTTCCTCAGGTGAAACTCTTTAGGAGAGAATAAATGTAGCCAAAACTTGAATCTTGGAAAATTTGACCTTTATCCTGAGAGAGATTGGAAAGTTCTTACATATTTAAGGGCTATGTTCATGGCAATTGTGCAAAGTTATCCTTAAGTGCTGCCAGGAATTGAAGAGGAGCAAGTGGCCAGATCTCAGAGACAGTTGAATTCTCCTAGACAAGGTGATGAGTGCCTGAAAATGTATCCGATTACCACAGAGGACACTGGCCTAAAGCTGAGGTAAAGGCTGTGATTGTTGGTGATTTGTTATTAGGCACCCTGAAAATTGTAATGAAAATGATTATTCTAAGCTTGGCAAGTGGAAGAAGTAGATTCCTTGAGCTGTTGAACCACCTAAACCCTGACACACCTGGTAGACCCAAGCAATGAGCAGTTCAGCACTATCTTTCATGGACTGGAGAACAACGCACAACCTTAAAAATCACTCACATAGAGTAAGCCTTGGAGGCTGTGGGTGCCTGATTTCCCCAGAAAGCACAGCTCGAAAAATTTTATTGTAAAATGTTATCCATGGAGCAAGAGTGTGGAAGACATATGGCGCAAGAAAGGAGAGAGCCAATACAAAGATGTGCAATTCAGTTAGCCAATAATTGTTCATTCTAAAAGGACATCCTGAAGAGCATAAAATGCATCTCAGGACTGACCCTCAGGGAAATAAAAGGGAAAATTATACACCATTGGTCAACATTTGTCCTCATCGGTATAAACATCACCAATTGAGGAAATGCAAGAGCTGCACTTTAATATCAACAGCTGGGTCCTGGGGTATAAGCAAGAGGAGCTTTGCAACATGGATCACGTAACTGGTTACAGAAGCAGCAGTTGAAGAAAGAAAACTATGAGGGCAAGAGAATCTTAACTCACAAGAGAGGTTCCATATCAACTACTCTGATATAATTTAAATACACCCATATGCTCTATTCAGTCTAATTCATTCCAGAATTGCCACAAAGGGGAAGGTCCAAGTCAGTCTCTGAAAAGGCTTAAAGTAAGTCAACTTTGGGAACAAATCTTCATTGTTGTATTTGTTTGTGAAGATATTCATTTCTCTTTTCCATCACCCATTTTTATTTGCTTACACCCTCAGCCAGCATTCCAACTATCCTGTGTTGTTTGTCTTTATCACCAAGGGATGCGAGTTCTTATACGCTTTACGTCTATCAGGCTGTGATTGTTTTAATTATACATTTGACACTTAGTCCTCTGTGTTAGACCATAATTTTCCTTGTTCTTGCTGTCTATTAGCAGTCCTGACTCCTGATGGAAATCAGGGTTCCATTATTCCTCTCAATCTAATAACTTTTTTCCTGTGCCTGATGAATTATCAGCATTAAGAACTTCAACATGACCAGGTGTTAGTTGTGGCTTCACATTCAGTGAAACCTTTACTGCATTCTTATGAAGAGGAGGCTCTAATCTTGGACTTCATGTTCTACTAGATTAGGTCCATGTGGGTTCTGGAATGTATGAAAAAAGCGAATGGATCCAATGGCCATGCATCCACTGTATCACCTCCTTTGCCATAAAAATGTATCTTTTGGTAGGAGACAGTGTTTTGGTAGGAGACAGTGTTGTGCATGGTACTATTTCAATATGTTAGACTTCTGTGTGACCTAGGAGAGCAATGGAGAGACTCTGGCAGATATCGTGCTTCATGGAAGGCAAATCCATATCCAGAGTAGATATTAACCCAGAAACCCAGGAGTGAGAGAGACAAGCACAAGGCCTGGGCACGAGATAAACTATCCTCAGGCTATACCTGCATGAAGCTGGTCCAAGCCCACACAGAATGGGGTTTGTGGCTTTATGTGTATGAAATCGTAAATACTATTCACTAAGTGGATAAATTACTATAGTAGATGCATAAATAGTAATGCAGCGTGCTAGGTAAGGGAGAAGAAGGAGATTTTTAAAATCACTGAAATTTGATTTTAAGCCACATAAAAGGCACACAAGTCATTAAATTTTATTTAGAAATGTGACCTTCCTTGTAATAAAGTATCTTATAAAAATCAGACTATATTCAGTGATACTTGTATCTAAAGGACGTAATCAAATGGATCAAAGAGACTTTTATTTTAAGGAAAAATGGTAGAACATTGCTAGAATTTATATCCTACACAATCCCTAAAGTAGCTAACAAAGGGTTGATGGAGCTTTTCCATAGCTGCTTAGGTATTATATTTCTGACCCATTGGTCATATTTGGACAAATATCCCATGTTCTCCAGAGTGATGTTATAAATATTCCTGAGTCAAAGACTCTAACATATTGCCTTCCTTCTCAGCAGATCCCTCCTAACAGTTAAAGAAACAGGATAGCATTAACCCCAAGGTGGGCCTCCCTTACCTTGTTAAACTCTTGGTCACTCACTGTTGTGATTACGGTTTTCTCTCCATGTTTATCATAAAAATCAAAACAACTTGACATTTCAGCAGCCGACATTTGTTTTTCTAAAGGGAGAAGTCTGCTCACAGTAAAAATCAGACACCAACTGCTTCTCTAAGATTGCTCAAATTCTTTTCTCTGGCTGACTCACTGATAAGGATATTGTGGAGCCCATGCTTATTTAGGGTTAATCACTGCTAAGATGCTTATAAGAGTGAATTCTCAACTGGAATGAATGAACCAAAAGAAAGTGCATATGCACCTTCAAACCTCTGGAATTTTCTTCTGTAATCATAAGAACTATGCATATGTACAAAATTGGTAAAATTGAAACAAAATTTCAGCATTTCTCTTCTTTGGTGTCACGTTAATTTCTTGGTGATTTGAAGAGGAAGATCAAGGAGTCCTAGGAGTAGGTCTAGATAGTTTAATATAAATACTTTTTGGTTAGAAAATGGAAGCAAAATGATATATGATAGTAACAAAATCTGAAATACTTTGCAAGAAATAACACACAAGGTATATGCAAAGAATGTTGTTAAAGAGCATGAAACAAAACCTCAACAAAAGGAAAACTGTATCATGAGGTTATATAGAAAGATTTAAAGTAAAGATTTTGGGGCACCTTGGTGGCTCAGTTGCCTAAGTGTCTGACTGTTTATTTCAGCTCAGGTCATGGTCCCAGGATCTTGCGATCTCTCTCTTTAAAATACTAGATATATATATATATATATATATATATATATATATATATATATAAAACAAAGATTTTCATCATTCTGTATTTATTATATAAGATTAATGCAGTTTTAATCAGAATCATTATAGTCAGGGTTTTGAAAATTTTAACTTGATGAATTTATAAGATTAATATAGAGTGATAGATGTTTAAAATAACCAAAATGTTGAAAAAGAACACATGCATATCATGTATTCAAATTAATTTTAAAGTTTCAGTAGTTAAAGCAATTGATTTGAGAGCTACAGGGCAAGAATAGATTTAAAAAAGAAAAGACTGGGACTGCCATAAGCTTGGGGTTGAAATAGGAGCCCTTACAAAAGTATTTTACACGAGAATTGGCATTTGTATTGCACACATCTGAAATTATAAATTTTTGCATTGAGAACTGCTTTATCAGCTTCAAAATTATGTATGTATGCTTTTCACATTCCACTAAAGCAAAACTAAAGGGAAATGGGAGGTATTACACCATGAGAGTCCATTGTTGTCACAATTTGTTGTATAGGGAAGGAAGGTCAGTAACATTTAAATTCATGCCTCAGCAAATTACACTGATAGTATAAACTTTGAACATTAACTTTTGGGTTTTGTACTAGGCATTATGCAATCTTTCAGGTTTGTACAGCAAATCATGTGGTGCAATCTTGACTGAGTGAGTAAAATCTCGCAGTTTTAGGTTAGATTTTCAGAGAAGCTGGTAATTATACGAGGTCAGTTGATTTGGGAATTGACTTGTTGAAAGCACAGTGAGATAGTGGGGAAGTGAGGCAGAGAAGTGAAGGAAGGCAATATTGATGGTTAATGAGCAGATTCTGCCATGGACAACAAAACTCAATCCAACTAGCGATTTCTGAGAAAGTAAACATAATCTGATTCTGAGTTGTCCTACTGTAGGGCAAGGAATCTGAAATATTTATCTAGTAATTCCTATCTCTGATTTTTGAAGAATGCTCCTCTGGTCATTAACTCCTTAACACCTTTGGATAACTTTGTACATGAACTGAGAATTATGTAGACAGCAAAAGATCTTAGAAAGAGGTGTTGGTGTTTTCAGTAAAAGCCATTGACCCATAAAGAATATGTTTTGATATGATGAAAAGGACAACATATATAGGATCAGTGTCTGGTAAAGAATATGAGCAGGACATTGAAAGAAACTATTATCCATACTATAGAAGGATATTTTGTTGATATCTATAATTCAAACAATGTGGTCATCTCTAATCATTATCAAGGTGCCCAGCAAAATCAACACCAGAATTCCCACCAAGGAGAAAGCTTTTATGAGTTTGGGGAAAGAAGTCCAAGTCCAACACATAGAAATTGAGACTTTGTGCTCAATGACATTTCAAATCAGTGTTAGAAATGGTTCATTGCATTTTAAAAGGGTGAAATGATAATTAGTTTCTAGTTGTAGAAAATTATTTTTCTTGCTGTTCAAATGAATTTTCTTTTCTCTTGTGAAATTACTTAAAATTTCTCCCAACTTTACTTCCATGAAGATCAAGGGATAGTGCATGCAGTTTAAGGGAGGGATGGTGGGAAGAGAAGCTCACTCAGCAACATCTCATGACCCACACCATATCTGATTTGAGAATGAGCATTAGACTCAATACAAGTCAATGAGAATTTATCCTAGGACTTCTGTTCAAACTGTAGAAACAATCATTTCTTTTCCTTTGGATGTGAAACTATAAACTATAAACTTAAGATTCATTAGCCAAGTTGACATGAGTCTTAAATTGAAGCCAAGGCAAAGCTAAGAGATGAAATTTTATTTTATTTAATTATTTTATTTCATTTTATTGATGTAATTATTTAATGACACAGGAAAATAACATTATGAAACAAGCTAGTTACAAGTAGGGGATGGAAGATGATTTCACTTTTGATTAAAAAATTGTAAAGTATGTACACAAAACACTGGACAGTTACTATAATATTGACAGTACTTACTTCTGTTCAGTGATTAAATATTCTTCTCTTTGCTTTTGTGTATTTTTTGAAACCAAAAAAGAAAAATGAGTGATTGGATATTTTAGAAGAACAGTTATTAAATGCCAGGAGTCAGGTAGTCCAAGTCCAAACCCCAGGACAGATCCAGCCTGAGTGACAGTGGTTAAGCCCAGATAAAGAGTATCATTTTTTTTTTTACTACTGGGATGCTATTTTCATCAGGCTGTTTCCTCCACATTTGATGTTCTCAGTATACTTATATTTAACAAGAATCTATGAATATTAACTGGCATAGCAGCAAAAACGATGCTAGCACCTTTGGTTTCAAATTGATAAAAATGTAATAACCATTTTATAGTTATAAAATGCACTCGAAATAAAACAAGACACATGAAACACTCAAGCAATGAAAATTTTACCAAAGACATTTTTGTTGGCATTGTTTGAACCCTGAGATGAAGGTCATTGAAGCTCTGAGATGAAAGTTAGAATAAGGTCAGACCTACGACTGGCATTTTAAATGATATAAATAATAATAATGTTCTCTATGTTATAAAAAGTTTAAATTGGGTTTTAAATTAGTTAGATTTACAATATGACTGTAGGAGAGAAAGGAAAATTAGATCCATTCTTTGTACCATTATTTTTATTTCTTCAACTTCTAAATTGAAGAACAATGGTTTAAATTTAGACCTTTGCTAATAACCAAAACAACTAACAAATAAATGTACTGCAAAACAAACAAGAGAGTACTAGATAAAAATATGGAACACTTTCTATAATTAGAATTGTGGAAAGCTTTTCTTTGCCTGTCTCTGAAGATACAAACATAAAGGAAGATACTGTATTTAAACATTTTTAATCTTGAAAAGATACCATGAATAAATTTCAAAGACAGTTAACATATTGAGGAAAATATTTTAAAAAGACAAAATGCTAATTTTGCTGGAAACATAAAGGGCTCCAACAGATCTAGAAAAATGGAACGACTAGATATAAAAATGGCCAATTTATATGTATAATATATATATTATAAAACATAATATAATAGTAAAAATATAATAGTAGATATGTATCTATAATATATATTATAATACTATACTATAATATATGAAAATATATTAGTAGATAATTATATAAATAAATACAAGTCTAACTAATCACAATTAATTTAAAACAATTAAAATATATTATTTTAACTGATCAGATTTGTGAACATTAATAAAAACTTAGAAACAATTATGGCAGAGTTTGGTGAAAAAGCAATCTCATTTCTGGAGGACATGCAGTATGCTATAATCATTTAGAGCAATTTAGCAATATAAAATATTCATAAACTAATTAGGCATTTCTACATTTAAAACGTGTCACATGGAGGCACTTGCAATAGTTACAAAATGTTCGTTTCAATATTGTTGGTAATAGCAAAATATTTAAAGGAAACCAAAATCCCATCAGTTGGGAATTTTGTCATGAATTAACTGTTTTCAATGAACTACTCTTTAGTATTTAGAGCCATCGAATTATAAGTACTTTGAACTTTATAAGTAAAATTTACCAAAGAACACAAAACCCACAGCAAGGTGTTATGTTTAGTGTGGTGCTTTTGTACCAGAAAATAACATGTGTTTATATAAGGATGTAAAGTGTAAAAATATAAACAAAGACAGATAAAAATGATTGTGAAAAATCCAATTATTCTATAAAATAAATACATGATTATTTTTACAAGTTATAACATTTTAGCATACTTTAGTCTTATATGTATGCATACTATAATTTTATCAATTTTAACCCGCATGCATCATTTTTAATAATCAGAAATAAACTACTTAGTTAACTAAAATGGGAAGAAAAGGGAATTTGCACTCATTACGCTATGCCAAATGTTAACAAATGAACAAGTCTTTTCTTTTCACAAACAGAACATGTTCCCATACTGTTACAAGTGAAGATACTTATAACTAGTTATACTGTGATCGATTGCCACTCTTTCCAAATTATAAGCTTCTTTAGCACAGTGATCATATTTCTTTTCTTTTTTTCTCTTTTTTTTTAATTGTTTATTTATTTCTGAGAGAGAGAGAGAGACAGAGTGCCAGTGCGGGAGGGGCAGAGAGAGGGAGACACAGAATCTGAAACAGGCTCCAGGCTCTGAGCTGTCAGCACAGAGCCCAACACAGGGCTTGAACTCACAAACCATGAGATCATGACCTGAACCAAAGTCGGACGCGCAAATGACTGAGCCACCCAGGCACAACTGACTGAGCCACCCAGGCGCCCCCATATTTTTAATAAATGTACACCCAAATAATTGAGTCAAGGTTTAAATTCATAGACAGTAAATAGTCCAATTACAAATTACTTGAATTTAATATAATTTGAAATATTTGATAAGTATGTAATAATTTTATATAATATTTTTATCCAATAATTCACAAGCATAATTTTATTTTATTTTTTTAAAATTTTTAAATGTTTTATTTATTTTTGAGAGAGAGAGAGAGAGAGAGAGACAGCATGAGCAGGGGAGGGTCAGAGAGAGAGGGAGACACAGAATTGGAAGAGAGGCTCCAGGCTCTGAGCTAGCTGTCAGCACATAGCCCGATGCAGGGCTCGAACCCACAAACTGTGAGATCATGACCTGAGCTGAAGTCAGACGCTTAACTGACTGAGACACCCAGGCACCCCTCACAAGCATACTTTTAAAGAATCGGCAGCATGATGGATTTATAAGAAAAACAAGATTCTACTATTTTTCAGTGCTTTTCCCAAGTCATTATTTTAGTTACTTTTATAATGTTCTATTTCTAGTTGTATATAATATGTTTTCAGAAAAATTTGTCAGTTTAAAAATTGTATTGATGTTATATTTTGATAGATGAAGATCTAGTTTACACTAATTCTATTTCCCTCATCTTCCAAGTGTGGGGAATGATGGGAAGGAGGGAGAATTTGTGTTCATGTGTGTGCATGTGTTCCCACTGATGGGATTTAGTGGGAGTACATAGCCTATTAGTGGAATTTGTAAGACAAATACATATATTACTCCATTATCTTTCAGATATTGATACTAAAGATACCCTTGCAATTCTTTTAATGTGATCCATTTATTTTTGTTTATTTTGTTTCTTTATTGTATAAATTCTGAAATAGTTTAGGATATTTTCCTTATTCCAGATGGTTTCATATTTTTAATGCTGTGCCTTAACTGGATTCTTTCCTCCCTCCTTACTTCTTTCCTTCCATTCATCATTCTTTCTTAAATGCTTGAAGGCTGGACAATTGGTAGGTACTTAAAATATGAAGATTCTTTCATCACTTCTGGACATTTTAGAAATTATTTATTTACACAGATGCTTTCTCTATTTACCTTGTTCCCCGAGAGCTCCTACAATCAGATTGGCGGATGGAGTACACACAGCATAGAGCTGGAAAGGGCTTCTTCGGATATTGACTTTATAACAGTGTGATCAATTCAAAGTAAAATGTTGATGAGGCTTCAAAGCCTGATAATCGCCTACACTCACACCTCAGATGGACTCCCCTGGGCAGCAGCCACCTCTGGTCACCAGAAAGCTCACTCACACTGATCATTTAAACTCCCCACGGGTCCTAAAACAGCAAGACATTGGGCTGGCCTGAAACTTACCTCAGGACAATCATGGACTCTGGCTGCCTTAAGGACCCACAGCCCAATTACTTGGCCTTTCTTTTCCTGTTCTACATCTAGGGTACTTCCATCTCCGCCTTTATACCTAGGACTACAAAAGCCTCATGTTGGTTCTTTCCCCCACAATAGAGGTTGATTTCTCATCAGAAAAAAATGTCCCAGAACTTTTAAGGATAAAAGTCTCTTTAGCCTCCTTCACATCCAGCTTCACACAGGAAAGCTTTGCTTCACTATTAAATAGAAGTTTAAAGAGTCCGTTTCTATTTCAATCTGAGGAAACAAGTCAGGTAGCACGGCTGGGACTTTTTATTTTCCTAGTTCAAATGATCATTTGAGTGAACAAGAGCATGTATGCTTGAATAGGAAAACTACGAAGCAGGAAACCAGGGAATTACATGTACTGAAATATTGGCACAGAAAAACAGAATAGAAATCGGAGTGGTTAGTACTTACAGAGTAAAAAGGTATTAAATTAGGGGAAAATTTATATCACAGTAAAAACAAAGCAGCCCAGAAACATCTGCAAATGTTTAAAAATACTCCATGATGGGGCACCTGGGTGGCTCAGTGGGTTAAGCCTCCAACTTCGGCTCAGGTCAGATCTCGTGGTTTGCGGGTTTGAGCCCCACATCAGTCTCTCTGCTGTCAGTCCGGAGCCCGCTTTGGATCCTCTGTCCTCTTCTCTCTACCCCTCTCCTGCTTTCTCTCTCTCTCACAGTGTCTCTCTCTCTCAAAAATAAACATTAAAAAATATATGTTTAAAAATACTCCATGAGTGGAAATTTTCTTTCTATCTGATTATATGCCATGTGAAGTATCTATCTATCTACTAGCTAGCTGTATGTAAAGCAATAGCTGCAAAAATAGCAAAAGAGCTTCTTTACTAAATATCAGGTTATTTAAATGAAATATAACATATTCACCAGCATCTGTAAAATTGTAAAGATTATGAAGAGAGTTCTTATAATCAATTTTGAGTTAACAGCTTGATGCACTTTTTAAATTGTCTAAAGACACAACCAGTTGTTGATTTTGAAGCTGAGTTGTATCTGTAGTCATAGTCCCACTATCAAATAAGTAAGTTTGATGCTAAAAACAGAAAAAATACATTATTCATTCATAAACCTATTCTATATTAAATATTCATTAAGTATTTATTTTTTAAGCACTGTCTTAACTAAATTGATTTCTTCTCTTATAGAAGTTTAAGATTCAATGTAGAAATGTGTAAGCTCCAATTAAATATAATTAAGACTTTAAGTATATATAATCTATATAAATACATAAACAAACATTGGTATATACACATACCTACAAATACACATATATGAGAATTTAAAGCTATCAAGAGAAGATACATTGTCCTAAAACCTATAAAGAAGGGATGAAAATTGGAGACATTGGCACTGAAATATGAATTATAGGTTGACACTACTTAGGATAGGAACCTGTAAACCTTTGAATAGTTTCTGAATGATAGAAGAAACAAAGTAAAATTGTTTGTCTGATTCAAATGTTCTGGTGTCCCAGAGCGGAAATTATTAAAAGACCCTTTACCACTGCCTGAATATCACCTTCAGATGCAGGAAAGACCTCAGATAATCCAAACATAATACACATGAAAGCTAGACAGTATCTCTTGGGGCACCTGTGGGGCTCAGTTGGTTGAGCATCCAACACTTGGTTTCCTCTCAGGTCATGATCTCACAAACCGAGGCCCTTTTGCTGACAATGCGGAGCCTGCTTGGGATTCTCTCTCACCTTCTCTCTGCCCCTTCCCTACTCGCACTCTCTCTTTCAAAATAAATATAAATAAACGTAAAAAAAAAACCTAGACAGTATCTCTTCTTTATAAGCATTAGTTCTATGAAATCCATCTGCTACCAGATTCCTGGTAAAGTTGATTAGGGAAAACTTCCTGTGCTTACCTTGGGAGTAAAAATTTTGCAACAAAAGTTCTCTAAAACTTCTAACACAGCAAAGTTTCTTTAATATGTTTTAAGTATTTTTTTAAGTAGGTATAACTAAAGTCTCCTGTCTTTAAAATCCTTCTTTTATGCAGATTACTTTTTGAAGACACAAAAACAGCAACCAAGGAAATCCAGACTGTCGTGCAGAAATTGTTCTGTTAGGTAATTCTCACAGTCTGGTCAAATTTCCTTTAACCCCTTTAATAACTTTTCTATCCAGCCTATTTTTTAAAATGGACACAACAGTTTCTCAATGTATTAGAAGCGCAGTTTCTAGAATGAAGTTTGCTGTGTTTAAGCAGTAGCTTTTGCAGCTCTATCAGCAAAATCGCTGCCTTTAGAAACTCTGTCCTTCTGCCCTGTGTAAGCTCTACAATGAATTACTGACATACGAATAGGCAGTTGTAACATTTCTGGCAAAGCAGCCATAAATTTTCATGAGATATTTTAGTTCTCATTTTAAGTAGAAAATCTTGTATTTAAAACTTTTTTCTGCTGTATTACAGACATCACAGCTGCATTATACATATGTAAGTATAAATGTGTATTTGTATATGTGTACATAATACATATTTTATTTATATGACCAATCACTAACATTATCAAGTATGCAATACAAATAGAAATATTAGATAAATAGGGCCAGATGTTTAAAATTTGAGATTCTCAAAGCTGAAGGACAGGCTATAGCCAATTTAGCTTTCAAAGCCTCTCCAGATTCTAGATCTTTGGATTCTACATCTCCAGATGCTCTCCAGAGGAGCTTGAGAATTATCATGCAATTGTTCTGGCAGAGATTTTGTTTGTTAAGCCGGAATCCACTATGTGTAATACTGTACTAGTCCACCAAATTGTTTATTTTGTTTCTAAATAGCTAAAGAAAAGAACCTGCTGATAAGGCTGATATTTGGATTGTTTGGTTTTTAGGAAGACACTGCATCCCTGAAGATAGAATATGTGTCCTTCACAATAATCTTGCCCTTATTCAGCTATAATGCTGGGTTTAGCACATATTTCTGCCCATCTCTCATGGGTAGAGATCTTTTCTTAGTACTTTCCAATTGCAGTGGGTTTTCTGTAGTGTCTTTAGCAGCAGGCTTTGTTGCCCTTAGGACACTAATAAAAGGACAAAAACTGTTGCTCTTCACCCTTGATATTGTGGCTTGTTTTTTTCAATAATTGAAATAAGGGAGATGGGTCCACAATTGCCACTGTTTCTCTAAAGTCCAGCACCAGGAAGAAAACTTTCTCACAATTCTCCATAGACAAAATTCTTAAGGCAGATTTTTTATTATTATCACTTTTTTTTCACTTAAAAATGTTTATATTTTTGACTTGAGAAAAATCAGAATACACATCACCATCATAATTTGAAGGTTTTATCACAATCTACGGACATTTGATTTTGCTTCTGAGAAATCCCATGAAATTCCAAGAAACTATGATCCACGTGTACGGTAGGAGTTATATACTCAAATATTTGGGAAATCTGTCTGCTGCTCAGCAGCAAATTCACTCAAGTATTGTGTTTCATTTATGTAACGGCTTATGCGCCCAGGATCTTACTCAGAGTTAGAGGTAAACCACTGGTTGCTACGTCACTGGCATTTCTCTGAGTTGTTTTCTTCTAAGATCTTATTTGTTGCCATACATTTCCTTCCTTATTTTAATTCACACTTTCTTGCCTTTGGTGCTTATTGTAAAATATCCCTTCATATTTTCTCCTTTCATGAACCAGCTTTCATTAACTACAAGTATATACTTAAACAGCAATTATGTTTTATTCATTTCCTTGAGAAAGTCAAGTTAAATATAATTATAATTTGTAATTATATTTCTTCTTCTACCTGATTATTATATACCCTCAGGACCTGTTGATCTGCCTGAGTCCATCTGGCATTATTGGATCTCTCCTCATATATTAAATAATACTAATCTCATCAAAATATATTAGCATGATGTTACAATATCTGATACTATGAATCACAAGACATTTCTTAGTAGTTATTTTTTAATAGTAGACATGAGCGTAATTTAATTATGTGCGTGCACATCACTAACAAAAATCTAACTTGATAATATATGATGCATAAGCTACTTGTAATATTAAATATTGTTAGATTGTGTCATAATGTGATGTGTTCACCATTCTAGGTAAATCCATGTTTAACAGAATTGAGTTTCAGAATGAAATGCAATTATTAATAAACTACTTTGGGTAGAAAATATTGTACAAAAATTCTAAATTATTTTCTAAAACCTGTAAAACACATTTCAACTGCTGTATTTACTTTCAATTACTCATTAATGTATATACGAATTACAGGACATTTCAGTGTGTAATACCACATCCTTATTTATAAATAAATGTTTTTCTTTACTGATGCAAATTTGAGCAGCTGCTATAGAAGTATCTGGAAGTATCGGAAGTGATGACCTCTATTATTCTTTGAAAAAGTATTCCTTTTGTTGTCAACAGATAACTCTTGTTTTTACTATACATTTTGTTCATCTAATATATAATAAGCACATTAAAAATACTTCTAGAAAAGTGTCACTACACACACTAACATGGCAATGAAAACCAAGAAAAAAATTGATGAATACTGTGTGTGTGTGGTGTGTGTGTAGACACACACACACTACATATGTGTGTGTATATATATATATATATATATATAATGTAGATATTTATGTAATATATATAATTTAATATATGTGTAGATATGTAGTCAGTGTATGTGTTTGGTTGCCTACCACATATGACATGTCATGGACAGCGGGAATACAAGGATGATTACTGATAGGATCTCTCCTTTCAAAAATGTCAGAGTCTAATAGGGTCGTAAACAATTTTTTTCCTGGTAGAAAACTATAAAACATAATGAACATAATGAATGAAAAAAAAGGTTATGTTTGCCATTCTTATTTTTGTCAGAAGTCGGAAGCTACAATATGTCTCTTTTCTCTTCTACCAAATATCAAAAACACTAAAAGAAAAAGGAAGTAAAATTATTTGGTATAAATTAGGCATAATGAACTGAAGCAAAGAAATGCAAAGTCACCTGAGAAAGTCCAAATACCTCCCAACGTCACTGCAATACCACTGAACTTCTAATTCATCTTTAAGGAGATTGGATTTAAAAAGGAGAGAGGGGATATCTACCATAAAAGAATTGGAAAATTGAGATTAATAACAGCTGTATCAGCAGCTAGGAAGAGGACATCCTAGCCAACTAGTAAAAAAAAAAAAAAAAATCACAGTTCCTTTGAAATGATTCTGACCATTCCTAATGTGGACTTTGATACTTCAGGTAATTTTTGAACTGATTCCATCACAGATTTAATCTACCTAATCTGTTTTTTTTTTATTCCAAGATTACCAATCTGAGCCTATTCTTAACAAAATAGAATCCAAACTAATCAATGAGAACTTCATAAAGAGAATGTGACTCCCTCCATTATGGGACTAAATATCAGTATTGGCTATCACTTTACCAAATATTTTTGTAAAATGAAAGTTCCTGAACTCTCAGTAACACCAAACAATTTGAAGCTGAGTGATGACTTTATTTAATTTTACTTAATGCTTCACCCTTGATTTTAGAGAGTTGTGTATGATTTAGAAGGTTATATATGAACAGCTGGACAACGTGAGACAAGATCGTCAACATGACAACAGACCAGTGTGGGGGCAGATATTAACACCTTAACTATAGCACGTGTGCCAAGTTCTTACTTGTTATGTTCATGATATTTCCATATCAAGAAGGGAAAAGGACTTTTTAGGAGAGTGAGAACATCAGTTCTGAAATAAAACAAATTTCCTAGCTTTGGCTGTGATGCTGAATATGGCCATTGCTTCACCCAATACACATTAGTAATTCTCAAAACTGAGAATTCTCAAATACTGAGCGATCAGGAACAAGGAGGGTGGTGTTTGTTGATTTTGTTCCCTTGAGGTGAATTGTCATTACCACATGCATTATTATTGCTATTTATGTATCATGTAGGTTACCCACTCGGCGATGGTAACCAGATACCTTTGTGTCATCCAATTTTTGCCTAAATTTCCGTCAATATAATTACCAGTCTGCAATTCCACCATTGCTTCATTTGTGCTTGTCATGTGTACAAATTCTGACCTAATATTTATCTCATGGATTTTTCTGGGTTCCCTGCCGGAAATTTCTCTTGTGTTCTACCAGCACTTGGAAAATAAGTGTCACAGAAAAAAATAGCTGAGTCATTTACCCATACCCCTGATGTGAAAAATATATTTAGTCTAGAATCAAAAAATCTTGTCCGAACCACTACCTTTGCTACTTAGAAGCTGTGGGAACTGACATCAGCTAAACTCCCAAAATTTAGTTCTTTCCCTAATAAAATGAGATACATAATACATTTTTCCACATTAATGTGTCATCATAAATATAATTCTATTCTTTGCAAATATAAAAAGCCTTGCTCACTCACAGGAACCAAATCAATCAATGGTAAATTGACATCAAACCGCTTAAAAATCTAATAAAAAATTCCATCATCAGGAAGTTTTTCTCTACTTTTGGTTGTTTGTCATAATGTAGGAAATGCTCCTATATAATTGACTTAATTTTTTTATATATCAAAGTAATTTATACAAGGTAATTTTTTTATAAATCAAGGTATTTGCTTATTTATATTCCATCTACTTCCAAAAAGCGAATGAGTGGATGTACCATAAAAGTGTAATACAATGAGATGAGATATTATTAATAAAACATAAAGACAATTTGTAAAGGAATAGAGAAGGAAATATATCAGTACATTTTGATAGCAGAACTATGCACAACCAAGCACAAATTATCTCTGAGCTATTCAGCAGTGGGATGTTACCATGTAGTCTCGTGCTCCATTTTTAAAATGCATATGAATGGCTAATTAGCCAAAATTTAAAAATCGTATCTGTATTTTAATCATTTGTATTTAATTCCCTGGAATTTCAGTTCCATATAGTGAAATGCCCAGTGCCAGGACAGAGGCATTGTTAAGGAAGTTGCTAGTAGTTTGCACAAGTGAAGTTTCGGAAGAGACTGGGATATAGTGGGTCAGGCCTGGGCTTTCCAGCCAGATCCTGACCTTCATCACTTCTACAACCTTTGCAAGTTATTAATATCCTAATGCCTCTGTTTCCTTACCTGAAAGATCCTCACAAAGCCTACCTCATGCTGTTGTCTTGAAGAAAAATGAGTCAATACATGTCAAGCACTTAGAGCATTGCCTGGTCGTAGTCACTGTTCAATTTCAGTGCTTTGTTTTAAAGTGATAGTTCCATGAAGCAGATTTGCTTTAGAAAAATTCTCAATGTAACTCAATAAATATATTCTCAGTAACTCAGTAAAATAAATGGATATTGCTTGCCTGCACAGTGTTCTGAGAAAATCCCATGAGGTCCTTTTAAATCAGGGTGCAGGTACATGAGGTTCAATAGTGTGCTAGTGATACAAGATGCATGTATCATCTTGATTACAATTTAGAAAAAAGGGGAGAAGGTGTTCCTACCATAAAGAGAGCAATTAGTGTGTCAGCGTGTAAGGGGGTGGAGGGGATGTAGGGAGTAGTAAGAAGATAGAGTGTACAACGACGCCCTGCTTGCTGCTCCTGCACGTGCAGTTTTGTAAAAAATGGAATGATTGAGGCCATGCCTATTGGAAAATGTACTGTAGACTAAACTGATTACCTTATCTGAACCGTAGTGTCTGTTATTAACTGTGTTCCCAGGACACCAGAATATTAGATCTGATATAAGAGAGAGAGAGAATATTGTATTTGGTCTTGGAGCAGCTCTCACGGCAGATGTCATAGTATTAGTACTAAGCAGTATAATGCTCTTGACCAGTGGGTCTAAACTCTAGGTGCAAATTTGAGTGATCTGGAGAGTTTTCAAAAGTCATATGCTTAACCACATCCCCCCAGTTTGGATTTAATTGGTCTAGATTTGGAATATCACTGTTTTCAAAAGCTCGGGTAAATTCAGGGTGACTGCACTTCTCTGAATGACTCAGACTGAAGAGGGCGGTAGCAGCAACAACCGAACCAAGAACAGGTCTTTTCACTTTGCAATTTTAGCAACAGAAATCTACATTTGCTACTTTGGATTGAGTAAGCAAGTACCAGAGATTCTTGGGAGTATCTGGTGAAAATAATCCAGTAAGGACACTTCTGAAAATAGTGACAAGTAAGTGATATGATACCTTATTTGGTATTTCAAATTCTTTGAGTAAGAAATAGCAGACACATATGTTTATATTATTTTTATACAACATCAAGATTATATATTTTTAAAACATTTATTTATTTTGAGAAAGGGAGAGAGAGCAGAGAAAGGGCAAAGAGAGAGGAGAGAGAGAATCCCACGCAGGCTCCATGTTGTCAGCACAGAGCCCAGTGCAGGGCTTGAACCTACAAACTGTGAGATCATGACCTGAGCTGAAACCAAGAGTTGAATGCTTAACCAACTAAGCCAACCAAGTGCCCCCAAGATTATATTTTTGTCTGAGTTATTTGAATAATGGCTCAAATTATATATCTATATCTATATGTATATACAAAATCACAAATATTTTCTGTGATAACCTGATTTTTCCCAGAATGCTTTTATTTTGATTTGTGAATAGAAATATATTTCCAATCATAGCTGAAACTCTCACCTTTATAAACAGTATTTTTAATGGTAAAGGATAGGATACTTTATAAAATTAGCCAGAGTATTATATAAAATTCACCTTTATATCTTTGAAGGGCTTTGATATCTACCTAATTTTAAAGGGCTTTTGGAAAAGGAAGGATGAACTGACTGGATTTATTTTCTCATGTAAAGTAGGAACCGAATGTCAAAGCCATGTTACACATTTTACCAAAGGAAAAGGAACAGTTACTGAAATTGAAAAAGGAAGAATTCTCTCAGAGGTGGACATTGCAGAATATTTATATACACTAAATTCTAACCATCAGAAAAATTACCTTAAAGTGGAAAATATAATTTAGGTTTCCATTTGGATTGTCATAGCAAAAGAACAATAAAAGCATGAATACATTGTATGCAAATTTGGCTCTTTTATATCTTTTAATACTGTATTTACTATTTATTGTCAAATATGTTTTGGGTTCAGTCTTCAATTCTTTAAAAAACAATAAATAAATAATAAAAAAATTTACTCAGATTTTATCTACTTATCTCTTACAGTATTTTCCAACTATAAGCTCTATTATTCTATATAAATTATGTATTTTTTTAGTAAGTCATTAGAAACAATTTTAAAATGTATAGTATGCATTTAACTTTGTTTAGTTTTGATCAAACCAAATATGTGTATTTTAGTATCCTGCCATGGTGTTTTGAGATTTTATTTTTTTTATTTTATTAAAATTTTTTTTTATGTTTATTTATTTTTGAGAGACAGAAAGAGACAGAGCGTGAGCAGGGGAAGGGCAGAGAGAGAGAAGGAGACTCAGATCTGAAGCAGGCTCCAGGCTCTGAGCTGTCAACACAGAGCCTGACGCAGGGATTGAACTCACAGACTGAGAGATCACGACCTGAGCTGAAGTTGGACGCTTAATCGACTGAGCCACCCAGGCACCCCTATTTTATTTTTTAATGTTTATTTTATTTATTTTTGAGAGAGAAAGAGAGGGAGAGATCAGGGGAGGGGCAGAGAGGGAGAAGGACAGAGGATCTGACGCGGGCTCCACACTAACAGCAGAGAGCCCAATGTGGGGCTCGAACTTACCAACTGTGAGATCATGACCTGAGTCAAAGTCAGATGCTCAACTGAATGAGCCATGCAGGTACCCCTGTTTTGACATTTTATGACTAGAATAATATCAAGTTCCTCAATGGTGTTTTGTCATTTTATTACTGAAATAATAGCACAGATTTATTCCCTCTTCCCCTGGGATTTTAAACCTCCAGTTTCTTCTTATGTTGTCTCATCTGTGTGGCATCATTATCCAGTCAAGGGAGAGTTGGTTACTACATTTTCCTGAAGGCAGCCAGTGATTGAAATCTATTCACATCAATTTGTTCCTTCAAGTTCCTGGTTTTATTCTGCTTTGGTTAGTTAACCTTTCAAAGATATAATTACTCTGTTTGTGCCAATGTAATAAGATCAAACAGACTGTATCCCCTCCATAAATCTATTCTTTGTGGAAAATACTCACACAGAAATTACTGAAACAGAAAAAAAAATGATTTAAGAAAACATTCACCTTCTATATGTGTTTCAATGTTTTCTATTTGTGATTGTTTATAGTGACTAGTAGTTAAAACTGTACTTTAGAATTAAAATAAAATAAAATTGAGAACATACTGGACAAATATGGTAGAAAATAAGTAAAATTTGCATAATTATGTTTTAAAATATATTTTATTCATTTTACATTTCTATTCACAGCCATGAGGCTTTGGGTAGAGATCTTCTTCAGGTGTCTCTGCTGTGACCTCATGGAGGAGGAAGAAATTGTGAAGATCTTTTTCCACTATGACTAAGTCTTCAGTACTTGTATGCTCCTAACTCTTCCCTCTTGCTTCCTCTCTACCCCAGAGCCTTTGTTTTGGGGGTCCCTCAAGAGTGAAATGACCACTGAGATGATCCGCCTTCTCCTTGCCAATTTCACTGTTCCTGGGAGAATATGGAAGGAGGCGGTGGTCAGTGCTTCCTTCAATTTTAGATTCTTTCTCTACCACCACAGCAAGTGATGAACAGTTTAACTCTCATTTTTGGTTTCCTGTTATAGTAGCCACTCACATCTGACAGTTCATCTGTCTCTCAGGTAAGCTGAGCTCCTAGCATATCCTTGAGAAAGATATGTTTCTTCTACCAAAACAAGCAAGGCCATATCCATTTTTCTCATTTGTAAATAATTCTAATTTAAAAGCATTAGGAGAAAGTTAATAACTGCTTTTTAACATTGATGATGACGCTGGAAAACATAAAGTATTCTGTAAGCAGTTAATTGTTATCAATGACTTAGATACCATAATACTTGAGTCCCAGGAAAATCTAACTAATGGTAAATTCTTACATAGTATCTTCAGTTTTCTGTTTGCTGTAGCCCTGACCTCCAAAAGCAAATTATAATTTTACAGCACAATTGAACAAAGTGGGAATAAGTCATAAAAAATGTGTTCAACTCTCTAGTAAGCGTGAATACTCTGTAATTATAGAAAATATTGTCATATGGTCCTAAAAATTTCCCATTGGTCCTTAAAAAGTGCCACCTTATTAATTTCTATGCCATCATTTATTTCTATTCAATAGACAAGAAAAATTAAATAAGCAAAATAAAGGTAGATGCCAGCTCTCTAGTTGTTTAGAAAAGTGTCCTATTGTACCTAATTGACGAAAAGTACCTAATTGACTCTACTGCTATACAATGGTTTCCAAGTAGACTGATAATTTTATTTTGAATATAATATCATTAATTCTTCAGGCACCAGCTTTGGTTGCTCTAAGATTCTCCTTTTTCTTTTCTTCACTCACTTTTACTTCATTTATACTTCCCAGGCACAGAAGCTATGCATTGTTATCCTGTCACTCATATTTTAATTTTCTCCTGTCTACACAAATACTTCTTAAGTTCAACCACTTCTCATTCTCAAGATGCAGTTTTCAAACCAAAAGTAGCTATGCCCATGCTCTAGATTTGGGGATTCAACACTCTGGTAGATCCTTTACATTTCTCCACTCTCTTCTCAATTAAGATTTTTAGGTTTCTAAGGATACTCCTTAATGATGAAAATATAATAAGGCATATATGAAGTACATTTTTCTCTTCCAACTTTTAAAAAGGCACGTTATATATGTTTCATAGGTCTTTCCATTCTGAAGATATCAATGTCAGTGACAAAGCACTCTTTCTGTGGCTTTATCTCTCCCACTTGTAGGAAAACCAGCTCCTGGAATTTCCTCCAAAATAGTTTTGTCAATCGGGAGGGACTGGGCTCCAATAATGAGTCCTCTAAAGATGTGACTTTCAATACTCCATGGTCCCCACTCTGTATTATGAAGATTCAGATTTCTACTGATATTAAAAGCAGAAGATATGATGTCAAGATATCCTGAAGCACCAATGAGTTGGCGCTTCTTCTATCATCTATTCCAAATTTGTAGATGCCCAAGATTTAAAAGAGTGGGTTTTACATTAAGATTATCAGTTTTCAATGTTAAGTGGTCAAAAATAGCTGTAATCAAAGCCAGTGCTACTATTTCTGTTGTCAGTACATTGATTACTTGATGCTGAATCTACTGTCATCTTGGTCCCACTGTTCATGATGGGACTAATGTTCACACCTTATAGTTTGTAGTTTGTAGTTTGTAGTTCACACTTTCTAAAGTCACACAGACATTGTATAGAGATAATTTCTTCGGACTTTACAAAATTTTAGGTAAGTGTTTGTTTGTTTTGCAGTTACTACAATTGCGCCCCCATCCACCATATCTGTGCATAAATGTACACGAATAGACCCAGTATACATCCTAAACATCAGATAGGTACAGCTCTTAGAATACAGGTATTTCCTGACTTACCATGGGGTTTTGTCCCAATAAATCCATCATAAACTGAAAATATCAAGTCGAAAATGCATTTAATACACCTAACCTACTGAACATCAGAGCTTAGCCTGGCTTACCACAAGCATGCTTAGGATACTTACATTAGCCTACAGTTCAGCAAAATCATCTAACACAAAGTCTATTTGATAATAAAGTTTTGAGTTATCGCATATAACTATAAACCTGCCCAGATTATCTCTTAATTTGTTAGCCTAGACTAGAGACTTTGTATTCAAAATGCTATCTATAAACAATATATAATATATAAATAACAATAAATAAATAAATAAATATGACTTCATTCATAAACACTGTTATCTCTTACTCTTTACTATACTCTCAGACATTTTTATGTATAACCCAAATTGATGGACTTTTTGATGAGCAAGGCCAGTTGTAAATATTATTATTTTAATTTAAATACATGAAACTTCATGATGAACACATATTTAACATAGTGCTCCCTAGGTAATTTCCTTTCCTATTTCAGTATTAGTACTTTCCAATTTCCTTCTGTTTAAGTAACTTTGCAAATAGATTTGACCCTTGAACAACACTAGTTCGAACTGTGTCAGTCCACTTATACACAGATTTTTTTCGATAAGTAAGATACAGTACTATAAATGTATTTCACTGTCCTTATGATTTTCTTAACATTTTCTTTTCTATAGCATACTTTTGTTATAAGAATACAGGTATACAATACAAGTAACATACAAAATGTGTGTTCATTGACTGTTTATGTTATCAGTAAGGCTTGCAGTCAACAGTGACTATTAGTTAAGTTTCTGGAAAGTCAAAATTATACGTGGATTTTCGATTGTATTGGATGAGGTGGGGAGTAGGGTGCTCAGTTCCCCTAACCACTATGTTGTTCATCTTGTTTACCAAAAGTCTTAAATCCAAGGACATAATAATAAAATGATCAATGTACCTATTTGTTGTGTGTAAGCATCTGAATCTATTGTACTCTGAAATATCTTGATTATTTTTTACAGGGTTACTTAGTTCCCTAGGCCTGCAACATTCTCAGGGTTCTTAGCAATGGATGTACATCAGAATCACCAAAGGGTGGTGGTTCTAGTTGCTAATAACTGTCCTCTGCTCCTCAATTTCAATTCAATGGAAGTGCAAGTTCCTCTAAGTATGCACATTTTGGAAAAAGAGAGAAAGAGAATCCACCTAATGCTACAATAAAAATCACAGGGTGCCTAGTTGGGTCAGTTGGTTAAACGTCCAACTTCAGCTCAGGTCATGATCTCACGGTTTGTGTACTGAGCCCCACATTGTCCTCTGTACTGACAGCTTGGATCCTGGAGCCTGCTTCAGATTTTCTCTCTCTGTCTCTCTCTGCTCTTTCTCTGCTCGTTCTCTCTCTCTCAAAAATAAATACACATTAAAAAAATTAGAGTGAAAATCAATTAAGAGCCACTACTCTAAATTAAGAACTAAACTAAAACCTTTGCCAGTGCCACCTCTTCATTATCAGCAATATATCCAGGTTTACTTCAAAATCAGAATAATCATTTTGTATAGGTAGGAATTAGCCAGTGACTATTCATGTTAACTCAATCATTTACATTTCTATACTTTGTGACTGAATTCTATATTAAGCCTTTAGCCTCTCAGGACTGGAATGTTTTTGCTCTGAACCACAGATTCTTAGGAAAACAACACCCTCCTATGCATCAGGGACTGCCGGCCTCTTCACTACACCTACTCCTGCTTGGAGTTCCACTGATTACTATTTTTCTGCCACTGTGATGTTCACCATGGTTTTGAGATTTAGCTTAAATTTAGCTAATTACCTTGCATGCAAACTTTTTCATTTTGTACCATGATTTTCCTTATTTTCATAATCTTTTTTTAATTTTTAAAACTAACTTCTGGTCTTTCTCTCAAAGATGGGCAATCAGTCTATCCCTCTCAAACAACAGGTTCTTCCAAACTCCTTACACCTTTTATTACTTGTATCCACATCATAATCTAGCCATTTATCCCACCTTTGAAAGAGATAAGAAGAGACATTCTTGGGAAGGCAGGCAAAGGGCTACCTTTAAATGTCATAGACTGACTCTAAAAAATATGACAAAAATAATTATTCTGTGTAGCACCTTTTAAGATGGTTTTATTTTTGCAAGGGAGGGAAGAATACTCAATAATAGTTCAATCAATCATAGTCGATAGATTAGTTCATCAACCCCCAACTGATTTCAATTTCTTTCTCTTTGAATTTGCCATCACCTCTTCATTATTTGTTGGATGACCTTGGAAAACTTTATTATATTTTGAGGCTCAATTTATCATCTATTCTTTCGGGATAATAGTAAATACCATGAAGACATATTGTAAATTTCAACCATAGTTCCCATAATTTTATATTCCATGAAACCACAGCACTTCCCAAAATCTCTAGCAACTCATGTAGTGTTTTACTTTCTTCCAAATAAAAATGAAAAAAAAAAAAAACCCTGCAACTATCATATACTATGATTTTATAAAATGAAACCAGTTTGGGGCGCCCCAGTGGCTCAGTTGATTAAACCTCGGACTCTTGATTTCGGCTCTGGGCCTGATCTTGCGGTTCCTGAGTTCTAGCCCTGCATCAGGCTCTGCTCTGACAGTGCAGAGTCTGCCTTGGATTCTCTCTCACCCTCTCTCTTCTCCTCCCCTACTCATGCTGTCTCTCTCTCTCTAAAATAAATAATAAAAAAATGTTTTCTAAAAATTATAAAAGAATAATAAAATGAAACCACTGTAACACTAAGAAATAATATAAACTCAGAATAAAATTAGAATCTTTTAAACTTAAAACATATTTGTTTATATGTTTATAAACTTATATATATATATTTATAAAAACTTCTAATTTTCATGTTTTTCTCATTTTACTTTGGACTTCTGAACATTTTGTCATGAATGGAGTAGTGTGCTTGCAGCACAGGATAAGCCAGGAAGCAGGTGTTCAAGGCCGATTAGCGCTCTTTGCTAATGGTGAAATTAGCTAGAAAATTTCAGAAGACAAATTTTTTACTTTGTTGAAGATTAAATTTTTTTTACTCACTCTTTAGACAAGTACAGATATAAGAACTTATTTTTATTCTTATTACATTTCCTATGTCACATAATGAGACTCAAAAATGAGTCCTTTGTTAATATTCAGTCTCCTCAGATAATTTTTATTTGAGAAAATGCAATTTATTTTGGAATCTCTATCACATATATTAAGGAAAGACAATGAGGACGGAAATCATAACACCCATGGGATTTCTATGGGACTTTGAAAATCAGGGATTATTGTATTTAAATAAAAATGTTAACTATAAAAATATACGATAACAATTGACTATAATTTTTAAGATCTCTTTAAATGTAATACATAGAATTCTGCTAAATTGTTTAAACAGACATATGTTAGATACTTCAAGGAAGGAATTGATCTTATCATCACTGCCTATTAGCTTCTTCATTAGATAATCATTATTTTCTTTTCATTTTTTAGGAACATATATTCATTGGGGCACCTGGGTGGCTCAATCAATTAGGTATCTGACTTCGGTTCAGGTCACGACCTTACAGTTCTTGAGTTTGAACTCTGTGTTGAGCTCTATGCTCACAGCTCAGAGCCTAGAGGCTGCTTCAGGTTCTGTGTCTCCTCTCTCTGCCTCTTCCCCACTGGACTCTGTCTCTGTCTCCCAGAATAAATTAACATTTAACAAAATTTAAAAAGATACGTTTATTTATTTATTTATTTTGAAAGAGAGAAAGAGAGAGAGGGAGGGGGAGGGACAGAGAGAGAAAGGGAGAGAGAGAATCCCAAGCAAGCTCCCACTGCCAGTACAGAGCCCAACATGGGGGTTCAAATTCATGAATTGTGAGATCATGACCTGAGGTGAAATCAAGAGTAGGAGGCTTTTCCAACTGAGCTACTCAAGCACCCCTAGATAATCATTATTTTTGCAGCTAGTATTTTTCTTTAAAAGAGGTAACCAAGTGTTCATTGTTGAAATTCAAAAGTTCAGTCTTACTTTCAAAAAACAAACATTGCACATTTCCTAACAGACTGTGTTCCCTTGAGTAATATTATAATGCATTTCTTTTGATTTATTTTTTGTCCCCTGGTGGTCCATTAGCTGAGTAGGAACTGTCATTTATTGCAGTATCTTAAATTTTATAGCCAGAGGTTTTCTCATATGTCATCTGTCAAAATGTCAAGAAGAAAAGGTAGTTTTGTTTTTTCTAATTTTTGGGAATGTTTTCCAGAATCATTATTTTATCTGGTATAAATTTAAAGTAAGTTCTCCTCAAGTAGTTTGTTAAGCCATGAAAACATCAAAAGTTCACACACAGATGAACAAAGAAAATTTCAGATTATTCATTTATTTGTTAAATAAGTAAAGGATTTTTATTTAAACAATCAAAAATAAATCAATCAAAGTAGACATAAACAAGTGGAAAGATATCTTATGTTTGTAGATTAGAAGAATCAATATTGTTAAGTGTCCAAAGTAATCTACAGATTCAATGCAATACCTACCAAAATTTCAATGTTAGTTTTCACAGAAATTTTTTAAAAATCCTAAAATTCATACAGAACCACCAAAGGTCCTGAAGAGTTAAAGCCATCTTGAGCAAAAAAGTTAAACTGGAAGAATCATGTTTCCTGACTTCAAACTACATTTCTAAGCTATAATAATCCAAACAACATGGTACTGACAAAAAATACATATAAATCAATGGAACAGAATAAAAAATCCAGAAATAATCCCATGCATATACAGTCAACTAATATTTGACAGAGGTGCCAAGAATACAATGGAAAAAGAATAGTCATATCAATAAATGAGGTTGATAAAACTGGATATCCATATGCAAAATAATGAAATTGGAATCTTATATTATACATAAAAATCAACTCAAAATGGATTTAAGATTTAAACGTAAGACCTGAAACTGTACAACTCCTAGAAGAAAATCTAGGGGAGAATCTCCTTGACATTGGTCTTGGCAATGATTGTTTGGAATTGACATGAAAATCATAGGCAACAAAAGAAAAAAATAAGCGGGACCACATTAAACTAAGAATTTTCTGCACAGCAATGGAAATAATAATTAGAATGAAGAAGTCTATGGAATGGGAGACAATATTTGAAAGACATATATCTGTTAAAATATTAGTATTCAAAATATATTTGGTATTCAGACAACTCAATAGTAAAATAAGAGAAACTTATTTAGAAAATGGACAAAGACCCTGAATATACGTTTTTCCAAAGAATACATACAAATGGGCAACAGATAGATGAAAAGATGCACAATGTTACTAATTATTAGGGAAGTGCAAATCAAAACCACAGTGAGATATCACCTCACACTTGTCATGATGTCTATTATCAAAAAGCTAAAAGATAACAATGCTGGTAAGGATGTGGAGAAAAGGATACCCTTGTATACTGTTGGTGGGAAAGTAAATAGGTAAAGTCATTATGGAAAACATAAAAGTTCCTGAAAAAAACTAAAAATGGAATTAACATAGTAATCTAATTTCTGGGGATATACCCAAAAAACCCAAAAAGCAGTATCTCAAAGAAATATTTGTACACCCATGTTTACCACAACATTATTCACAATATCCAAGACATGGAAACAACCTAAGTGTCTATCAATGGATAAATGGTTAAAAAAAGAACATGATATGATACACATATATTTGAAATTTCAAATATACATATATTTCAAATATACATATGTATATTTTTATGACTAAATATGTATATATTTAACCATTAAAAAGGAAGGAAACTCTGTCATTTGCAAGATGAATAACATTGTGCTAAGTATCAGAATAAATGCACATTAGTAAGAATTAGTGGCTTTAGTCAGAAAACCTCTTGTATGACTTTACAACCTGAAATCACCTTCATACTTTCATCACTTCCTCCATCCACTCTTAATGAACACGTCTTCCTACGTTCCAGAGTTCAAGAAGCATTTAAAAATCTTCAGCTGCTGGGGGGCCTGGGTGGCTCAGTCAGTTAATCGTCGGACTTCAGCTCAGGTAATGGTCTCATGGTTCATGGGTTTGAGCCTCACACTGGGCTTTGTGCTGATGGTGTGGAACCTACTTGACACTTGCCCCTCCCCAACTGTGTCTCTCTCTCAAAATTAAAGAAACATTAATTTTTTTAAAAAAATTGCTTTCTCTCACTCTCTCAAAATAAATAAAGTTAAAAATATTTAGTTGCTTTTATATATAACCATTTATGATTTCTAAGTGAAATAAGCCAGACACAGAAAGATAAATATGGCATGGTATCACTTATAACTGGAATCTAAAAAAAAAAGAAAAGAAAAGAAAAAAAATTGTTGACATAGTAGAATAGCAGAATGGATGGGGTTTATGAGAGGTTGGAGGTTGGGTGCCTGGGTGGCTCAGTCAGTTAAGCGTCTGACTTGGGCTCAGGTCATGATTCCGCAGTTCATGGGTTCCCGCCCCTCCATCAGGCTCTGTGCTGACAGCTCAGAGCCTGGAGCCTGCTTCAGATTCTGTGTCTCCCTCCCTCTCTGCTCCTCCCCTGCTCGTGCTCTGTTTCTGTCTCTCAAAAATAAATAAATGTTAAAAAATTAAAAAAACAAATTAAATAAAGATACTGATCAAGAGTTATTCTTTCAGTTATAACGTGAATAAATTCTGAAGACCTAATGTATAGTGGGGTGACTGTAATTAATAGTAATGTACTGGAAATTTGCTAAGACAGTAGATCTCAATTGTTGTTAGCACAGTCACACAGAAGATAACTATGTGAGATAATGGAAATGTTAGTTTGATCGTGGTAATCATTTCACAATGTGTACACATACCAAAATATTATTTTATACAGTAAATAAAAATATTTATTTTTGTAAAAAATAATTAATTAATTCCAATGTTTTCACAGAAAGAGAACTTTAGAGCTGGAGTCATTCTAATAGAATAATAAATAAAATTATTCTGTCATTCTAATAGAATAATAAATAAAATTATGGGATGTGCTCAAATTATTCTGTCATTCTAATAGAATAATAAATAAAATTATGGGATGTGCTCAAATTACAAATTGCTATCTTGCATGCTTGATGTCTAAAAAGTCTGTGGGTCATTTGGTATTTGGCATGCCTGTTCCCATACCAACGATGTTTGAAACAGTAGGTCAAATTGCAGGATCTGATGCAACCCCAAATATGCATAAAGTGTAATATGTTTTCATACTTAACATTTTTATCAGGAGACTAATAGAACATACTATTGTCAAAACTATATAATATTGTAAAATAAAATATACAGAAATCAGGAAATGACTATATAGTGAAATGACATTGAATGTTTTTAAGTGCCTTTGGAACTCTGGAATCTCAAGGGAAGCATTTATTATAGTGGAAAAAAGTAGAGATAAGATTGGGGCACCTGGGTGGCTCATTCCGCTGAGTATCTGACTTCAGCTCAAGGCATAATCTCATAGTCCATGAGTTCGAGCCCAGCATAGGGCTCTGTGCTGGCAGTTTAGAACAAAAGCCTGCTTTGGATTCTGTGTCTCCCTCTCTCACTGCCCTTCCCCTGCTCCCACTCTGTCTCTCTCTCTCAAAATTAAATAAACATTAAAAAAAATTTTTTTAAAGAAGTAGAGATAAGATTTTAGAGATAATTTTAGGTTTTGGAGACTTACAAAAGTCTTTTCTAACTGATGCTACTGATTCTTACAAATGTCCTTTTATTCTGAAACAAGTATTGTACAAGCACTTTTCCTATTGTTACTTTTTTGTGAATATGGATGTTCAGAAACTTGTAAATAAAACTTAAAAAGAGCATAAAACATAGAAATGTTTTCTATTTTATTCCCCGAAAATACTTGAATAAAAAAGAAAGGAGAGGGGGGAAAGAGAAAAAGTTTAAAGGTATATTTATGCAGATATGTATATAGGTTTCTGGATTTATAATAAACTGTGGACATTTTTAGAAAGTGTTGGAAAGAAAAACTGGACCTGATGTCTGGGTAATCATTGGTCTAGAAAACTTTATCAGGTCAATTGAAGTGACAAATATGACCAGTTACTAATATCTGAAAGACTAAATAGCTACCAATATATGCAAGATAATCAAAAGTAAATATTTGTTGTTAAGGCTTTAAATTATATGGAATAATGAATTTTTAATTCTTTAAAATGATATAAAAATATTTTCTATAATACTGAAACCAAATAATTTTTTGGTTTTTTTATTAAAGGCACATAGGAATACTTTTCAGAAAAAAATTCACTTAGGTTAGGCATTAATGTATTTTTAATCAGGATTATAAAATATATTTCATTAATATCCAATAGGACTGCCTGGATTCAACTTCTTGTTGTACTAATTATCAGAGGATTATGTAAGTTATTTACCATCCTCGTGGCTGTTTTTTTAAATGTTTATTTACTTTGAGAGAGAGAGAGCAAGCAGATGAAGGGTAGAGACAGAACCCCAAGCAAACTCCATCCTGTCAGCATAGAGCCCGATATGGGGCTCAAAGTTGGGAACTGTGTGATCATGACCTGAGCTGAAATCAAGAGTTAATCACTTAACCACCATCCAGGTACCCCCCTTTTTTTAATAAATAAAATGGAAACTATAATGGTATTAGTGTATAAAGTTTGTGAGAATCAAATGAGTTATCACATAAACATTACTTAGAAACTTGGCATGAAAGAAGAGCTCAGAACATGTTAACTATTATGTTATTATTATTATTAATTTTATTCCTATATTTGATTTTATGTCAGTTTAAAAAAAGTATCCATGGAAGCACAAATGGCTAATTGGATTACTATTTCAAAATTTGCTTTTCTAATACAAGTAACAGTATTACTTACTAACATTATTCATTAAACTTGTTAAAATGTATAAGAAAATAGTACCCTTAACTAAAATTCCCATTGATCCCATAACTATTATTTATTTACCTCTTTTTATTATGATGCTTGCATATATTACATAATGATAATGACGAAGTCCCTAGACATTTTGTTCTTAGAATACACATTTATGTTATCACATAATAATACAATTTTCATGGCTTTCAATTTTAAACATTGATGCTATTCCATATAATTAATGACTTTAATTATTTTTGTGCTTTTTGCTTCCTTTTTTCACATTTATAAATTATACAGCTATGCACGTTGATATCAACTTCTGCTTAGATCGTCAGGTAGTTTAGTAAGGTCTGTCTGAGAAGGTAACATTTTGTCTGAGACCTGAATAACAAGAGTGATACAGGCATGTAAATGTGGGAATAATCATTCTAGGCAGAAAAAATAACCACATCAAAAGCTCTGCACTAGGAGCAGATCCACCTATCCAAGGGTCCTTATGAATATCAGTAAATGGTCAGATACCAGATCATGATGGGCTTTGTGAGATGTGATAAAGTGTTGGATTTCATGCTACATGTACAGAAAGCCATAGAAAGTTTTAAGAAAAGTAGGGGATTGCTGGGGAATGGGAAGGGCCGTTCCTGCATGGCCTCTGTTCTCAGGGCTCCTAGGAACATGGGACTTGTTGGAGTCCCAGGAGAGTGTGCAGGACGGAGCCTTCCTGGTCACCGGCCAAGTGCATCAGGACCACGACTCCAGAGATACAGAGACTTCCTGGTTATCAGCCGAATGATTGCTGGGGAATGGGAGGAACTGTCCCTGGGAACATGGGACTCTATGAGGTCCCAGGAGAACAGGCAGGACAGAGCCTCCCTGGTCACCAGCCAAGTGCATCAGTGCCCGCGCACAACTACAGGATGTTCCTGATCTGTCCTTCCTTTATCTGTAGCTATTGTTCTGAGTAAAACATGTACTGTAACACTTACTGTGCTCTCCAAGCTTGCAAGGAGGGTATAAAATAAGATGCTGTTCCTAATAAAGTTTGCCATTAGCCATCAGCTCTTGGTCCGTCCTCATTAGTCATCAGCTTTTGGGGACATATGAGTTTCCCGGGATGCCTGGAATCGGTCACTGTGTTCCCTCAGCCGTCTGCTGGAGGGAACAGTGTTTCTATTGGCCGTCAGCCTTTGGGAATGGTCGTTGTGTCGATCATCGTCTCCCCAGGACCCCTTCCTATCAAGGAACAATCTACTACAGGGGATGATCTAATTAATATTTTTATAAGATTATTCTGATATTGGTTTGAGAATAAATTGTATAGGAAGAGTTAAAACTGGAAAGCCAATTGTGTAGCAATTGTGATAGTCTGCATAAGAAATGGCTCTGATTTGGACTAGTACTGCAATGGCTGAAATGAAAAGAAGGGAGCTGATACAGACACCTGTTAGTGGTGTGACAGTCAAAAGAATCAAGGATGATTAGTAGAATTTTGTTTAAGAAACTGATTGAGAGTTGGTACTTTCACTATTTCCAAAACAAAAGTGAAAATGAGGAAGACCAAAAAAGGCTCAGGCCTGGGGGAGGAAGATCAAGATTCTGTGTTAGACACATCAAATTTGGAAGTTCGCAATATATACTGGACATACCTATTGATTTCAGAGATAGAAATAAAGAATCATCAGGTAAAGTTATTTATAAACTGGAATTGAACAAGAACGTGTAGGCAGAGAGTAAAAATAAAGTTCCCTGGAACATCCCAATATTTATAGGTCAATCAGAAAGAAAGAAAGAAAGAGAAAGAAAGAAAGAAAGAAAGAATGAAAGAAAGAAAGAAAGAAAGAAAGAAAGAAAGAAAGAAGGGTTCTGAGGAGTAGTCAATCAGTTTAGAGGGAAACAAAGATAGAGAAGCACCACAGAAATCATATGGGGAAAAAATTCATGTATCATAGAAAGCTAACTCTGTAACATACTGTGAAGATGTAAAGAAAGTAATGGCTAAGAAGTTAGTATTAGATTTTAAGATGACTAGTGATCTTAACATGAACAACCCTCAGGAATTGAGGGCCATAAAGGAAAGTTACAAATGCTTAAAGAAAGCAGAAGGGAGCAGATAATTTAAGATTTCGAGAAGCAGATAGTTATAACTGAAAAATTCCTTTATCTAATCTCTCAAAATATTCACATTGGATTATAGTTGTATTCAATGGTTCCATTTGTCAGTGTAAGAGATGTTCTAGTTTGTATAATGTTGGGATTCAGATATACAGGAACATGTCATGTAAATGTTGATCTGGGGTTTGAAAAAGATTTCCTAAAATTTGCTGCACATTTGGGGAGTCTTTATTTTGGTTAGAAGGAAGAATAAACTGAATTGTGGGTCTATATAAAATGAGAGACAGATTAGGGCTGCCCACATCTTAACAAATTATTTTATAAACTATCTGATATGACAGTTTAATAATTCTAACTAAAGAATTATGTAGTATAAGATAATTTTCCAGTTGAGAACTTTTTTTAATTCAAAGTTGTTGAACCTCCAACATTCTAATTTTTATTGGACTATCCACTGATCACAAAAAATCAATAGTGCAAAACTGAATTCAGTAGGTATTTACTTACAATTTCTTTTTTTAATGTTTATTTTTGAAAGAGAGAGTGGGAAAGAGAAAGAAAAAGAGAAAGAAAGAGAAAGAGAAAGAGAAAGAGACAGAGAAAGAGAAAGAGAAAGAGTAGGGGCAGGGCAGAGAGAGAGAGAGACAAAGGATTCGAAGCAGGCTCTGCACTCTCAGCTATATTGGGGCACAGATTCACAAACCATTAGATCATGACTTGAGCCAAAATCAAATAGGATGCTTAACTGACTGAGCTACTCAGGCATCCCAAAAATTTACTTCTTAATCTTCTTCTCTACTTTTATTTACCCAGCTACCCAAACCATGAACCAGGACATTATTCTGTGTTCATCTTTAAATCAATCACTAAGTCATGTTTATTTTGTTTTCTAAAATTTTTTGTAATCTACCCACTTTGCCTTATTATCCAGCCACTATCTTATTTCAGCTTCATTATTTCTTCCATTGAGTTTCCTAGCTGGGATCCTTCTTACCAAGCTTTCTCTCCTATAATTTAGTACCCACTCTACAACTAAAGTGCTCCAAAATGAAAATATGATCAGAATACCCTCTTATACAGCTCTTCAAGGGCTCTTCATTGACTTTTGCATAATGCCTTTTATTTAAAGCTATCCATAGCAGAATATTCAGAAATTATGAAAATGAGAGTTGAACTTTTAGATTGTACCTACAATAATCATCAGAGTTAAAATCATAGGCTTTACATACTTTATAACTAAAACATAACCTAAAAAATAGGTATCAATTTCGCTATTCTTTTTATCAAATGTTATAGTCTAACCATATATGACAAAATATTTTTTAGTTTTTTGACTTCCTTACATTTTCCTACTCTAGAATCTGTTTCATACATGCTTTTTCATCAGATTGAAAGAAGCATCTGCCTTTCAAATGTATCAATCCCACGCATGGGTATCTCAGCCTAGACACCACTTCCTTCAGGGTTTCAGGTTAGTATTCCTGATTAGAGACTCCAGAAAGTCTAAATAGTTTGTTCTGGATAAAAAATATCAAAAAAAAAGCAACAAAAATATTCTCAGCACAATAAATATCCTTTATTATAGCCTTATGTCCTTTTATTAGAACTATTCATTTACCTCTCTTAATCCTCCACTGGACTCTTAATTCAATCTTTTTCTTCATGATATCCCCAGGAGTTAATATATTTGTTGTTATGCAGAAGTTATTGAAATGTATTTGTTAAATAAGTAATTATTTCAATGATATTTTAGCTCTTGTCTATTGCATTTTCATAGCAACCTTTAAAAATACTACTTTTGTTTAATTATTATCATATTCATGTTTTCCTTTTACTCATCCTTGAGCTTGATTTGAGCTTATTTGGGAAAGGACTAGTTGTAAAAGCTTCCCTACAAATTTTGATTTAATATTAGATATTTGTAGGTTCTTCGTTGGGGAACTTATAAAACTCAGTTCACTCTCAACTTTTCAATCAGTATCTGGAAGATAATAGATGCCTCTTCTGATATATGAAAATGGAAAACAGGAAAGTATGTGGAGTTAATATCACATTGCCTTGGTCTTAGCTGTCAATAAGCTAATGCTTATTCGTCTGCTCAAATGCCATATCAAATAGAAACTCAGCAAGTACCTGGAGTTATGGGCAATAAATCCCTTAAGAGTGGGCATGTGTTTCTGATTCAGAAGACAAAATTTGAAGTATGCTAGAAGTAAATTTTGATGATCCTTTTCTGTAATATCACTTGACTCAAAGGGCTTTTCAAGGCATTTACTGGAAAAAGCTATGTTATCTAGAGGCAGAATTATTTTCCTTTATTTATTAGTGTAGTCTGGTCAATGAACAATACATATCGATATGCTTAATCATACCACACAGAATGGCATAGTTTTTATGGTAGCAATTACCAGAGAATGGAAGCCAAACAATATACTTGATTATAAATTGTTTTCTGCCACTATCTACCTATGTACCTTTGGAAGTATTGGTCAAGTTCTCTATGTCACATTATTGTCAGAGACAGTCCTTCAGATTTTAGCCATGATATTACTTATATATCAGAAAAGTATCTGATTTGAATTGAATTGTGTCTTTCTAAATGCATATGTTAAAGCTCTACTCCCTCAATATCTCAATCCCTCAATATGTTAAAACTCTAATCCCTCCATTGGAAATAGGGCCTAAAAGGAGGTAATTAGGATTAATTGAGGATATCAGGGATAAGTCAAAATTCTCTAAGAAAGGTGTCCTTATAAGAAGAGACACAGGGGAGCTCTTTCCTTCTCACTTCATGAGCACTCAGAGAAAAAAGCCCATTAAGGCACAACAAGAAGGCAACCTACTATAAAAGCCAGGAAGGAAGCTCTCACCAGAAACTGAACTCTGCTGTACCTTGATCTGTGATTTCCAGCCTCCAGAAATGGGAGGAACACATTTTTGTTGTTTAAGCCACCATGTCTATAGTATTTTGTTATGGCTGCCCAAGCAGTTTTAGATAATATACCTTTGGACCCTCCAAAAAGTCTTGTTTCATTGTCCTGGCTCAGAGCTATTAAAAGAAAATGAACATTCTCTGTTGTAGCCCTTATCATTCTCACTTATTGAAAATAAATACAAAAATTCTTTATGCTTATCCTAATGCTTTGCTGTGCAACACTCTGAAATATGGAATTGATAGGTGATGCTGGGCATCTTTTTATCTCCCTTGAATGTGTTTTACCTAGTTTGGTTGATTACTTTTCCTCCCACATTGAATTTAAAGAAGATGGTGCTAATATAATAGACTCCTGATATTTGGGGTACATATATGAGAATCTCATAACTTCAAATATGTTAATCCCAGGACACTATATAGATTCCTTCTATTTAAAGGAAAAGCTGCAATAATTCTAAGTAGGTACCAAGTAGAATTGGTTTGAGAAGTAGACTCTGAAATCATTGTTAGCCTCAACCTCTGCTATGAATTATACTCTGGCACCAATTCCCCAATATCATACCTCCATAAAACAGCAAATTACTACATTATCCCTCAGGCTTACTTGTGACTATTCAAATTCATAAATGTTAAATCTGCAAATGTTAAGGATCTGTGTACAAACATTTTGTACGGTCAACACCACTTTAGATTTTATTCATTGCTCTCCTCTAATCTCACCTCCAATCATGTAGTACAAGTTCATCCATAGGTCATCATATAAAAATCTTCCATCTATTCTTAAAGGATGATTCATCTTCAAACTCCTAAATAAAACACACATGTCTATAAAGACCAGTAATTCTATTTGGAAACCTCAGAAGTGAAATCATCAGATCGTAAGTAACTTTCAAAAATGATTCACACCATCTCTCTCCAAATAACATGTTTTCCCCCCTTTATTTCAAGGAGCTTTACCATCTCTATTTAGAATCATCGTTCATATTTTAAAGTACACATTTTCTAGTATTTCTGGCTTAAAAATAATTTTCATTGGAGGTAATAATAAATAGAATAAAAAACCTCCTAAGAAATGTGTCTCTAAACAATTACATAATTCATACTTGTATACTACTTAAAACACTTGAAATTATTATTTTAAGCATTCTCTTTAATGTAGGTAAACCAATACTGCTCGGTTTGCTTGAATGCAGTATATGGCTGGAAATCCTTATAACTAATTTTCACAATATAGACAGTTGTACCCATGGTGACAGCAGCAAAAATCTCTCACAAAATGAGAAAGATTCATGTCCATTAAGAAAACAAATTTATCCTAGATTTGACTAAAACAACCTTGAATGCCCTATTAGTCAAATGACTTTTCATAATTACACATAAATATACATTGATTCAAATGTATTATTTCTTTATTATTTCTTTATTACCATCCGCATTCTGGCCACAACTTTGATAACCTAGATGAGATGAAAAATTATTTGAAAAACGAATTCTGAGGGCGCCTGGGTAGCTCAGTCGGTTAAGCCTACGACTTCGGCTCAGGTCATGATCTCACACTCGTGGGTTCGAGCCCCGCTTCAGTCTCTGTGCTGATAAACTCAGAACCTGGAACCTGCTTCCGATTCTGTGTCTCCCTTTCTCTCTGCCCCTCCCCCTCTCATGCTCTGTCTCTCTCTGTATCAAAAATAAATAAAACATTAAAAAAATAAAAAAAAGAAAAAACACATTCTTTCAAAATTGACACAAGAAGAAACAAACAATCTGAGTAAACCTGTATCTATTAAAGAAATTGAAACATAAATAATAACCTTCAAAATAGAATTACCAGGTCCAGTTGGATTCACTGGTAAATTCTACCCAACATTTAAAGAAGAAATAAAACCAGGTCTTTACAATCTTTTCCAGAAGATAGAAGAAAAGGGGATACTTCCTACTCATTCTAAGAGACCAGCATTAACCTAATACCAAAAGTAACAAAAACATAACAAGAAAACTACAGACCAATAGGCTCATGAAAATAGATGAAAACTCTTCAAGAAAATATTAGCACATCGAATCCAACAATGTATACAAATAATTAGACACCACAACTAGTGGTGTGTATCCCAGGTATGCAAGACTGGTTCAACATCCAAACATTAGTGTAATCCATCATATCAACAGGCTAAAGAAATAAAATCACATGGTCATATTAACAGATACAGGAAAGGAAATTGACAAAATCCAACATATGTGGATGATAACAATTCTTGGCAAACTAGGAATACAGGGGAACTTCCTCAACTTGATAAAGAATGCCTACAGGGGCACCTGGGTACTTCAGTAAGTTAAAAAGTCTGACTCTTGATTTTGGCTCAGGTCATGATTTCCCAGTTTATGGGATTGAGCTCCACGCCAGGCTCTGTGCTGACTGCGAATAGCCTGCTTGGGATTTTTTTTTCCCTCTCTCTCTCTCTCTCTACCCCCTGCCCATTTCAAAATAAATAAATAATGTTAAGAAGAAAAAAAAGAACACCTATAAAACTTACAGCTAATATAGTACTTAAATGGTGAGAAACTACATTTCCCTATCAGATTATGAAAAGGTAAAGATATCTCCTTTCCCCATTCCACTACTTGGTACTTCGCCCCCTCCAAAAAAAAAAAAAAAAAACTAATTTGCAAAGTGTATATTTGAATTCCATATATATTCTATAGATGCATTTTGTATATAATTCTACATATGTATTCCTATGTTCATTGCAGCATTAATTACAACAGCCAAGATATAGAAGCAACCTAAACGTCCATTAATAGATGAATGGAAAAAGAAGATTCCATTGCATGTGTGTGTGTGTGTGTGTGTGTATACATATATATACATATATATATATATATATATATATACACAATGGAATATTACCCAGCCATTAAAAGAAAGGAAGAAAGAAAGAAAGGAAGGAAGGAAGAAAGAAAGAAAGAAAGAAAGAAAGAAAGAAAGAAAGAAAGAAAGAAAAGAAATCTTGCCATTTGCAACAACGTGGATGTCCCTTGAAGGTATTATACTAAATGAAGTAAGACAGAGAAAGACAAACTACCATAAGATTTCACTAATAAGTGGAATCTAAAAAGCAAAACAGATGAATAAACAAAACAGAACAAAACCAGGCTTAGTTGGAAGTATCCAACTTCAGCTCAGGTCATGATCTTGCAGTTCGTGGGTTCCAGTCCCACATTGAGCTCTGTGCTGACAGCTGGAGCCTGGAGCCTGCTTTGGATTCTGTGTCTCCCTCTCTCTGCCCCTCCCCTGTGTGCTCTGTCTCTCTCTCTCTTTCTGTCTCTCTCTCTTTGTCTCTCAGGAACAGATAAACATTAAAAAATTTTAGAAATATTACCATCTTATACACCTAAAACTAATATAATATTGTATGGTATATTTCAATTTTAGGATTGCCTGGGTGACACAGTTGGTTAAGGGTCTGATTTCAGCTCAGGCCTTGATGTCGCAGTTCATGGCTTTGAGTCCTGCATGGGGTTCTGTGCTGACAACTCAGAGACTGGAGGTTGCTTCAGATTCTGTGACCCCTGATCTCTCTCTGTCCCTCTCCCATTCGTGCTGTTTCTCTCTCTTTCAAAAATAGATAAATGTTAAAAAAATTGAAAAGACAGTGGATTTTTAAAATATTTAAATACTATAAGCTTATATCTTTATTATGGTTTTTATATGCTTATAGTATATTGAGCACTGTGGTATGGTGGTTGAAAATCTCTAGATACTATATTTCTAACTGGATCTTATATGTAAATTATACTAATTAAATATATTAATTTCTTTAATATATGCCAAATGATGATAGTTACATTAAAGGTTTGTCATGATGTCTGTATAGTCCATAATATTAGTGATAATCTGTTATTTTAAAGTAATCGATTAGAATTCATTTTCTTTTAATTCTTTAGATGAATGAAATGGATCTTCTAGTGTAAATATTATTTTACATCAGTTGTCCTCAAAAGGGAGAGATGTTGAAACATTATTTCCAATTAGTCATATTCAGTGTGACAATAAATTTAAAAACATTTAAAATATTTTTATTTACTATAAAAAGATTAAGGAATGTGTGATAATTTAAGAGCTTATTGTTGCCTGAAAGGCACAGGAAGACAATTAGTTCAAAAAGCCCAAAATCTTCAAGTGAAAACTTACCTCAAGATGGCAGGGAAGGAGGAAATTCCCCTATGATTGCCTTCTCCATCCACATAAAATGTACTCAGGTGCTCTTTGTTGGCAGAAAGTTAAGCATTTTATTTCACAGATTTTACATTCTTCTGAAAAAAGAATTAGATGAATCTCAGGGCATCTAGGTGGTTCTGTTGGTTAGGTGTCTAATTCTTGATTGTTGCTCAGGTCTCTGCTCTGAGTGTGGAACCTGCTTGGGATTCTCTCTCCTCTCTCTCTCTCTCTCTCTCTCTCTCTCTCTCTCTCTCTCTTTCTCTCTCAAAATAATAAAATAAACATAAAACAAGAACTAGATGAATCTCCTAATCAATCTATAAAGGAAAAATATAAAACAAAACAAAATAAAATAAAATAAAGCCCCTATAAGTGTAAGCCAACTTATATTTATATTTTTACACACTCCCAACTTCCCAAAAAGTCTTTACAATGACTTATAATAATACTACAAAACAAAAATCAAATAATAAATGAAGGTAGGATTTTAACATGTGAACACCACTGAATGGAAAACAGTTCTAATCTTACAAAAAGTCAAGGTAGAGAGAAAATTTTTAGGTAATGTCATTTTATCTACAAAAACTGGATTTCTTTTTTGGAAATCAACCACCTGGTTAATATCCCTTAACTCTGAGAGGACTTTTTTACAGGAATGAAATAAGAGAGCCTTAAGAAGATACTGGATAGTGTCCTAGATGTTTTTTGTTTGTTTGTTTGTTTGTTT